>JBBPDE010000128.1:3618361-3631009 GCA_037974605.1 Nannopetersius ansorgii
GTAAAGCGCATGCGCAAGATCGGTTTGAAATCGGCAATACGTGTGAGTGATCGGCCGTTTCCGATCGCTGGCCGATCAATCGGTGCACCCCTAATTAATACTGTACATAAGAAATAACTTTTGAAAATAAAGCAAGAACATTTACAAACACTAAATGCGATGACGAGACCGAGCAGTCATAACATGCTTGCAGGAGGCTCGTGCCTGCCTCATTTTTTCTATTTAATGGTCCTGTATTGAAACCGTCACAGCATATACCTGCCTACATATAATGCAGTAACCCCCCGCTCATACGCGGTTCAGCAGTCCTCGCCCTCATTCTGGGATGTTTGTTTGGGCGCGCAAGGCAAGTTAGCAAGGCAATCAGATACCTGAATGGAATGAGCCTCCTCAGCGCAGCCCCAAACATAAACAACCCAGAACGAGGATGAGGGATTATCTGTGCAGGGTTTTCTGTGAACAATTATTTGTTTGGTTCTAAGAAAAAAATCCATGAGAGACTATTACTGAGAGAGCGTTGCTGTATTACATGTAGGCAGGTATATAAAGTGACCTCACAGCTTTTTTCGTGGCAATACATGATGTTTCATGCATTTTAGTGGTAAAATATTGGCACGATATGTAAGTTACTAACTTTGTAATGTAAATTCAGCTACATTTCCATATAAAATATAACTATACATTTTTTTTGAAAAACGCATGTGCGTGAATTACAGTACAGTACAGTCTCTATATAGGGCTAACGTCAGTATTTTACATTCTAGCAGTGTGATACAGCAGGTCAGCATAAACTGTACAGTACGGATACTAGTTTACCTTTACAATTTTAAGGATAATGTATTAAGCTGAGATTAAAATGAAATAAAAGTGTTTTGGGGAAATATTTGGGGACATATTTAGGATTTACACTATAAAAGTAGGCACTTTTAGGCATTTTTGTTTTATTTGTGTTTTTCACTATACACTGGTGCTGGTCAGTGGTCCCCAACCTTTATTTGGTCACGGACCGGTTTAATATCAGAAACTATTTTCACGGCCCGGCCTTTAAGGAGTGGCAGATAAATATACGTATTTATACAAATCAGTGATGTGCATAAAAATGGGAATATTTTAAATATATAATAAATGGGGTATCTTTAAAATATAATAATAAACGTAAATCCAAAGTGTACTCGCAGCTTTACTAACAGCATTTTCATAACAACGAGCCAACAACAGCAGATCACGGGTAACATCCACGTTTTTTTTTTTTTCCTGTGCGGTCCGCCGACCGGTACCACATGACCCACGGCCCGGTACTGGTCCGTGGCCCGGGGGTTGGGACCACTGCTATAGGTGGAACGTAACCCGTGTGATAAGTGGAGGTTTACTGCACTGGGTGTCTGCTACAGGTTAATAGTAATGAAGATATAATTCCTGTATTATTACGTAGGCATACTTGATGGCATAATAAAACAAGAATGTAAAACTTGCCATTTTCTGAACATTGAAAAAATGCAGCTTGATTTCTAATTCTGTCTCTTTTTATTCACACAAAGCTATTTAAACGTGAAATCTATTTAATATGTTGCTGAATAGTGTAAACAAAGATTAAAAGCGAGATTAAAGAAACAATATATAGTAACATTTGCGACCGTCTTGTAAAACCAGTACCTTATTTCGTTTGTTCTAGAAGCATGAGATCACGTTACTGAAAGCACTCTTCCCCTGTATGTTTTATGCTAATGGGTGTATCTTTGCCCACACGATGCAAATTATACTGCACAGACACTCTATACTGTTTAGTTTACAACGTCGGTGTGGTATTCACTGGTTTCAGTGTTTATTAAATAATGAATCCTTTCTAATACCTGAGGTTCAGTCATTTTTGACTCAGTGATGTTCTTTAACAATTTGTAGAGTCTTTTTCAATCAGGGCGATGAGATAGTGCCCTCACCTGTTCGGACTTGGTATTACAACACATCGATTTTATTGAAAAAATGCAATTGGCCAATCTTTTGACAGGAAAAATAGTTCCCCTCAGTTCATCCTTCAGTCAGAGATTTGATTGAATTGTTCTTTACTGAAATAGGCACTAGACAATGTATCTCTTGGTTCTATCATACCTGTAGATCTTAAATTGGAAGACTATAAAGGCAGCACACCTTTATAGGGAGTAAAAGAAAGTAATGGTGTCTGAAAATGTCTTTTTTATAAGTTAGTAGTAGAGTGTGGACTCACTTTCAGTCTCACTTCTTGGGACAAAAATCTGTTAGGAACAGTGAATAAGACTGTGTCTGTGTTTACTGGTCATATTTTGCCATACGACATATCTTTCATAAGACTTCAGAAAGACTTCAAAATATGATTAGTGATCACTCCCATCCAGCATGTCCTCTATTGGTGCTCCTACTCCTTATGGGGGTGGGTTGAGAGTGAAATGGGGGGCTTTTAGGGGCACTTTAGGAGGAGCACATTCGTTGTGGTCATTTGGTCTTGAAGTAGTGATCAGCTGACATTAATTTTGTTTACTGTTTGGTTAGGTGTTTCGTAATTGTCTGAATTGAATGTCTAATGTAATATAAAATGTTTTTATGTGAATGTCGTCACTGATGTGATTAACTGTAATTAAAAAAAACTGACCTGTCTTGACTTGCAATCATAACTTGTTAAAGATCCCTGCACACAAAATGTTCAGTCTTAATGAATTAGCATTTTTTCCCTCTTCTAATGAACATTTGAATGCATTTAAGTGCAGAAACTGGGCATTTTGGACTTTGTTCGATCTGGCTGCAGGCTCTGTTATGGGTGGTGTCATATCATCCTTTTTTCAGCTGATTTGACATGAACTGACTCCATATCCTATTGTCCTGGTTGTTTCCTCTGTAGGTGTGTGAGCAGCGGTCCAGGATGCAGAGTTAATACCGGCCTCCATCTGCTTGAAGAAGCCTGGCTGCCCCGGTCTCTGCAGTAAACACATGGCGGCATTAGGGGTAAGTTAAGGCAATGTGCAGATGCACTACATTGACAAAAGTATTAGGACGCACCTCTTAATGACTGAATTGAGGTGGCTACCTTAACTTTAAGTGAAGAGCATCCTTAATGCTTCAGTATACCAAGACATTTTGGACATCATGATGCTTCCAACTTTAGTTTGGGGAACAACCTTTTCTATTCCAGCAGAACTGTGCTCCAGTGCACAAAGCAAGCTCCATAAATACATGACTGGATGAGTTTGGTATAAAAGAACTTCCCACACAGAGCCCTGAACTCAGCCCCACCCAACACCTTTGGGATAAGCTGGAACAGAGATTGCGTCCCACATTAGTCCCTGACCTCTTCAGAATGAATGGACACAAATTTCCGCAAAAAAATTAAAAATCTTGGAGAAAGCCTTCAGAGAAGAGTGAAAGCTGTTAAAGCTGCAAAATGGGGAAAAACTCAATATGCAATGACATTAAAGTCCCTGTTGGTATAATGGTCAGGTGTCCCAATACTTTTTTCCATATAGTGTATTTTCAAAACATATTTTGTCTCAGAGCAGTAAATGTCCTGAGCACCTTACAGTATCCCTACGAAGCTGTGGTCACAATTTCATAAAAACCAAACTTGACTTTACAGAATGTCTTGAATTTAAACCCAATTTAAGTGTGTTAATATGAAATTGTATTACATTGATGCAGCAAAACAGCAATAACTCAAATAAAACAAATAGGTGCTATGGGGGTAATGACTATTGATTCAGTTTTGCATTATAATGCTTTATGCATTGCCTGTTTTTATGTTTTATTATGTGTATTGAGTCTAAATTGTTCACCGTGAATAAAAATAAAAAACGTGTAGGTTTGCGCCCACAACCCCCTCAGTAAGGAGAGGATGCTCCAGATAAGTTGAAATGTTGCACACACTCTTCCATTGCTGCATGTTTCCTAAGAACTTGTGGAACACAGTGTGAGTGAGAAATCGTCCCAGTCTCACATCAGTTTCAATGAGGCTCTTTCAAAGGTGTTCTTCTCATATTGAAAGTGCAGTAAGCAAGAATTCATATCAATTGCTGGCAAATAAATAACAGAAATAACATGTTACTTCATATGGACCAAATAGAGCTGAAGTTGTGAATTGCTCAATGAATTTAAGGAACATATGCAGCCTCCACCTACTTCCTGTTGGTGCTGTGAATAGCTGCATGTCGTGCCTACTGAGAGGAGGAACTTATGATACATATAATTCCAGATTGGGAAATCTGCATGTGTGAAGTCTTTAAAATGGTCTAAACTAGAATCAGTTTCTAAGAGAGTGTTTCTAAGAAGCAGTATGAAGCTAAATTGTTCCCCTGCCCCACAAAAACAGTTCTGTTTCCATCTAAGAGGGCTGTCAGTTGTGCCGGCACATGCAGCGTTATCTGTGTGATCAGTATTGAGTTATGAGTGGACTGAAACCACTATCCCTGGCTGGTTTCGGCTGCAGGGCTGTTTTGGGGGGGGGGGACTGGTCGATACTGCAGACTGGCTGCTTGCATGGCCCTGTTCTAAATTGAGTAATAGTGAAGCCTCTATTCTTAGAGTGACAAATCTAAAGGAAAAATCGTAACCCAGCTCATATTTTCTCCACATAACTCTTTTAAGGCTGACATCTGCGCACTGAACTTTTTAAAGGTTACAAAATGTTCTTCTCCTAATTTGTGTTTTAAGTATCTATAAATAAGTTATGAAAGTGATTTGCTGAAAGAGTGTTTGTAAAAAGAGATTAGATTACGGTTTGAGTGTTTTGTTTATTTCTGTTTGTCCTACAGAACCCAGAGATGCTTACGAGAAAGATCAAACTGTGGGACATTAATGCCCACATTACATGTCGCCTGTGTGAGGGGTACCTGATCGACGCCACCACAGTCACCGAGTGCTTACACACATGTGAGTGTAAACAGACACACACACACGCAACTGCCACTTAGTGGTGGATGATGTGGCAAAAAAAAAAGTTTGATGTAATATATTTTTTCTCAACACGGCATTTGACCGTGTGGAACATAGAAAAATCCTAATGATTAAAAATAAGGTTCTAATGAGTTCACATGATGCATAATGATGTATGATGTATTACAATGATGTTAAATATTGTCTTCCCTTATGTATTTGGCCATTGAATGCTCAAAATTTAGTAAGTCACAACACAATAAACTAAACAGCAATGTACAAAGATCTTAATCATCTGAGATAATGATCTGTAAATCTGTTTATTACATCAGCAAGCATTTATTTGTTTAAAACATTAACTTTTTTAGAGTGGTTCTAGCTGCATTGAACAGCAGAGGGTGCTGTTGTGTCACTTTTAGCTTGTGTTGCCTTGAGTGTATGGCTTTGATCAGAAACCTTTGTTGTCTTTCAATCAATGTTGCTTCAGTGAAGAATCTTTATCACATCATCTTTCTTCTAAATGGCTTTTGCTGTGATTGTCTCGAGGGACACAAAAAATGAAGCTGCCCATCAGTTTCTTTCATTCTTTACTCCAGTGTCTGACCGTACTGCTGAGCATTTCCAGTAATCTAGTCAGTGTTGTGTAAATAATGTCAAACGCTGGGTCTGTCCACTGTAATGTGAATCCTGTGTGTGCACAGTCTGCAGGAGCTGTTTAGTGAAGTATCTGGAAGAGAACAACACATGCCCTACGTGTAGGATTGTCATTCACCAGAGCCACCCACTGCAGTACATCGGGTGAGTGCTTACTGCAGCAGCCAGACTCGACCCTACACACACACACCACACACACACACACACAGCACACAGACACGCAGACAGCTAAGCCAGTGTATTGCCCGTTATGGCCCTCTAGGGGTCCACCAAAACACACTGTTCATGTTGATGGGAGCCAGTCCAGAGGAGAGCCATAAGCTGTATGTGGGCGTCTTTGTGATTCTGCATGTTGTTTTTGCTTCACTTGAGCATCAATGTGGCACTATGGCTATAAGACATTCGAAGATATCCACTGTACAGTGGGCCACAATGAGCCGAAATCAAACACTGAGATCCCAAAGCTGAATTTCCGTATTCCTTTAGAGTGACAAGTGAATAACAATCACTTTCATTATTGATTTCACTCTTTTCAATTTGACATTAGTCTGGCCGAGTATCGTCTACGCTGTTTGAACACGAACAGTGCAGGTTAGCAGAAGAAATTCATCTGCTACTAACTTGTGTGGCTAGTTCTCTTATATTTTTGTTTTAACATGTTTCAGGTTTATTTAATCTTAAACAACACCGGTCCTTTTTTTAGTCAAATGTTTCGGAAAACCCAAATGTTTTTAGTGATGTTTGTGATGCAAAATACTTTGTACTTGATTACCTTCTTATGTATTTAAGAGAGGCAGCAAAGTATTTATTTTAAATTGTAGGGATGGCTGTAGTTTTTACACTCTCTCCTTTGCCCTCTCCTGTCTCTCATGCTGTCTGGCTTCTAGAGACATGATGAGGAAAGGCCCTGCAGCATTACTAATACCTGCACGCTCTGAAGGAACTGTTTCTTTTAGAGCCACCATGAGACTTGTTGCTAACTGCTTCATGATTTCACTGTGGGCAGTAAAACCAGTGAATGATGGGCCTTTTAGTTTGGCCTCAGTGAGAATTCAGGCTAAACTGGGATGCTTGTTTTGTGGCAGAGTGTCCCGACACACATTCAGTATATTAAGAGGTTCATGAGCTCATTGCCTTTGTGTGGTCCAATGAGCTCACTCAGTAGGGGCCACTCTACTCAAATAGCATGCTACCACAGTGCCTGCCTGTTTTTAATATCATCTACTTTTGACTCCTTTTATATTTATGAAGTCCTGGTAGTTCTTAATGTTGAGCATAAATTTTTAACCCTGCGTTTTTGGATTGCCGCGTGTGTGAGAGGATCAGTGCGGTCTGATACGTTGTTTTGTGTTGTTGTCTGATAAATGGCTCAGCCTTTGGGCCGGTTGCCAGTTATTTCATAATTGTCATTTAGCAGTGGCACAGTAGCATTTGCACGTCGATGAAAAACACTTTCCAATCGCATTAAATATTCACTGTGCTGCCTGTTTTCGCTCGAGGCCTTTCAGATGTCTGTGCAAACGCGGGCCTGTAGCCAGATGAAAGGCGGGCGGAGTGCGGGTGAGGATGGAGTGGGAGATGGTGAGGGTTTTAAAGCCTGTAACAATGCTGGGTTCCCCCTCAAAGCAAATGCCGTCCTCACTGACTGCGCATAATTAACGTGACCTTAGTTTAACACCCCCCGTATTTGCCACCTCTGCTGTTTGATCGCTGGCATGCTGGATGCTGGATTGCCTTTGTGTTACACTGGCGTTAGATCACCAAACCGGATCACAAACACACGCACACACACACGTATACACACACAGTTTGCTGAGGATTTTTTTCTGAATGGCAGTTGCCTACCCATCCCCAGGCCCTTAGGCCACTGCTACTTTAGCGTGGTGGTGGTGGGGTTTAATTGGGGCACGCTTTACCCATTGTGTGGTGGGCCTTGGGGAACATGTGGTTCCTCTGACTGGGCATCAGGGACATGTCCTCCCTCTCATTGCTCCCCAGTGGGACGGATGCTGAGCTAACACTGGCCTGGGCCCTGCCACACAACATGCATGTCAGGCCTACTGATCTAGGATCAGTCGTATGCCTGCAGGTGTTTTTATATTTCCTAATAATCAAACCTCAATGCACCCAATACACATCATCATTTACAAGTACAGTCATATGCATATTATAAGGCAAACATGGATATAAGCAAGGTGTCATGGGTTCTTACATGTCTAACATGTTTCTGGTTGAAGTGTTTTCAACCAAAAACATGTTAGATTTTTGATGTTAGATTTCTCTTTCTGTTCATACAGCAGAAGTGGAGTGTTGTCTCTGTTTGCCAGAGGGACTTGTGCCCCAAGGCTTTATGACATGGAAACCGGGTCTCAGGTGCAGCCTGTAGTATCAGGCATCATAGAGATGAACATGTCAACACATGCTTAGCGGTTGTGTCTCTACAGCAATTAGCTGCTCCAGAGAACCAGTATTTTTAAAAAAAAACAAAGACCGCTCTTCTACAGTGGGGGTCATTTAATCCCCTGCTGAATTTGTAAGTTTGCTGACTTACAATAAAATGAACAGTCTGTAATTTAAGAAGTAGTTAATTTTTTATGCTGAGAGACAGAATATCAACCAAAAAAAATGTTATATAAAAGTTCATACTTCTTCATGTTGTTACTGTTTGTGTAATTTCTTCACAGCCATGACAGAACAATGCAAGACATAGTCTACAAGTTGGTGCCAGGACTGCAAGAAGGTTGGTTTTTGAAATGTATATTTATTTATGCAACACACAGCAGTGCCAGTGGCATTCTTGACTGAATGCATAATGTCCTTTCAAATACTGAAACCCTCGAACCAGCCTTTTATTTCTTTTCCTTCTCACATTAAAGCCTAGGCTTTATAGCTTATGGTGTAATCACATATCAAGAACTTGTAACCAACAAATGCTCCCAGTAAATGATAACACTGATCCTGAAGTTCTTATGCACCCGTTTTAATCTTTAATCGAGATTATCCAATGATAGTGGACGCACACATTTGTCTCAGTCTTGGAAGGCTGAAAGGTGATATGTCAAAGTGATTGTCTTAATATTCCTCTGTGCAGCGGAGTTGAAAAAGCAGAGAGATTTCTATCAGAAGCTGGGGATGGAGGTACCAGGTGACATCAAGGGAGAGCTGTGCAGCATTAAACCCCACCTGGACACCCAGCGCAATGGTACGTTCCACACTTACCCTCTCCTGTAGTTGGTATAATACACTTAAGGCAATATTTTGGGGTAAAGGGGGCATTTGGCTGATGCTCTTCTCTAGAGCGACTTAAAATCATTAGTTACAGACACAGTCCTCCTGGAGCAACTGCAGGTGTTTTTTTACTCAAGGACACAGTGTTAGAAAGTGGGGGGTTTGAACCTGTGACTTTGTGGTCTTCAGGTTCATAGGCATGTGTTTGACCCACTAGGCTCCTACCACCCATGGGGCAAATCTAATGTTTCTACAATGCTAACTGTTGAAGTATAAGCTTCCATTGCTAGCTACATTAGCTTTGGGGCCCCAGTGAATAACCGTAGAAATATTTTGGTTAATATTCTTGGGATATGGGAAAAGCAGGTGACTTAGCCCATTTAAGGCATGGCTGTCTTTATGCTGCTGTAAGTGCGCTCCGGTTGGTGCTAATGTTTTTGTGTGCATGGCTACCCAGAGGCCTGCCAGGCCTGCAGCTTTAATCGCTGGCCTAATGCTCAAGCTTGATTTTGGTAATTAAGGCTCAAAGGGAAGTGGAAGTGCTCTCTCATTCCCCACTGTCACAGCACGTTTGGCAGGCCCAGGCCACACAATAGCAGTTCATTTAAACACTGCACGCTCCTTTCGCCCTGCCTGTGAAGAAGAGGAGAGAGAACAGGGACTCAGATGGCGGGCTGTGGGTGGGAGTGGCTTTGTTTTGAGGGATGCCGGCTCCAGCACTTAATGGCAAAGCTCAGGTGTAAGTGGTGAAGCACATTGTGTGGTGTTGACCTACTTTAGTCCATAATTGGGTGAAGGACATGTTGCCAAAGCAATATACCATGTTCTCTTTTTCTAAATCAGCAGAGAGGCTTTTGACTTGCGCCTCAACTGTACTCGAATCAAGGTAGAAATTTGATTGTTTACTTGCTATGGTGCTGGATATTCTATACATTATAGCAGCGGTCCTCAACCTTTATTTGGTCACGGACCGGTTTAATATCAGAAATTATTTTGACGGCCCGGCCTTTAAGGAGTGGCAGATAAATATACGTATACGAATCACACTGAAATTAAAGCCCTGCAGTCCACCTTCAGCTCCACATTTGGTAACAGCAATTTGCAGACATACAGATTGAGAAACCGTGAGGGTTCTGGATTTAAATGTCTGTATTTTGGCCTGTATTCTGTATACACTGCAAGATGGTCATTGGTTGCACCAACCTATTATTTTGCTAATTCGCTCATCTATACTGGTACAATCCACATTACAAGTATGATGCAGCTCAACAGCAAATTATAATCGAACAAATTTATTCTAACTCTCATCTGCTAAATTGATCGGACTGCTGTAAACAAATTCATCCGCTCTAATCTTCATTTTATCTCAAGGTTGTTGTGATTGAGGCAAAGTGAGAGGAAATTGCTAAAGGCTTAATGGTTCCATAAATAAATCTAAACTATTGGCAATAGATAATTAACTACTTAAATAACTGCCAGCTGCTTACTGCTCGACTATAGAAATAATCATCATTTGCAACCTTGCTTCTTAGTACAGCTGCTCCTCTTCAGTGTTTCCAGGAAGGGCCCTTGCTAGTACGTCCCTAATCCCATCAGCATGGTAATTAACAAAGCGGCTTCAGAGTAAAGGAGATGGTGGGCCCAAGAGCAGGATTAGACTGTCCTTATGACAACCCCACTCTTCCAGGAAGAGAAACAGGCACAGAACAAACCCTCTTCTCCATCTCACCAGCAAGAAAACTTATTTAACAGGAAATCCCATGTTGCACAGCTGCATAGCCTGCCTGCTACAGATTAGCCTACTTTCACTCAGCCCATTCCACTGCTGGGGGCCTTAGAGCGGAGTGAGAGGATGTTCAGAGTTTCTGGACGGCTGCACCCGGAGCTGAATCTGAGCTTGATTTTGGTGCATCTGAAAGTACTTTCTGGCTCCAAGTAAAAGCCAAAGCTTCATTTTTTCCTGCAAAAGCGCCATCCTTCTCTTCGCCAAATTCTCCTGCCTGCCGTCCCTCTTTGAGGAGCCCCTCTAATGAGTTCAGTCCATCTGTGTCTGCCTCTGGGCTGCGGGACATCCTTCCAGCTGATTACTCGGAGTTCGTCGTCGACTGTGGACGGAGAGTCGCAAATGAATGCGTTTCCATTGATTAGGTGCGGCCTTGGTTTGTGAGGCTTATAAATACGATGGGGAATCAGTTTGACATAATTGCATTTTGGGAGGTGGTGGTATTGGCGTGCTGATTAATGATCCGGTGCACCGTCTGTTTAATGAAAAAACTGTCAGATTGTAGTCGAGTGTTGAATGTTGTTGTTTATACCAGCCACCTACTGCAGTAGCTTAGTGTAAGGTTTCAGGGCTTAACTGGCTTTGAATAATGCATGTATAAAAATGTTGCAATGAATTATAAATGAATCAAAACATTTATCAAAGGCTTCTGGATTGATTAGATATGCATAGAGTCAGGCATCCCGCACATGCTCCTGTATGTCAATATCTGTAATTTGGCTATGTTTGGGAATGGATATGATTCAGGCCAAACAGGTTAGGCATATCTACATGTAAAGGAATTGGTTGGCAAAAAAAATCTAATTTACATGATTCTCCTCTTTCCCTAGGTGTAGTCGATCAGCCAGGACATGTTGGGTCGAGATTTTGCTTGTTTAGTGTAGCAGTGAAGCTACACAACTAACGTTGAACTGTTGATTCAACATTAGTCGTATTAATGTTGATAGTCACTCAAATCACTGGTATAACTATTGACAAAATAACAATTTTTAAAAAGCCTGTTGTATAACTGAAATGAAAGGTTTAACACATAATAAATAAAAAAAAAATCATTTTCACTCTGCAACTAATTGTAAGCGTTTACTGTGTTGCAGCATGGCCTGTGTATGAGTGCACAAACAGCAACAGCTTATTCAGAATGACCCTTGAATTAATCTCGTACCGAATTATTACCCATCATTACAGGAGTCTGATTTTGTGCATTTTATTTCTAAAACCAGGTGATGTGAAATCAGAGGATGGAGCCAATAAGGACGGAGAAGAGAAACCTGAAGAGGACAATGATTATCATCGCAGTGATGAACAGGTAGGAATTCCGGATCTCTCTCTCTTGTGCTCTCTCTTCTGGGCTCTCGCTCTTGCGCTCTCTCTCTTGGAAGCTCTCTCTCTGTAAAGAGAAGTGAGCTTTATTCACTCTGCCTGTTCATTCAGGACTATGTGAAGCACGCTGTGTCTGTGGAGTGACTCTTTATGCCACAGGCCTCTATAAAACTCTGTTTTGCTTCACCAGGTCACCGAGACATTACTGTTGTCATTGTGTGTACACAACTCTACAAAAGACAAATTCTCTCCTTTTTTTTATCCCTGCGTCTGCTGTGAATTGCTGCATGAATCAGTTCCTTTTGAATTTCAGTGTCCACTAGCAGTGATTCCATTCCTGCTGTTTTGTATTCTTGCCCACCCTCTGGGTGGTGGGTAGAGGTGGTTAATAATGCAATGACTAGAGATTGGGGCCTAGAGTCTTATTTTTCAAGCTCAGTACTGTCCCTCAAAGGGCAGCGTCTGACACCACTTCACAGTTTGTGGGTATAGAATACAGATCAGCTTTCTATTGCTTTTTGTGCGCTGTCCCTGGTGGGGGTATGTTTTTTTATAGGGTATAATGGAGTGGTGTTATCATTAAAAAAATGGTTATTTGGCCCAGAAGTAGAGAATGTAATTCGTCACTGTTTTGTCACGTGTGTGGTGTGTGTGGTGTGTTGGGGGGGATTATGCATGCAAAGGCTGGCAGTTCTGGACTGTGTGTGTGTGTGTGTGTGTGTGTGTGTGTGTGTGTGTGTGTGTGTGTGTGTGTGTGTGTGTGTGTGTGT
>JBBPDE010000128.1:3638005-3653833 GCA_037974605.1 Nannopetersius ansorgii
AAATATCAAGGTGAAAGTCATCATAGCTTGCATAGTATAGACCCAGCTCCCAACCCAACTTTGTGAATAGATTAACGCCGATATATATTTTTATCGCCCGATAAGAGTCTCACGTTAACGCAGATAACGGTCCGTCCCTAATTATCAATATTTAAAGAGCACTGACCAACTGTGTGTTTGCAAGGGAAGCAGGATTAGTTCTATTTAATTGTATTTTAGTTAAACCTTGAATACAAATAACTGTATTCATAGTTTTTGATGACATTATTATCTAAGTGTCACTTTGAACAAAATATAGTGATGGTCTTGAAAGTGCACTATTTTTCCCATGTCACATACTGCTTGTGGTTCACAGGCCAAAAAGATAACCATTTACTCTCAGTGAATCAGTTTTAAAGAGGCTGCAGATTTACTGCAGATTTATAGTCTGTTGTCAATTAGAAAAGGTTACTTGTTAACTGTGCTCCTTGTACACAGGAACATTTTAAAACAAATTGGCAAGTAAGTATGCAATCCCCACTTTTCCTCTTTTGTTACATTACCAAGGAATATGTAAACTGATGATGTCATTCACAACATCACTTCTGTCTGCATTCTCTCTATTTGTGTTGTTAGTGTTCACTTTTATTTATCTGTGTTTATCTCTCTCTCTCTCTCTCTCTCTCTCTCTCTCTCTCTTACCCTTCCTTCTCTCTCTCTCTCTCTCTCTCTCTCTCTCTCTCTCTCTCTCTCTCTCTCTCTCAGGTAAGTATCTGTCTGGAGTGTAACAGCAGTAAGCTTCGTGGACTGAAGCGTAAATGGATCCGGTGCTCGGCCCAGGCGACCGTCCTCCACCTGAAGAAATTCATCGCCAAGAAGCTTAACCTGACATCCTTCAATGAGGTTGGTCCAGGCGCCACACAGCATAACTTCACTGCCCTTTCTGCCCTTCTGGAGATACACTCGGATTTCCTCCTCATTAAAATGACCTTGTTGAGTTTTGCTGCTGCGGTGACAGTGGGCCATATATGTCTTGGCATGTGCCTTCCCTCTCAGTCCTGGTGTCTCTGTGAGTCACTGTGTGGGATTCTAAAGCTCTTTCACATGGCCACGCTTTCCTACAAAGCTTTTGCCACTCACCATATGTTGCGTAGAACAGAAACTCTTGTAATATCATTTGCTTTCTGTCATATACCATGCCGCCTGTCATCAGCGCCGTAAGCACAATTGAAACACACTTTGCGCCACAACTAATTATTGTTGGTACTCCATTATCTCTCTTCACCCATTTTTCTGTTGAAAAGCCAGTGGGTGGGCTTCGTGCCACACAGATCCGTCTGAAACCCGCTTGACACAATGTAAATGTCAGATGTCTTTTGTTCTATTGAGCAGTCATTGTTGCTGGAACGTATAATGAAGTCCCACAAATCCAAAATAGCACAAGTTGGTGCTTCAGTTTTCTTACCGAGGCACAAAGGAACAAAGACCGTAGTTGTATGATAATTATAATTCACTGACGTAGTGCAGGTAATAAAACAATAGAGAAGTCTCATTTCCAGCAACTTTTCTATCTTTTCTTAGCTTGTGCAGCCTTTTAGCTCCTTCTACAGAGCAAAATGATAGCCTGACAGAATTCTCCACCTCCAAGATGGTGCAAGGCAGTGCAGTAGTTTGTCCACTGTCCAGCAGGGGGTGCTGTGGTGATGCTACTCCTCATTCTCATCCTGGCCCGGGTCAAACACCTTATCATATCCATAATGCTGAAGCCCACCTACATACATGCACGCAAATATGCACACATACTTAGACAGACACCTGCAGTGCACCGGTGGACTGAAGCACTTACACTGACTTGCAGAAAAAGCTTTGATCGCTAATAGATGCAGGAGATGCTAAATGAGGTTCCCCACTAAAAGCAGACTAGCCTTACTTCATGCTGAGAAAAGTACAGTCCTGCAGGCATCCTGTGGATGTCTGGTTATATATGTGACCCCTTCTGTTCAGTGGTATGGCACCCAGGCCAGATGAACATATTACTTTCTTTCAAGTCACCATGGTGTCTCTTTTTTGCATGAACTTTGAAATGCAGGAACTCCCAGGAGCTGCTTTCTTCCAGTTCATATTCGCAGCTCATATAACAGAGACTGCAAATGAACTGGCCAAAGGCTTGCAGCCAGCTTCATCTGTACCTCTACTTCTGTTGTGCTTTGCTCATCGAAAAAAAAAAATGTGTGTGCTTTGCTTTCAGCTGGACATTTTATGCAATGAAGAAATCTTGGGCAAGGACCACACTTTGAAATTCGTTGTTGTGACGAGATGGAGATTTAAGGTAAATATTTCAAATTTTCAAATGTGACTGCCACTTACTTGTAGCCTCAGAAGTGTTAGTAGATCAAAGTAGTAGTTCATAAGTACAATCTGACTGTATTATTCTAATAAGAAGAATGTATGAGTATAGAATATTTGACTAATATGGAAAAAGAGTGTAGAGTGAAGTATCTCCACACATGCGATGTGTGTCTGTCTTCTGTGCTCCATGTCTCTCGTTTTGTTGTGGTCTTGTGTATAGATTCCCCTCGCGCCAACGGTGCCGCCCCTTTTATGAAAGGACTGTAATGGAGCCTAATGTTTACTTTTGTGTCCGTATTTTTCATATTCGAAATCTTATACACTACATGTCCAAAAGTATTCCGACACTCTTCCTAAGGAGTGAATATAGCTACATTAAAGTGCCCCTGTTGCCGACACAGGTGTTCAATCACATACACAATTTGCATAATCTCTATGGAGGAACACTGCTAGTAGAAGAGGTCAGCTATAGAAGTGTAAAGCCCTTAGCAGTGCACTGTGGAGCTGAGTTCTGTGGAGTAATGGAGTTCCGTCCGCTATCTGTTAACCTTCTGATTGAATGCAATCGAATCCTTACAGCCATGTTCCAACATCTACTGCAATGCCTTCCTAGAACAGTTATGGTAGCAGAAGGTGTACAAACTCGTTTAATTTCAGAAGAAACATTAAATGAGCAGGTATCTACAGACTCTTGGACATGTAGTGTATATTTTTATTAGAATCCACTGCAGTGTGTGATAACCATACAGCAATGATTGACTGTGAAGTGAAAGTAAATATTTCTTTTTCCATTTGCCCTTTTATGGACACATAGCTTTAATTAGATGTATAACCTTTAAAGAGCGATGCCAAAAAATGGAGCTGTAGAATGCCAGCGCTCGCTGCCCCTGCTGACCCGCCACTGGCTGCTTTCAATCACGCCTGCGTGTGTTTGTGTGTGTGTGTGTGTGTGTGTGTGTGTGTGTGCGCGCCTGTTGTCTCTGTTCCAGAAATCTCCCCTACTCCTGCATTACAGACCCAAAATGGATTTGCTGTAGTTGGACATAAATGGTTGTTTTTGGCCCAGTGGCCCAGGACTGTGCAACACACATTATTTATGCAGAGACTATCAATGCCCGCACCAAACAGACCCCTGTACCAGGAGTCGAACCAGACACGAGCCAGCAAACAACGGAAAACCAGCTCAGTTACTGCAACACTGGCGGCTTAGCCAAACAACCGCAGGCTTTTTTTTTTTTGCCCTTTTACTGTTCGTCCGCTTCGTCCTAGATATGTGAAGATTGAGAGAGAGAAAGAGCATATATTTATACTTTTGTACAGAAGAGAGAGACACGTGGACTTAAGACACTACTGGTGCTCTGTTTACACACAAAACAAACAACAAGCAAACCAACGGGACGAGAGTTGGCCGAACAGTTTTTCTACGGACGGGCGCAGGCGCAGGTGTCCCGTCACGCTCCCGACTGGAACGGAAGAGGAGGAGCTTTCCGTCGACCGTCCTCTTTCAGGTTTCCGCATCTCATCCGAGGCTTGGGAGCACATAAACTATAAGAATCCAACGATAGACATTGTCCCTGAATACGTTTGAGTTGTGAGTCGTCTCAGAGCGTTTTTCTCCCCCCCTTTTCCTTATTGCGTCACTGAAAGTGGAATTGTGAATAGGCAAATTTTGTGTAGTAATTTATGTTCTATTTACGAGTATTGTACATAAAAAAATTGTTACAGCAACATGAGAGATAAGACGTGATGGATGAGCTGTAAGAATGAGCGAGTGTGTGAGCGCGAGAGAGATTGAATAGTAGACTGTTCTCAAAGGATGCGTTTTTAAACTTGTGTATTTCAGTCTGCAGATATGTGACTCCATTGGGACACAGAACAAACAGATTAATTGTGATTTGCATAGTCGGATTCTATATCATGGTGATGGTCCTCACGGCGGAGGGGGGCATGTTTTATGTCTCTAAACACAAAAGCATCTCTCCTTGCATAACCAAAGGGGATGTTTCAGTGTCTGTGACAATGGCGACGATATAAATCAGAAGCAATTCTGAAATGACTAAGTGCTTTTAAACCATTCTCCCAAGTTATTAATTAGCAACTGCAGCGCTGTTAAAGTGTAATAATGAATTGTTAACTTAAGGCGTATTAGTCATGTAAAAATGTAATCACACTCTTCAAATGAACAAACTGCCGGCATTAAGGAACGGCAGCCCCTTCTGGAAGAAGCGGTGTGCCGTTTGAAACCTTTCTATTCGAGTGAGGATTAAATTGTCTCCCTTTTTTTTGTGTCTCCGGACAGCGGACACAAACGCAGCACAGAAATCAAACCGCATCCCTGCATCCGTCCTTGAGGTTATTTTCTTTTCACCCAGTCTTAACCATATATGCAATACATAGGCTTTATCACTTGATAACAGAAGAGATGTTAAAGAAATTTAGGCCTACACGGAAGCTTTAGTAGCCCACTCCTCTACAGAAAGAATGTATCTAATATGGCCATCCATAAGTACGGTTGCACCTCTTATTGTTTTTGCTACCTTTAGTGCCAAAGGCTTAAGAACACCCTTCAGGCTTCATGTTTTATTCTGTATGGCAAGCTGTGTGGAAGGCAAACTGGAAATATCACAATATGTACAAACGCGATTGACTTTAGCAGTTCTGGAGAAGAAAGAGTATTAAATAATTAGAAAATGCCTGTCGATATTCATCATTCTCTTTATTTCGCATTTCAAATTTAACGATTTATTCAAATTGTTTCTTTTCCTTTCTGACTAGAGCCCTCGTTTGGGAAATGGACACGATCCATTACATTTGGACCTTGCTGTACAAGTTCCATAGCTTTCTATGGCAGATCTGTTTTTTGCCTAATACCACGACTCAAGCTATAAAGGGCTCTCTTTGTATCCATATGTATCAATACCTGGAGTTTCCTCTCTTTCAACTCCTCAGTGCAGAAATATGAAACAATCAAGATTTAGGTTTTGATATTAAACTATGTAACTGATTTTTACTAAAACCTTGCCTCCTTTTTGGTATGAAAAAGGCAACTTGGTAGACAACAAAGCATTGAAAAAAAGAGGTCTTGTAGCTGTTTGTTACTGTCTACTTTCACACGGGTAAATGCCAAAACCAGCTTGACCAAATCTTATTTTATTTGGTTCTCAAAGTCTTCATAAGTTTCCACATGAGTCGTCATCTTGCGTCTAGGACTGCAAAACTCCTGCCTGTAAGACATTTTATCCCTTGACTCCTGACACAAGGACCTTTTCTTGGATATAATGACCTTTTCTGATGTCATTGGATCAATCTCAGTACATGACGAAGAACCATTATGCTTTATTTTGTTTAAGCACAACGTTTGCTAAACTGCATCCTGCCGTTTTATTTTCTGGTTTTTTTTGTAGGTTTTTGAGCTTGTTGATTCATTTCTGAGCATCTTACCGCAGCCGTTCCTCATTTCTGTGGAGTCTTATTTTTCTTGTGTGTGCGCTGGCCATTACGAGTTGGAGCCGAACTTCATTACTGGATGAAGTCATGACAACACACCACTGGGGTATAACAGTGTGTACTCATAAATGGGCCAATGGTCATGGAACAAATGTGTTTTTGTTTTCGTTTTCATTCTTTTTTTTTTTCCTCCCCTGCCCTGTACTTTAATTTATATCGTGTGAGGATTTCTCGGGAGTGGATTTGGGGTGGGATTTTCCTCTTAGGTCATTTGCCATGGTGAAGGCTGGTGGTTTTTTTTTTCTTTCTTTCTTTCTTTCTTTTTTTTTTTCGTTCAAGCTGACAAATGGTGCTAATGTTTTATACACTTGTTATAAAAAAAAAATCCTTGCCTTGGTGCAGATCAGCGGTGAATGGTGAAAAGTATCCGTGTTTGTCGCTCTTTGCGTGTTTTTGGTGCTCTCGGATTTTGTAAAGCTCTTTTTTTCTCCAGCCTGACTGAAAAAAAGATGCCTCTTTGTTGTTGAGTTTTGTGTGTGTCTGGCCGCTCCCCTGGTATGGTCTGGAAGCAGAACAGAGAGAATAGTGAAGCAGTACTACTATCAGGACAGTGCCGTCCACAGCGACACCTGCTCTAAGAAAAGGCGTTTCTTACAAAGCTTAACGATTTCCAAGCTTTTCCAGGTAACTCTTGGCAAACTGCTCTGGCTCTAATCACAGCTCCACCTGCTTCTTTCACGCCGTGTCTTTTGAGACTGGTTGGCCTGAAGAGAAGAAAGGAACCGCTAGGAAACCCGGCTGCAGAACAGGCCTCAGTGCAGGGTCTGTTAGAATCACCGCAAAGCAAAAACGTGTTAGAATTTCAGACGGAGAGATCTTCCTCCTGAGTGTTGGAATGGGCTGATGTTTGCTCAGTCTTGTCTGTCCTGCATTGAGACATCAGGGCTGCTCCACTTGACAGACAGCCTGTAAGAAGCTTACAGGAGCTCCAGTCCACGGCCCTGGCCTGCGTGGGCCAGGTCCACATCCGTGCGGTGCCAAGACCGAGACAATAATGGCCAGTCACTGTTATTGCTTTCACTGCTGGTCTTTGTGTGAGTGGCATTGGGCTGTAATATCCTTATTTAGGTTCAGACAGGATATGGCGACCCTGTCCAGAGGTCAGGATGCAGTCTGTGGTTTCATTATTGCTTTGGAGATATTGGAAGTTGTCCATCTCCTTCTGTCAAACTTCAGGATCCAAAAATGTCCACTGTGGCGAAGGTGCTTTTAGAGTTCCATGTGTCATTAACTCCATATTTCAGTACTGATTTTTAATACGCTCTGACTTTGTTCACTGCGTAGCACAAGTGGTCACCTATAGGACGGGAGACAAGGGAAGCAGAGGTGTGGATTTTTTGAAAAGGAACCCATTCACTAGACTATGTATGTCGCTCTGGATAAGAGCGTCTGCTAAATGCCGTAAACGTAGTTTAGGTGAGCTAACTAGCTAAACAATTGAAAAGGAAGCCGGACATTCCTGAATTGCAAAGGCTTTTAACACATTTTCTCCACATTTTTATAACGCAAACTGCAGTCCTTTCTTGTTCTTGCTGTATAGCCCAAGTTAGCAAGCAAAGTAAGATGAAATTGTTTGCTAGTTTGAACACAGCAAATTTAATATTATAGGTTTTAAATATTTAATATGCTAAATATGTAAAAAATATATATTCATATGAAATGTAATTATATTGTGTGTATACATACACTCAAAAATACACATATATATATATATATTCTTGTCTGAAAAGGAAAGATGACTTGATCTCTCATTTCTAGCAAACCACTCTTGTGATAATGATGAAATGGCTCTTAAGGCGGGCGCAGGGAAGTGGGAAAGACAAGGCAATAATAGCATGTTTAAAAAAGCATTGAAATGGAGGATTCTTAATTTTTCCTCTTGTCTCTCAATTTAGATTAGGCTGACCACTTGTGTGTGTGTGTGTGTGTGTGTGTGTGTGGGGGGGTGGGGGGCGGATGGACTCCATCTAGATTTGTAGGCCATTTTCCAGTATGTCTTTCTCAAACCCAGTTACACTCTGCCAGGATCTTCTCTGTATTTCCTTGGTTACACTGATTGACGGGTGCTAATGATTGGCCAGTGATTGTCTGCCCTGGCTGGTTGCCAGATCTTTGAACATCAGTTGCATCCACAGTAGCAGGGCAGATATGTTCTGAACAGCCAGATTGCTCTAAAAGGTGTTGTTCTTCAGAAAGCTGGAGGTTTGTTTGATTTTGTTGAAAATTTTTTTATTGCATTAATGGGGAATAATTTTTCAGGAACCAACCTTCACAGTGGCACGTCCCTATGAGCCATAAATGCTGTTTTGATTTTTTTTTTGTTTGTTTTTTATTTTCAAACTTTTTAAAATATTATTTATTTATTCTGTAAAGATTTGACTCCTGCAGTAGCCTGTTTTGATAAGAAATGTCTTGAGATTTGCTGTCCTTTGGTGTATTCATGATGATGTTCTTTGTTTTGTTTTTTTGCTCCCTTGAACACATAGAGGACTTAAAAATGACTTTCACAAACAGAATCTCCTTTCCTGTCTTTCTGGATGTAGTCTTATCCCCCTAATCCTGTTCGAGCAGGTGAAATGATGTCTGCGTTATTGCTCTTTGGCTTCAACGCTCCTGTTTGTGCTCCTGCGATCAGGTTAGGCTGCAAGAATATCTCATTTTGGCTTTGGCAGTTCATCTTGTTGGCGAGGAGGAAAAATGTGCAATATACATCTCTCAGATGGTTCCTGGTTTCAGCTCTAGAAACTCCATTTTTTTGCTTTCCTTTCCTTCCCATCAGGTGCTCAGGTCACTAATAGAGTCCTTTCAGCCCTCACCACATAGATTCTACTGGTGCCTGTGAGGCTCAAATCACACTAATTTTTCATTTTCAACCTTTTTTTCCTTTCTTTCTTTTTTTCTTTTCTGTTTTTGAGAACTTTGGAGATTGTTTTGGGGGTAAAATCTTGGCACTTAATGTAGTGCCACCTTTCCTTGCCTCCATCAATTGTATTATGATTATTTATTGCACATGTAATAAGAATGGTTTCCATGGCTACACATAAAGGAGTTTTAGTTTCAAACTGGGCTGGAGTTTCTTACAATTTTATGGACGCTTTTGTTGAAAAATCTAAAAGTGTGTATTTCATGAATAAATGCCTTAAAAAGAACCTGCTGTAGTCTAGTTTTCGTCATTACATTTCACCAGGTGTGCTGCTCAGTGGTTGGAAAAGGGGGGGAAACGTACAAAAGGCTAAAATAAGACTTGAAATAACCTCAGGTCAGTATGTCCACATCTATTACAGTGTCTTAAATACTGGTGTTTGAAAAGCTCACACATGTCTTGTATGGTCTGTGAATTTGATCTACAGAACACATTTGAATTGCAATGAGTTATTTTCCCAAAAGATTCCCAAAATGTAAATGTATGCCTGTTTATTTAAAACAGTGATGCTTTATCTGTTTGTATTAATCAGTATTACAAGATTAAAATGTCGTAAAACATGACGTTTAGATGGTTCTAGGACGAGGGGGAGTTCATATAGTCACAGTTTGAACCAAATTATGTATTCTTGTCTGTCCTTATTGGATTCAATGAAAAGAAATGATCTAAAATACTTCAAATTTAAAAACTGAAGAAAGTTATTCCTTCCGAGAAAGCTAACTTTTTGGTTAACTCCAACAGCAATAATCTACACGTTACTGTGCCATTCACCCCTACTGCTGTGTGTAAAGTGTTCCTTCATTGCACAGTTTGAAGTGTGAAATTCTTCTCTACACGTAGTCTATTCACCAAGTGAAGTAGTGGACAGGCAGGAACACAGCGCCCCAAGGAGCAGTGTATGGGGAAGGTGCTTTGCTCAAGGGAACCTCAGTGGTGCCACTAGCATACCCTGGATTTAAACCCCCAGTCTTCTAATCGCTGGGGCAATTCCCTAACCACCAGGCCACCAGCTCTAGGTTTATCTGACGAAACAGGACTTATTCGTAACCTGGGTAATGTAAGCCGAGTGAGGATTGTACAATAGGAACATCCCTTATTGTTTTACCAACAGTTCGGAGACCTGTGATGTGAAGTTTCTTAAAAAAGAAATGGCCGTTTCCACCCATGAAGGTATATTTTAAGTCACGTTTTCTATGCTTTTCTCTGCAGGAAGTACAAGAAGACATGTATATACCCTTAGATGTAACTGATCATACAAGACAGAAAAATCCTGGACCAAAACCACTCAAACTCATGTTCCCAGTAGCGCTTGTTGTACTTGTAAAACTGGCTCTTTAAATCGAAAAATCTTACCGTCTGCAGCACAACGTTCCGCAGACTAAATAGACTTTATATGCCTGAGCTTTGCTTCATGCTCACATTATAATAGAGTCTAACAGCCCTTCAGAAGAACTTAACTTAGGTTTTTGAAATGCTGTCATGACTTTTTCCTCCTGAAAAGGAGTTTTGTTGCATTCCGGCCCATTTACACCCCTATTGCAGCCTATTGCTTCAGCATGTTCCCATTGGATTCTATTGTAAGGTTTTCTGTTCTGATTATTTCTTTTTATATTAAGTACAGGGAAATGTAAGAGTTCGTGTCCATTGTAGCTGAGCATATGCTATAGCTGCAGCAGGCGCATTTTTTTCTGAAAAGTTTTTCTGCAAGTTATCTGGTAAATTCTAAAGTGTGTAATGCCCCACAGAATACCTGTCCCATCAATATGAGATGGTGCTGTAACAAGCTGTCTAAGGTTTGGAAAACAGTTTGAAAATAAATATTGCTTACTATAAATCTGACCTTTCGTCCCGAATGAAATGACGGTCTGTTAGGAAACGAGATAAGGGGGCGGGAGTGTGCCTTCAATTGGAAACACTGGCACAGTGTTTCAAAGAAACCATTTACCACAATGGCTTTAAGTCCCCGTGTTGTTGGTCTATCCTCAAGTGTACGATTCTTTGAAACAAGGCTTTTTCCCTGGGATAAAGAAACACTGCAGTAAAAAAAAAACAGCTCCATTGTGTACAGCTTCAGTACTCCACGTGCAGAATGGGCCGCTGAGGGGCTTGCCAAAGTGGAAATGAGTGTTTGAGATGCAGAGGGAGGTAATGAGGCCGTGATGCTCTCTTTCTTTCTTTCATTTCACTTCTGACCATTTCATCTGCAGATGCCACAATAGCTCGGGTCTAATGAAGCAGGGAGAACAAATAGTGCTCTTCATTCCTGCTGTTTTATTTGGTTGCCGGGTCTAACGGCCTTGCTGCTTCTCCTACAACAAATACGCCTTGGAATGTTGTCGGCAACACTGAGTGTTTGTTAAAGCAGTTTTTGCAGTAAACATATAAGGTGAGACATGAATGTTAGGGCAAACATACATTTGTTTAGTTAAAATGGTTCTATATACTTGTAACAACAGTAATATATAAAGAACCTTGTTTTTTGAAGAAAGGTTGTTGAAATAACCCTTTACAGCACATTGTCAATGACTATAAGAGATAAAAAAGTTGTACAGGTAAGTTATTGTTCAGCAAGGAAAAAAACAGTGTCAGCGTACCCTCAAGGTTACAATATTGTGTGTATGTCCAGCTGTGTCCATTAACATAGTGGAAAAGACGGACTGCTTCTCTCTGGCGAGGCAGAGCATTGTCCATGGAGAAGAATACCTGTGGGCAGTGTGACCCAAAGTTCAGAAGATTCACAGCAGGAGCCAAGTGTGATTGTAGTGTCCAGCACAATGACAGTTTGGACAGTCACTCATGTCCCCCAGTGCAGCATGCATTAGGTGTGTAGTGGTGCTTTTATAAAGTTTTCATGCCGAGATGTATGGTGGTGCTAAAAGCAAACTGTTGAGCGATGTTGCATCACATATTTGTAGACATCCTTACAAATATTTCAGTCAAAGATTGACCAAACCCCCCCAGCTCCTTAAAAAAAAAAACCTTGGCTAGAGTGGAGTAATGGTCAGAAACACCAGAGTCTAAGGATATATATGTTACAGTATACACATTTTATTGAAATGTGATAATGATTAGAATGATCTTTCAGAGAGCTTTAATTCTAAAGTATCTGAAAGGTTGGAGGGACTTATTTAAACTGGGGGTCAAGATATTCAGGTTGACTATCTGAATATCTTGACCCCCAGTCAATGCAGAAGGAAGGAACTCTGCTAAACAGCTGAATATCTTCACAGGTGTCTCTTCTAATGCAACTTATTACACAGAATGGTTTACTGGAGAACGGAAACAATAAGAATGACTCATCAGGAAAGAAAGTGAAAAGCTAAAGTTACAAAGGTTATCTAGAAACTTAACTCAGTTTGGATTCTTATCTGTGATAGGAAGGGTGAAAACTCTGATGTCCATTTCCTACAGGAAAAAAAAAAGTTTTTCTATATGATTTTGTTAAATGACCACAGTAAGTTACTCTAATGCTAGCTTGGATGTATTAACTAGCCTACTCTAGTGGCTATGGCTAGCAGACAGGATAGGCTGACTCCAAAGGGATTCAAATCCATGGTAAGAAGGGAACATAGCATAAGTTCGTAAATTCTGTCAAACTGATGAGACTCACAGATGCATGTAATCTGCATAACATGGTAAATAATATATCATATGCTACTTTTAGTCTAGCTTAAGTATATGCAGCTTTAATATATAAACATGTATGTTAGGGACACTGAAATAGTCATATGCAGCCATAGGCCATTAGAGAGTAGTGTTTTCCCTCCTTTACCACACTGAGTTAAACTCATGAAAGCATGTCTGTTAGTTGAATCAGGTTTAAGAAACTGAGTGGACTGCGAAACTGCTTGGTGGTGGCCCTACATTCCTGCAGATTGTTTGATTCAGATGCAGATCGAAGTGTTAAGGTGGTGGTGGGCTAGTGGGTAGGATACTTGCATCCGAACCAAGAGTCCTGAGTCCTGAGTTTGAATCCTACTTTCAACACACCATCACTGGGTTCCTGAGCAAGAGCCTTAACCCCGAGTTGCTCCAGGGCCACTGTTCCCAGTAGTTAGGGAATGGAAGTCACTTTGGATAAAAGTTGCTAAATGCTGCAGAAAGTGTTGGTAAGAGGATGGACTTGTTTTCAGTCCTGCCAAGATATATTTTTCTGTTCGGTTGTATTTATATATGAAAACAGTTCTAAATGAATGAGGTGTTAGTTGGAAACAGCATCGAGAAGCCATAATATGTGTGTAGGAGTCAAGAAATCTTCAGAAGCATCCTTAGTTTAGTCTATTTCCTTCAGGCTAGCGATTAGACATGGCATATGCTTCATCTGGTTGCCATAAGCAACCTGTTCAATGACCCTATGCCTTTCCCAGCTGTCGCTAAGCTATCCAGTAATATATGCTTTTTCTGCCCTGCTGTCAAAGCTAGTGCTGCAACTGTGGCTTCAGCTTCGGGTGAAGGCTGTGCCTGCAAGCTAAGCATGCAGATAGTGTGTGCCTATGCTAACCAAAGAGACCTGCATGAGCTTCAGCAACTCATTGAATTAGAAGAGGATGCTAATTCAATATGTCTGGCCAATCAATCCCAACCTCGCTCCTAGAGGACCTTTTCCCTGCATATTTAGTTGTTTTCCCCGCTCTAACACACCTGATTAAATAAATCTGCTGGTAATCAAGCCTTCCTTTGTTACAGCCGGGTAAATTCTAAGACATGTTGGACAGGGATACTCTGGGAACAGGACAGGAGACTGTTCAGTCTTGCTAAAATGTCCTTCTCTTGGAGAAAGCCCTTTCTATAAGGCTTTCCAAAGATTTCTGGGTCTGCAGGTAAACTGCTATACACAGCTAGAGAGTGCATCAATACTATCAGATTCTTTTGCCAAAACACTTTCGGATAAGTGCAGTTCAGATAAGCAGTCCGTACCCTCCTATTCCCAGGTCTGCAGAGGCAGTCTTATATGTTTGTCTTCTTCATGTTCTTTTTTCCCCCACATACATTCATACATATGTTCATATACATATATGCTCCCTTAAATTTACACACAGTCTCTTCACTTTGTAGTTTTAAATATGAAACAAACATGTCTGTATCCATCAGCATAAACAAAACAAAATAGATTGAGGAAAGAATATTCAAACATTTACTAAAAATAAATGTATGTAAATATGTAAAAGTTGAAAATAAATTCAGTTATGCATGTTATTATGCTGCAAAAATAAGGATATTTTTGTGCAAACTGCAGCTGCCATTAGGAAAGGCATTGTCTTTGGTTGAAAGGATCTCAAATAGCAAGCAGCAGTCATGGTGTAGGTGAAGTAGCTTCATGAAGGTGTCCCATGTAAAATTTCTCTCAGATGAATGATAAGGAAGGTAAGAGAAAAGCCAATCCAAGACTGGATTTTGACACTCCTCTCCAAAAGAAATGAGAAAATGAGAAGAACCACTGTGCAGCAAGAAGTTAATTACGTTTTGTTGTAGATAAAGTTGTTGTAAAGTACAATTAAAGAGGTATGCAACAAATTACGTATATACTTTAATTTGGTGAATACTTTTTCTCCCATCAGTGTTTCTGAATGTTTTTGTAATTTTGCACTGGAGTTTATTCAATAACCAGGTGTATGAATACATTTACAGCATTTATCAGACGCTTTTATCCAAAGCGGCTTCCATTCCCTAACTACAGGGGGCAGTCTCTCCCTGGAGCAACTATGGGCTAAGGGTCTTGCTCAGGGACCCAGTGGTGGTGTTGAAGGTAGGATTCGAACCCATGACCTCTTGGTCTGGAGGCAAGTATCCTACCCACTGAGCTACCTCCACCCGCATACTTCTTTCCATTGTTTATTGCACATATATATTTTAATATGCGTAACTAAATATGTAAATATATATTAGATTTCATGTGGGTTTCTGTTTCCCTTTCTCCTGTCCTAAAGATTACACTTGTAATTTGGGTGTACTGTGTCTCATTTCGCAAACATGCAGATCAACACAGTGTCCAAGACCAACACAGTGAATGCACACTTTCCCGAATATCACAACCTGGAATAACATAGTTTTGGCAGTTTTTTATATTGGGGAGAACATTAACATTGCAAAAACATATGATGCATATCTGCAGATTTGCAGTCTCAATCAGTTCATTCACATGTTTTATTTGGAAACACGTCAGTAAATGTGAGCTTAAGCTAAATCACAAACCATAAGTGACTTGGACAA
The DNA here is from genome assembly GCA_037974605.1 of Nannopetersius ansorgii. Lineage (NCBI taxonomy): Eukaryota > Metazoa > Chordata > Actinopteri > Characiformes > Alestidae > Nannopetersius > Nannopetersius ansorgii. The sequence continues at coordinate 3,652,974 of JBBPDE010000128.1, forward strand.
ATTTCTTTCTATGTATCTCTCTCACACACACACAGATAACAGGCCACTCTCTCCACTGATAGATTTCCAATGCAATCTAAACCTCTGCAGTCCTCTGTGTTGGTGCGTGAGATTAGACATGTTGGTGCACATATCCTTCTAGTGTCCTTCAGAAAGGCTTTCTATCATTGAACGGGGCAATGCAGTCTTTATTATCTGAATTATTTTTATATTTAAGATGTTTCATGGTTTGTCTGGTCTATTGAGCTTTTAGATTTCATGTTTGCCCCTTTATTCAGTAAATTTGTTTTAAAAAAATCGTAATAAAAAGTTCATTAAAAATAACATGACATGCAGATACGACCTTATTATGTGCTTGGATCAGATATATTGACAAGGGCTCCCTTGAAGCCAGTCGCTCACCTGAAGCACTAGTGCTGGCAAATTGCACCTTTCAGCCTTAGTCTTTAAGAACCAGGTCCCTCAGGACCCTGAACCCATTCCATTTCATAGCAAAGCAGCCAAGCCATTCTTTTTCAACTCCTTAATCTTCTCGGGAGGAGTCTTTTAAGAGGACGCTCTGAAAGAAAAGACATCAGCATTAAGACCCTGCTTCACTGTTTGCAGCCATTGATTCTCTGATCTTAACAACTCTTTATTGATCTCTGTGTTTGTGACCCATTTCTGTGACCTGCACTTCCTGTCTAGTTTTAAAGCAATTTACCCCAGTGACCAGCATCTCTCACTCAGTTTTTCCTCTCTCTCTTACCCTTCCTTCTCCTCCACTCTCTCTCTCTCTCTCTTTCTCTCTCTCTCTCTCTCTCTCTCTCTCTCTCTCTCTCTCTCTCTTTCTTTCTCTCTCTCTCTCTCTCTCTCTCTCT
>JBBPDE010000128.1:3655719-3671215 GCA_037974605.1 Nannopetersius ansorgii
CTCTCTCTCTCTCTCTCTTTCTTTCTCTCTCTCTCTCTCTCTCTCTCTCTCTCTCTCTCTCTCTCTCTCTCTCTCTCCTCCCTTCTTCTGCCATCTAAGATGATGAAGACACTTCGAGGCAATTTACCTGACAGGCTGGTTCTCGACCATGGGCCACATCTGTGACCTATGGAGTGAAAACCCATGACATTTCACTTCCCCTTTTCTTAGAACGACTGAGGACATTTCATTTTCACCTGCCCTCCTGGGCTTTTGTGCAGTTTTGTCTTTGGAACAGAACAGAAAAACTAAAGAGTGTCCAAGAGCCAAAGTAAAGAAAGCAGAGAGCCACTCCACAGGCTACTTTCAAAACTGCTCCAATACTGAAGAGACTCTTTTTACTCTTGCTACCCAACTGCTTCCATAAAATGTCCCTTCACACTTTTCTCTTTTTCCACCAAAATCCCAAAAGCGCTGTGGATAATGACTGAGTCGCCCTCCGTCTGTTGGTGTGCAGTGTTGGATGAATACAAAAAAGTAGTATCAGTCAGTAAGACGAGGCAAGAATCAAAAGCAGTGGGGCATGAAGGGGCTGTTCTTGGGTCATATATGCTTTTATCCATTCAAAGCACAGAATAACTGTGTAGAAGAGGAACTGGTTATAAAACAGGAGCTCTATCATTAGGGCTCTTGTAAATGCAGGATTTGTTCCCATATTGTAATCATTTGTAACCTTTCTACATGAGCCTGAGGTCCGTCTCAAGCTCATTACTTCAGTTGACAAACCTGCAGTGCTGCCTCCTGATCAGCTTGCCATTTGCCGTCTGTTCTTTTTCTGATGAATTAAACATTGAATATCAGCTTTGCTGAAGTTCACTGTCTGGAAAGAGAAACAACTTAAAAAGAAACTGAACTTCCTGCACCCAGAACACACTTCAGTCACTTCAATACACAGTGAAAGTGTCTGTCTGACTGACTGACTGACTGGCTGACTGAGGCAGAAAGTGTTTGAGTTTGTTTAAACATTAGTCACAGAAGTTGTGAGGTTCATTTTAATGTCATCCTCCCTCAGAAGCTGTGTCCCGGACTATAAAAATACTTTTTGTTGGATTTAGAATGGGCTACAGAAGCGCTACACACACACACACACACACACACACACACACACACACACACACACACACACACACACACACACACATAGGACAAAATATTCACAGTGCAAATGTGTACATTATTTTCACACAAATAAAATATATCACAGTTTTTCGTTTCAGTTTACATACTACCTGCTTTGGCCTGGTGCCCCGCCCAGGGTGAGTCCCTGCCTCGTGTCTGTTGGCCCTGGAATAGGCTCCAGGTACTCGCAACCTTAGTAAGATATTAGGTGGTTACAGAAAATGAATGAATGAGTTTATTTACTAATAGGCCGTTTTGCACATGCGTGAGTAATGACTGGAATGACTAAAGTGTCAGCATTAAAAAAGACTCTCAAATTCAAATATTACAAGCATTAGTTACATAACTGCACACACACACACCTAGTGTGGCCTGCTGGTTAGGGAGTTCGCCCTGTGATCAGAAAGTCATGGGTTCCAATCTAAGTAATCCTAGCGGCACCACTGAGATACCCTTGAGTAAGATATCATCCTCACACACTGCTCCCCAGGCACTGTGTTCCTGACTGCCTGCTGCTTCACTTTATGAATGGGTTACATGCAGAGAAAAAAAATCATGTTCACACTGTGTGCTGTGGCGTATTCACGTATGACAAAAGAGTCACTTTACACTTTCCATAACTAGTCAATGTCACCTGTGCAAACTCTCAGTCAGGCCAGTGCTTGCACTAGTTTTTCCTCTCCAGAGCTTCTGGCAGCTTTCCTCTACTGTATTTATCACCAGTCAGTTTCTGACCGCTGTACCATTGTTAACAAAAATATTATTTGGGTGGTGAATTATTCTCGGAGAGACACAAATGTGTTAGTGGTGTGATTGTGTGTGTGTGTGTGATGTGTGTATCAGGCACAGCAGCATCACTGCCAGTTTGAGAGCTGTCCAACTCCCAAACATGTCCAGTCAAGAGCAGTCAGAAAATGACCTCCAATGAAGGACTAGACTAACACAAACTCTGCTTATGGACTACAGTTTCTAACTACACATCCTGCAAGGTAGATGTTTTTAATAAGGAACCTAGGGATAGGATTACTGCAACTGCACTTCTGAAATAGAAAGAAAACACCTTTAGCGTAGCAGATCACAAATGAGGCAATGAGTTGCTGAATACATAAATACACACTAAAGGAAAGCGACTCAATCTAATTATCCCCAGGCAATTTCTGGGTGTCCTGTTTTCCCAGCTTTAGAGCTTCAGCGCTTGTGTGCCTGTGGCATTTCCATTAAAGATTCTGATCAAATTGTTTCTTGGAAAGCAAATTTCTTTCTAAAGGACCCAAGGCAAGCAATGTTCCAAGTAGTGTGGATAGTGAGTATTTCAGATTCTGTGCAGTAATCACAGACTTGCTGTTTTTGGGGTTTTATACTGACATCTAACTGAATACCAGTGCGCTAACTGTGCTGGAAAACAGGCGAGTGCACATACAATCTTTCATTACCTGCTTCAAAACTCTGGAGCTGCTGCGAGTGTAACCTTGATGCTTCTTCTGGGCTGTTTGTTAGCTTCTGCTCGTCCCTAAAAACGATACAATCAATGCAGCACTGATTCAAAATAATGAATGCTCCTCTGCCTTCGAAAGAATACTTGGCAGGTAATCCATCTCCATTAAAAACAGACCCTTTTCTGATTTCTACACCACTGACACTGTTAAAGCTTTATAGAGTAAATAAATGGTATATATTTTTAGTTTGGCTAGAAGAACTAGCTTAAAGCGGGTCATCTGGCCACAATTTAACCTGTCACTCATCTCAGGTTAAAGTTCCAGGCATATATGGTGATGAGCTATATGGCCTGTTTTGACCCACCCCCCTATTTTTTCTGTCTCTGACCTACTTTCCAGTGTGCTCCTCTCTATCACTCACTCACTCATTTTCTGTCGCCGCTTAATCCACACCAATGTCATAGGGACATATCTGAGGGCGCGAGGCCCTCTCAAAGCATCTATGGGCAAAAGCACACAAAACTCATACTCCACAATGACTGTTAAGTTCAAATTTACATTTTAAGATTTCGATTAGCATAAAGTAGCTAGATTATCCAAGAAGCTCTCTTTTTTCCTAACTATCCACACATAGTAGTTCCCATCAGATGATGGAACCAGCTTGAGCTCAGACAAACAAGTGTTACTCATCTCTACCCCCTGAAGCTATTATAGCCTGAAGTTAGAACTTTTGTCGTTTTGTAAAAAACAATCCACATTTTTTCCTCACAGCAGCTGATTACAAAACACACAAGGATTCTGTTTTCTGTGATGTAAACATATTAAGTTAAATCAATGGGAAATATCACACGCACCGGTGACATGTCAGGTATATAAACAGGAAGTATGTGTTCACCTGCACACTGACATTGAAGTTGCAAGCTTCATGTCACCTACTACTTAACTCTACTCGACCTCATCCTACTCATTGGTACCGTGAGTACTCTGACTCCTCGGATTCTGTTTATATACCTGTCTGTGTGCGTGTTCAGAACGCGAGTTCATATTGGTGTCAACTCTAAGTCCTTACGGAGCGTTTTGAGATTAACTGCGTCGCTTACAGACGTGTCTCTCACGTCCGAGTTCTTCCTCCATGCTACAAAGTGGGCACAGTTCACTCATTATTCTGCCTATCAGCGTGACAGGAAAAGCCTATGACCTTGCCACTATGACCTGCATTTAAAGTATCAAGTATCATATTAATTCAGTGTTTGGAGAATTTATTAATAAAGAACTGTTTTTTTTCTGGGTGTTGATTTTGTATATTAAGTCTTTAAACTTGTAAACAATTTTGCATGTAACAGGGTTGCAGACATAACCTCCAATCCACTAATCATGAGGGATCAAAAACTGTGGTGTGGTTCATGCCAACTATGGATAAGCTCAAGAGAAATTGTCATATTTTATATGTTAATGCTAGTATGGGTAACGTGGTGGCGCCTAACAGTGGCTAAAACTAAATAGGTTTGTGAGAAACTTTTGTGAATTCCATTTGTCCTGCCCATACTGCAGAAAGCACATGACTCTTCTTCCTGATTTATGATTCTGATGGAGTGTTCCATTTGTGAAAAAGGGGGATATTGGTTTGATATCAGAGTTGCATGTAAAGTGTGGAACATGGGTTACTTTTAAAAAATTTAAATCCAAAAATAATTATTGTATAGTACATTTAAGGGCACAAAATTGTGAAGCAAGTGATGTTCAAAGTTAGTCAAGTGGGACACACCGAAGTAGCTGTTTTGGTTTGGGGGTACAAAATCTGCGCATTGTTTTGGTTAAAAAGTGACAAAAAAATGTCATTTTAATGTCACTTTTCACTGTACATTCACTGTACAACTGTATACATGTTTACTGTATATTTGTTCCCTTTACACAAATGATGATAATACATTCAGTGACATTTTTATTCTGCTGATCCTTTAAGAAATCAGCACAGTTTGAGTCAAGTGTGTGATGAAATAGCCATATCGTGCTAATTCAGTGCAAATTTAGCACTTTTTTTTACTACATTAGCTTAGCTCCAGTGCAAGAGTTCAGGTCAACTTTGTCTGATTTGACTTATGGGGGAAACAATGAAGATTATTTCACTGAACAGTCGTTTTATGCCTATATGAGGCAGCAGAGCATGGATGTGGTTTGAGCTGCGCAGCAGTCTGTCTGAACCACAGCCTGCGCTGTTGCTGGCTCTCCACATGCCGTGTATGTTGATTGATGGAGGAGATGTTGCAGAGACACCTCTGCCCTCCTCTCTCTCTGACATTGTGTTACTTCTGAGGACGGGAGATGAATTATGATGGCGAACGGAAGCAGCCTCTCGGGTACAAGCGTATAGTGCTGACTTTGCACTCCCCCTTTATGCTCCCTCTCTCTGAGCTACAGGCTGGGTGTACTTATCTCTGATTAACACATGAGATATTTATAATAAAGCAGGATAGCGGGCCAATGAGATTAGGCGTAGCCTCCACTCAGGCTTTTTGTGCCCCTGGCTTTATCATCGCTTACCTACTACCCCGAACTGATTATGAATTCGGAAAAAAAAAATGCCCATAATAATCCTGCTCTCACATTATTACAAACACCTACCCTGTACTTGTACTTCCCACTCCTCTACCTTATGCTTCCATTCCACTTTATGAGGTCCAATTACCTTATAGGTCTTCCATATTTAAATAATTCAGGGTGGAAGGGTTTAACCGGTGAAGTGTACCCAGTTAGCCCTGCATTACAGCGTAAATTCTGTTCACGAAATGTATGTATCACCATATTCATTCAAGATTCCCTTCTATTATTTATATAAATGTATTACTAAATAAAACACTGACTCTGTCATTTGGGAAAACGTTCCACTATGTTAGCAGATGTGGTCAGTCATTCCCTGTAAGGAAACGTACCGTAAAAAAGAAAAAAGCATCTGCAAGAAGCCCAAAGTAAAGCCTAAGCCAAATGCTAAAGCAGTGCCAAACTGTCCTCAGGTTAGTGATGGGTTTACTGACAGGGTTTGGATGTTTACCACCAATCCGAAGATGCAAGTGAACCATTGTTAACATATTAACTCACTGCACTTATAGCATGAACAGTCATGCAAACTTTTCAGCTCATGCCACTGGCTCATGTTTAATGCTAGATAGGTACATGCATGACAGAGACCATTAAGGCACTGAGTCCCCTGTCTCTTTGCCCTCACACTGTGTGAGAACCCTCTTGACCGGTGTTTATAATTGTGTTCTGTATGTCCTTTTATAAAGACACCTTTCAGTGAGGCAAGATCAAGTGAGGCAGAAGGGGTTCCAAAAGCTTTACAACTCTTGTGTGCCCCATCTGGCACACATCTGGGACACAGATGAATTCATCCTTGCAGAATAGGAAACTCTGCCGATAAAGCACCGATACCATCTCTTTTAAAAGTGCCACGGTACATAAGGAGATTATTTTGGGTAACAATCAAAAGGAGCCAGCAGTAAGAGATGCTAATGACATCCTAAACCAAGTTTTAGCTTTATGTTTTTAGCTTAATTCATGTTCATGTTGCCCTTTTTCTGTTCTTAAAATGCTGTGCATTGGCTTGGTGCTGGATGAAAGTCCTTGTAGAGCAAAGACAGTAACAACCAAGAAGCTGGAACCACATCTGAGCAAATCCCATTGAAATGGACGGGCGCTAATCTTAATGACTCTCTCCAGGATCAGTAATACCTTCATTATACAATCAAAGACTGCAGACTTCCTGCTGTAGCGGACCAGAATTTGTGCCCTTTACTTCATCATTTAGCACTTTTCATATTCCGAAGTGACACCAAGAGGTCCTTGCAATTACATATTTTCTGCAGAAGGAGACTCAGTCTTGAGATTGTCATGAAGTCAATGATCAGAAGAGCAATCGGATGAACCCCAGGCTGCCACTGATGTACACCATTATCTATCCTGGAGATGTGCGAAAAAGTGCATGGTTCTGAAATCCTGTAGTGCTGAACCCTTCACTGACACCCAAGGAGCCCAGGGGCCCTGAACAGCATCAAAAATACAGAGTTTCCCAAAATAAGCATGATGCCCTAATTTGCATTGCATGCGGGTAGTTTCAGTTGCCCCAGGACCTCCTTTCGTGGATTCTCACACACGCATGAAACATAAGCTTGGGTCCCACCCTGCACCCAGCACTGCTGGAGTGGAACATGGAATGATAATTATGATACCACAGTTCCTGTGGGAGGATTATGAAAATCTGTGCCATGTTTTGGAGAAGTTCATTAGAGACACATGATAAAGGATACGTTCAGGTAACAATGTCAATGTTATGGTGAATAAAATCGAGCAGGGAAGAAGCAGACAATGGTATTCTGCTGCCTGGTGCCTACAGCCTTCCACTTATTCTCTGCCACCTTGGCATTTTAGTTGATCTGGTCCTTAAATGTAGTCACGTAGATAAGGTGTGCAATTTTGTACATCTTCTTGTTGAAAAATACAGTCTGATTTCTGAACCGGGTGTTTGGTACCATTTGCTGCTTTTTTGCTCAGTACACCTCCACACAACTGCTCTCCGGACCCCCCACCCACAGAAACTATTCTGAATCTTGTGTTTGTTAATGTTGGCATTTTTGTTCTTTATGGGCTTTTGTATGTGAGGCCATTTTTAAAACCCTAGTAGTGGTTGTTATAATTATTATTAAAAAAAACATTATTATGTTTTTTAAAATTACAGTAACTTTGATTCCACATGACATAGTGACACCAAACCAAGCTCAGCATGGCATCTGACACCTCGAGCATCAAGACAAACTGGAGAAATTATAAATGATTTGGCCATATGATGGCAATTTACCATTTATTGCGCAAGGATCCCTGCTGATCGTGTTCTAAGGGTTAAAGGACCCCATTAAGTTCTAGAACTGTGCCGAGTTTAGTTTTACAATGGCAAGTTTAGTGTGTTGCAAGTGACACAATTCAAACCAGAGACTAGAAGCAGAAAAAAGTCTGGATTATAAATATCTGTACATCATACATTTCCATCCATTTGGTTGAAAATCTTTTAAATGAACGTATTTATGCTTTCTGAAACGTTCCCAAATGCTCTTTCCTTTCAAAGCATCATAATAATTTGCACAGAGAATGTTAATTTTTCCACAGCTTGAAATGGAAACGGGCCTCTTGAACCTTATAAGCAGTCTACTACGTTGCACATTAATGTGTAATTAAGAGGCTGTCAGTACTCTCCTCCATGGGGTCATGAGTTCTTATCTATTAATACAATACACTGAACTGCAAGGTAATATGGGCTAATTTGAGTAAAAGTGTAGTTAAGAAGTGAAGGACTCACTGGTGGTATTATTTTTAATGAGATAATGCTTCTCATTATTTTGGTTGGAGACATATAGAAAAATGACCTCCTACAACATGTATGATTATATAATTTGTTTCTTTAAGCAGATGTTTCAAAGGTGGTAGCCTATGCTGTGTATTTGTTAAAAGAATACCTTGAAGACTCAACACTGAATTTTAGAAACAGCCATAATTTGCATAGATGACTACATATAAAGTTCCAGAGGGTTTGGTTATATCTGCATTACGTGCAAAGAAAATCTCGGAGAGTTTCTCCCTTAACAGGATCAAAAGGTTTCATTTTGAAAAGCAGCCAAAATACATACTCTATGAAAGTCACTTAGAATAAACCATTAATTCCACTTAAACAAAACTTGACAGTTTCAGCACTGAGACCATTGCCTCTCTTCTTTCTTTACTAATGATTTTAGGGCAGAAACATGCACCTCCATTTGAACAATATTCCTTTGCAAACAAATTACAACTAGGGAGAACAGCCTAATGAGGAGCACATTTTTCAAAAGGAATGCACCAACCCCTGGCTAAACTAGCCTTGATCCACACCATATTTTTATAATCGTGTGTTAAGGCCAGTAATCATGTTTTAAGGCCAAGTTGGGACTCATGATAATCACAAAACGTTATAAATGTTGGTGTGAATTTAAATGGTTATCTTCCCAGACTATCCTGTGACGTGGGGTGTCTTTAATCCAATCTTTACTCCTCCAACTGACTCCAGTTCAGTCGAGGGTGCCCCAGTAGTGAACTGGTTCTGTGTTCTGTGGTGTGAGTTGCTTGCAGATTCTCTGGTTATGAACACAGTCTTAATGTCATGTGTGAAACACCAGTGAGAGCTGAGCTAAACGGAATAGTCTGTGTGTACAGAAGAAGTTTGGCATCTAAATTGAGAGCTAGATCAACTAACAAAATGATCACATTGTCCAGTTATGGCAACAGCATGAATGTCTATATAATGTCTTCTGAAAAGCATATAAAATATCATCACTACATTTCACTCTAGAGAATTGGCCTTCACCTCACTCGCAACTAGATGAGTTAGCTTTTGCTCTTCACATGCATCACAATTTGGCCTTTGTCAAAGTCTTCCAGAACCGTACACTTTGCCTTTTTATGGCTTCCAACACATCAGCTTCATTTGATGTCTAATATATCACCTCTTGAGACGTGCCACTGTCATGAGATATTCAATGATATTCAATCTTATATTTTTGAATCATATAGTTTTCATTCATTTTGTGAAACCGCTTATTTCTTTCAAGGGTTGTGGGTACCTGCCTATCCCCCTGGGCGGAGCGTCAGCCCACGCAGGGCACACACCCACACCTTTCACAATTTAGAAACCCTGATTCACCTGACGTGTGTTTTTGGACTGTGGAAGAAACCAGAGACCCCGGAGGCTACCCTGAGGAGTACATGCAAACTACACACACACAAGACCGGGACCCGGATTCAAACCCCTAACCCACTGTCCCACCATGGGGCAATGAAATATTTAGTGTCTATATGTGTGTGTATATGTATGTGTCTGTGTGTGTGTGTGTCTGTGTGTGTTTGTGTATGTAATTTTACAATCTACATATCTGAGTGTTCTGAGTGTGTTTATCTCTGTGGTGTCTTTTTTGCTGCTGTTAGCTCTGTATCTTTTAGCTTGTAGACTAGTGAGCTAGCAAAGTATTTTTTTACATATACATCAGTTTGAAGATAGCATAACTGGCTTGCAAACTGTTTTGTCTGCCTTATTTATCAGGTTTGAAAAGGGAATTGCACTGGATATCGCCATGAATTCTGGGAGAAAGAGGTCATCTGTCCAACTTGAGTCAGTGGAATGGACCTTAATATGTGCAAATTGTGAGGGCAATTGGATAAGTGCATGTTAAAAACAGTACTGAAACACAGGAATAATCTTCATATTATCTTGTATTCTGACTGTGACCCTCCAGGCATTCAATAGTGCAGTTGACAAAATCTAATATAGGACCTGCCCAGACTTGTCAGTTCAGGTGTGATCCTGTTTCCGGCTGCTGCTGCTGCTGGAATATTGGTTTTTGTGGGGTTTTTACAGCGGGGGGCTTTTGCATGATGGGTGAGAAAAAGAAACAGGGTGATTAAAAAGAGGTGAGTGGAAAGTGACAGTACTGTGACAGGTTTGCATCACTGCGAGACTGTGGGCATCCCTCAGCTTACTGTGGGATCGTTCTGCTACAAGCTTCACATGCTTTGATGACCTGATTCTAAATAAGGACTTTCAATGCATTTTTAACCCCCCTGTTTGTGCGAGTGTGTGTTTCAGTTTCTGTTGAACATGACGGTGCCTCTCTGAAGACACCCTGTGCTATAAACAAGAGCCCCTCTGCAGACACTCCCCCATTCTCTTTTGCTCTGTTCTGTCTCTCTGTTCTCTCTGTTCTCTCTCTCTCTCCCTCTCTCTCTCTGTCTCTGTCTCTGTCTCTCTCTCTCTCTGCCCCCCCTCTGTCCCTCTCTCACTCTGTCCCTCTCTGTCTCTCTCGCTCTCTCTGTCTCTGTCTCTCTCTGTCTCTGTCTCTCTCTGTTTCTGTCTCTGTCTCTCTCTGTCTCTGTCTCTGTCTCTCTTTGTCTCTGTCTCTCTCTCTCTCTGTCTCTGTTCTCTCTCTCTCTGTCTCTCTCTCTCTCTCTCTCTCTCTCTCTGTCTCTCTCTGTCTCTGTCTCTCTGCCCCCCTCTGTCCCTCTCTCACTTTGTCCCTCTCTGTCTCTCTCGCTCTCTCTCTTTCTCTCCCTCTCGCTCTCTCTCCCTCTCTCTATCTCCCCCTCTCTCTCTGTCCCTCTCTCTCTCTCTCTCTCTCTCTCTCTCTCTTCCTCTGTCTCTTCCTCTCCCTCTCTCGCTCTCCCTCTCGCTCTCTCTCTGTCCCTCTCTCTGTCTCTCACCCTCTCTCTCTCTCTCTCTCTCTGTTTCTCTCTTTCTCTCTGTCCCTCTTTGAGGATGCCATTACTGAGAAACATACGGTCTGAATTTTTATTTACACACACAGGGATCTTAGTTCCATGCTGACACTTGCCTCCTTTGATCTTGTAGCTTTGCTCCAGAAGTAAAGGTGTATGCTTTGAAATAATACACTCAGTGATATCAGCCTCCCTTTTCCACATCACCGTGTACTTCACAGATTCTCACATGCTGCACACCAACAAATGCCTTATAGCAGCAGAGCGCAGAGATGCTTTTATGACAGCTCAGAGAATGGAATTGAGATATATGGCAGTTGGTCATGCGGCCCATGAGGTCTCTGACTGTTTTGTGGGATTTGGCTCGAGCACTGGATTGCATATTCATTTTTAGCGTGTGCAGCATGGGTAGCTGCAGTTTGAACAGACGTGAGTGCAAACAGCCCGCGGTGAGGTAAAGTGTGTGTATGAGGCCGCTCAGACGCAAGTCATGTCCTCCGAATGCAAAAGGCCTTCTGTCTGATGCGAGCAATCAGTCAATCAGTCATCAGTCATTTCTGACACCCTGTCAGACTCTAAAAATGGATGGTAAAGAGAGGTGAGTGATGAGTCTGACTGAGCATGACACACACCCAGCCCTGCTGTTGCACTCCTCTTTTAGAGAAGAGAGGCCTCAACTCTGGAAACTGCTGGAAAGTATATAAATATAAAAGCATTATATTAAATCATTTAAATATAACTTATGAGGATATAACTGAATTTATAAATAAATCTCTGGATACCATTTACTGTCTTAAATGATTCACATTGTCTTTTGGCACCACAACAATTTTATTTACCTATTAGCTGTTTCATTGTCACTGTCAGAGAATTTAATTACATTTATATGGGAGTACCTCAACATGGGGGATTAAGACAATTGTGTTATACAGTTGCCATGCAAATGTCAGTGGAAACAACATTGAGAGGTCTATACCTTATACCTTACTATACCTTATTCATTTGGTCCTCTTTTTTGTTTGATTATCTTTGAGTTAACCGTAACAGTTTCCTGACACTAATGGTTATTTTATATTTTAAGGAATTGTATTTATATATTTAGGAAATTAATTTCTATTTTCAGCATTCAGCACCACCAGCATACTGATCACTGCCTGATCATGTGCAATCATCTGCACCTGTTTCTTTATTGGTTTGTGGCTAGATGTGCTTTGTTATATGATTCATATGAAGATAACAGAACCCTCCTCTGAATTTAGTCAGGTTCAGGGACTGGACTGATTTTTAAAAAAAATGATATCTTTAATTGCTGTCAGATTAAATATACACAGTAAGGATAGAGGTTTTCTTTTGTTTTATATGTTTCTCATACAACTATGCTCTTTTCCATCTCATTCTTTTTCTTTCGTTTTATCTTTGCAAATCCTCTTTTTGACAGCTGGTCAGTTTCTCATCTCCATAACACTAACAGGTTAATATTGGCTCAATGCTGAATGATAGTGGAGCCCATCTCTGGTTAACACCTGTGTCCCCGGCTCTGGCAGTGCAGGCTCACGCTCCCGCACCCACACACTGCGCCTCTCTCAGAATAGAAAAAAACACAGTCCCCAATTATTGGCGGCAGCATCCAATTGATCTGGAATGAGTCTTTATAATGAGGCTCGGGATTACTTCACTTCCAGCACCACCCACGCACCCCCACTGCTCTGTCGGTCTGTCTCGGTGCCTGTCTGTTTGTCCGTCTCTTTTTCTGTTTTCTCCTTTCTCTCTCTCTCTCACTTGCTGTGCCTTCGGACATGCCGCCGGTGTCGTCTTTCTGTCTGAGCAGCTTTTCTTTCTTTTTTTTACAGACAGACAGAGCATCGCAAGGGACTCCGAAAGTGTCATTTCTCGTAATTGTGACAAATTTGCGCAGCAGCTTGCCGCAGTGCATCGCTGTTTATTTGAACGGAGCGTTTTGCTGCTGAACATGTTATTGACGTCGTTCTCAAGGGAGACTTTAGAGCACGAGGACCACTGTGAGTTACTCTTAGGCACGTATTTAATAATGATGCCCATAATTTATTCATATTGCACCTGTCACACTCTGCACCGGAAGGCCTTTATAGCAAACAAACATAAACAAAGCCGATGTTTAATCACATGAGCACACTCTTAGTTGGCAAACGCAGCGTCATGGGTGGACCTCTGGTTCTCTAAAGGACCCCCCTTTTTTATATGATGCGTGAGTGTGGGGAGCATTTTAAAGACCATACACACAAGTTTATTTTCTCGAACCCTCCATCTAAGCCAAACACAAATTTAGAACAGATGTTCTCGATGTGGCAAACTAATAAGATTCATCTTTGCCTGTAGTGCTAGGCTTTGAATCACATTTATTTCTCTCTTTTTTTGTGTATCCGTTTACAGTGTCTCAGCCATCAAACTGTGTGATCTTTAAAAACAGCCACCATGTAGATGAAAGATCTATGGTTTAATGAATTTGGTTTGCAGGAACTCCGATGGTTCTGATCTCAATCCTGACCCCGGCTCTGTATTATGACTATGGGACTATGGGAGGTGCAACCACCTCATACAGGTGTGATGGTCAGAAATCCATATACATTTGGCCGTGTTGTGTGTATCGAAGTTGTATGCTGTTTCACTTTAATGGCGCTTTTCCACTGGCACAATGACCGTGCTGTGCCTCGAACAAATGTTTTTACATTACAGATAAAGTGACCCGTACCTGAGCTGTACCCGTGCTGTCACTGCATCACAGCTTTGAGTGGCAGAAATTTTCTCATGGAAAGAGATCATTGTGTTTTTTGCTGTCTGCAAAAAAACCCCAACAATGAAGAAATTAACTGACATCTGGGAAATTAATGAGAAACAACACAACAATCTGTTTGGGTTGAAGATAAATGTCAGTGGGATTTTTCTATGATGCTAACAAATAGTGCGGTTTTCAGTGCGGTTTAGGTACAGCATGGTTCCGGCATGCCTATGGAAAAGTACATTAATAAATAGCAAGGATAGCTTAAAGATAGATAGAACTTTTATCTTCTCTGTGACTTTGGAAGAATGTTGCCAGCTTTATATAACAAAATGCAATATGAAACCAAAATCGCGACACTCAGATTGACAAACCTGTGTCACGGTGTGAGAAGGCTGAATCACGACACACCCCTTCCAACTCCCAGAGTTATCCTTCCCATCCAGATTAAATCCCTATTAGTATTAATTGAAGTTAACAGTAAAAAATGGGTATACCGACACCACAAAACTAGTTCAGGATAAATGATTTAATTTTACCTGTGAGCATCCTCCAATTATGTGTCTTGTGACTTAACAATAATGTGACGCCTGCCTGCAAAAGTTGAGCTAGAACGTGAGGAAACATGGCAGTCAACCCAGAGACTGCAGACCCTCCCAATGCATTTAAGTCAGCAGCAAGGCAACATTTCGGCTACCCGGTGGAGAACAATGATGGCACTCGTGTAGTCGACAAGACCCACACAATTTGTCGTAAGTGTTTTAAGAAGCTTCCCCAAGTCCAACATGCAGATGCATATCCTACCAAAATCAATTTAGCTGGAGCACAGAAAACAACCCAACAGCAGGAGATTACACTACCATGTTTGTTCCAAGCAAAGTTTCCAGCCAATTCAGATCGAGCACAAAAAATTAATGATGCAACTGGAATTTTTATGGATGGATGTGCTCCCCTTTTCGGTTGTTGAAAACGGCTGCTCGAGCCCCGTTATGCATTACCAAGCCAGCGCATTTCTCTCAACATGTGCTACTAAAACTTCTGGAGAAAACAAAGGCTGAGGTGGAGGAAGGGTTGAGCACTGATGATGGATAGACACCACTGGCTATGATCAAAACAACACATTATATTACAGGCAACTGGCAAACAGCAAACCCCGTCCTCCAAACACTTGTGGTGTATAAGAGCCATATAAGCGTCTGTTTATCGGGAATACTTAAAGAGGCTGTGATCGATTGGAAGATCAGAAGATCATACGTTCCTGTTCCCGTGACAACAGACAATACCAAAAACATTGCCAGTGCTGTCGAAGTGGCTGGATTTGCACTGCGTATACAATGCTTTGCTCACACTGTTAATCTGGCTGTGCAGAGAGGGGTGGGCATTCACCAGACATCCTGACTCCTCGGTGGAGTGAGGAAAGTGGTCACTGTAGCACAAGAGCTGCATACAGATACACTCTCACCAGACAATGTGGAAGAATTTTCAACTCCCTTAAATCAGCTCTTTTTTAAAAGAAAAGTTGTTTCTTTGTTTAATGTTTACTTACTTGATTTGTGGTTTACAGCACAGACGGTATTTCTGAAAATGGGGGGTTTTCTATGCGTTTTGGCCTTTCATCCACACGTAAACGGCGTTTTGGTTCGGTGAAAACGTAGGTTTTTAAAAACTCCGGCCAAAGTCGCGATTTTTTGAAAACTCTGTTTCTGCGTTTGCATGTGGACAAGAAAAACGAAGCTTTTGAAAAATGGACCGCTTCGCGTTATACTGTGCGTCACTCATATAACGTCATCGTATGCGCCTTGGTTGTCATCTAAAATGCCTGACGTGTACAAAATACTGCGGCTCTCAACCGCGTTAGAAG
>JBBPDE010000128.1:3686882-3701100 GCA_037974605.1 Nannopetersius ansorgii
TCTCTCCATTTGCAAATGTTTTTTTTAATAAAAGCTTGTTACAATTGAGCGAAGAACACTTTGTCTGTTTGATGATTGTCACCGCCACGACAGCCACCACCACCCCCATGTTGTCTGCTCTTTACAAGTTCTCCTTAGAACTTGTCGTGTTTCAAATGTGATACAAGAAAAATAACCATATTTAAAAAAAATTTTTTTTTTAAATCTCATAATAAATCAAAAAACAATTCAATTCTTAACTATTGGAATTTTCTGACTATTCATTGATATAGCAGGCTTTATAGGGTTAATTTCTTTTTAATGTGACCTGATGCTTCAATCAAAGTGCATTACTTTAATCCAAACAAGGAACAATGATATGTACATTTAATTGTCATACATAGCTTTGCACATCTTGTGTCAATTAGCCCTGAATGCCATGTGCTATCAGTATGTCGCTCAGCTGTGCTCTGACACTTCTGATTTGTTTTGATGTTAAAATTAGACCCAAATTTATTCTTCTTTTGAGAGGGGAAGATGCTAAGAGCACTTTCACATATGCCTGTTTGATCCAGCCCCTAGAGTGATGCACTCTAAAAATCTGAATCCTATCTTGCACTTGGGTAATGTTGGCAATGAGACATGACAGTTCACTTTAACATCACTGGTGTGTAAAGCAGCTGATAACAGAAGGTAACTGCAATCTTAATATGTGTGCTCTGAAACAATGTATGGATGGTGGAAGCATATGCCTTGTGATTCTGATGCAGTGCTCTGCAGTGCTTTTGCAATCTACAAAAATATCTATAAAAAGATCTAGATTGTTTACAGTTACCAGAGGTTAATTACACCTCAAGCTGTTTGATCTGTCAAACTGGCTGGTGCTCTGCTCCTGGATCCTGGTCTTGTCTTTTCAGCAAATACAAGGATCTTTGTTTTCTTTTGCATTCAATCTGCACAGTTGATTTTAGAGCAGCAAATGAACTAAATGAAGGTGGGCATATATTGATGAGGCGTCAGTGACTACCATTTTCTAGTTGTCATAAAGTAAAGGCTTTGTAGTGTAATTTAACACGTTCTAATAGTGCATTTTCTTTCAAACTTCATATCATTCTTGGTGAATTTGTTTACAGCCAGAGTCTGAAATTTGATTTACAAGAAAATAATGCAAAAGCAGTATTTCACAAAGGCTGTGCTGGACAGTACTCATGGGAGAACTATGAACAAATCAACAAGCAGCAAACTGACAAAAGCAACCAGGTTCCCCTCGAGAGCCATCAGTGAAACAGGAATCCACTGTATGAATGCTGTATGAATGATCATGAAGTTGCATTTAAAACTGATGACCCTGTGATCACACAATACAAATATTATTAACTTATCATTAAAGTTAATAAATGATTAAGTACAATCGAAACATGCTTATTGTGTCCTATTGTATACTGTTACAAAAAGCAATGAATTAGAGTTTCTTTCTTGAACAAATGAGAAAAATGTGATTAGTCATGATAAATGACATTAAATAATGCTCAATTAATTCTTTCAGTTATTTGACAGCTCTTGTTCAAACGCAACACATTATCATAATGCAGTGAAACACGTAACAATTTGAACTAAAATAACAATACACAGGTCTTTCAATCGATGTAAATGTAAACTGGGACACTGCAAAAAACTCTTGTGACTTTTCTGGGCCACAGCTGATTTCCTGATACCGTGAGCGTGTCTGATCAGGTTTTGACAGAAAAGGCAGAAGTGAAGCTGGTTGGAAACATTCCCCAGCAGTGTCGACCGGCAGGGACATAATTAGAGACAAAAAGGCTAATGATAATGGGCTACGACACTTGCTAATGGATTCTCATTAGGACTATTTCTGTTCATGTCTGTAACTGAAGGGAAAATATATAATAATGTTGCCTTCAAGGCAATGTTTTTGGTTAAAGTCAAGCAACCCTGTTGTTCCTCGCTCCCACTGATACTCTGAAATAGCTGCTTGATCTATTTGATATACTGTAAGCTGCATGGTCTCCTTCAGATGTTTGTTTTGATGCAGCCCTTTTGTTCTGAAGGCCTCATTTCCTTGTGTCTTCTCGTGTGCTTTTCTTTGAAGAGGGTTTGGCAAATGTGCTAAAAGGTTCGGCGACTCGTCATAACAAAACAATGTTGCTTCAAGATGAGCTGTGTGTCTACTGTGGCGCTGTGCAGCGACTAAAGCAATGGGCAAATTGGCAGATCAATGGAAAACAGGACAAAGTGTGGCGAAACATATTATAGAGGCAAGGAAACAGAAAACCAATCCTGGGGTCATGCCCTGTTTGGTTGGGAGACTGCAGGGGAAAGGAGGACTGCTGGGTTTGTCAGGACTGCAGGTAGGCTTTGCTGTTTTTGATTCAGAGCAGGTTCTCACCAAGCCCGTCATGCTGTGTGGTGAAATTACGTGTTTTCTCCCCTGTTGGGCAGGCTGTTCCAAAGTATGGGCCGGTCTGTTCTATGGATGCACTTGCAGGGAGGGGTTTGCATTGACTGTGGGGAACTGGGGTAGACCGGTACACACTTGATGACATTGGTGCTTTGAGAATGGAGGTGATGATTTCACTGAAAGCCTTTCTCCTCTCTGCACGGCATGAGATGTTTGTCAGGCTGTCAGGATTTGAGGAAAGTCTGTGGAAGCCTGTTGTTTGGGTCCACAAGTCCTATATGGGATGTCACATTAAAGGGAAAACAGGATTTGCCTAAGATTTTCGAAAGAAAAGAATACCATGTCATGCAGTGTACCACTCAGTGGTATATGTGGTGCTTAAATAGAAACCAGTCTGTTTTGATATGTAAAATCAGAGTGATACCATAGTGATACCGGAGTGTTTTGTTATGTCAGGGCCACTTATAAATAATTGATGACCCTTTTTATATCAGAAAGAATGACCAGATATATAAGAAATAGAATGGCCTCGCAATGGAACAGCAGAGGGGTGATATTAGATACTCCTTAATCGAAAAGTCACTTAAACACCCACCTGGTTCGCTGGCTAGTTATCACCGTATTGGATAAAGTAAATGCTAATGCAGACTTAATTCAGTCAGTGGGCAGTAGGCACCAAGCTTGGTCCTGAAGATCAACCTCTCTGGGAAATCTAGTTCCAACCGCAATGTGCAACACCAGCTCTAGATAAAGACCCTCTGGCTGGATCAAGTAAGGAGGAGGAGGCGGCGTGTTGGATGCAGGCTGGAGCTCAACATGGCAGGAAAGTAGGTCTCTAGGAAAAGGTTTGGTGATCACAGGCTTGGCACAAGCTTAAGGGTAAGCCATTGAACTGAACAAATTCTCTCACAGCTCAGGTGCCACAACAAAAATAAAAAACAAATTAGTAGTAAAAAAAGAAGTTAAATTACAAATACACTCAGGAAATATATTTTCCTGCCAGCGACTGAAAATAAAAACATTAAATAGATATATAATCATGGGGCTCCTTCTGGTTCAGAGCTGCTTTTGTATCTTAAAGCAAGATCTGATGTTAGCATTTAGGCAAAATGTCATGGTTGTTTATCATTTATCAAGGTTACGCAACCTTTAAAATGGGAAAGTCAACATCATAAAGCTGCTGACAACAATAATTCATTAAGGAAAGCAATATATCAAAATAATGAATTTGTGGGCTAAGCATGGATTAGTCATTTACAAAACTTTGTGTAAATGTGTCTATGAAAACGGTTTGTTTTATAATGAAAAACCATTTAGTTCAGCCAGTGTGCTGCTTGGCTGCTCTGAGCTAATGGGATTTAAAAGCTTTATTTGCAAAGACACTTTGATCACATTCATTTTGGCTAAAAAAGAGACTTGTCCCTGTATTTTCCGTCTTTGTTTGATTAACCCGTTAATGTTCCCGGTATGTTCTCTTTGATTTTCACACCTCCTCGGTTTTTGTTTGGTGTGCAAGGGTAGACCAGAGCCTTTCTAATTATCACCACACACAGCATGGGCCCTCCATTCATGCTGGCTGACATTTTGATTCAGGAGCAGGAGAAGGAAAGCAATCAGCAACCAGCCTGGAGCTTCCAGCAGTGATCGCCATCCATTTGTGACATGTTTACGCCACTTCTCCACCGCCTCCATCACCACACAGGAGCCACTGTTCTGTGGAAGGCGAGTCTCTGTCTTTGTGCGCTTCGCTGTGACTTAAAGCTTGTTTAAAGCCACATCAGCACAGTGGCCAGCTGCTCTCTGTGTTCCCCAGGCCTTTGAAAGTCTGCAAAACAGCAGATCAAATTGGAGACTGGGAATGTCAAGTTAGCTTATATATCATATAAGAACAGTGACTTTCTTCTGCAGGAGATTAAAAGTTTAAAATTTGGCTTTGTGGGAGAATGGATGCCCACCATAATAGCTCCCCTGGGGAGACTTGACAATTATTTGTTTACTTCACTGAGAGTGTGAAATTTGTTCGCAAAGCCTTTTGTCTCACGTTGGCAGTGAAGGCAATTTCAGCGGCGTGGCTATAAAAGCTCAGTGCAATATTTGGCTCTTATTACTTTGACAGGGAATGCTACATGATTCTGGCACACTGCACTGAGTTAAGTAATAGGAGACTATGACATAGAAAAGAATTCATAAATCAGATAGATGAGGCTCTAGGATCTGATAGGCTGAGCTATGTTTGAGGCCTCGATAACTGAAGAACTAAACT
Source organism: Nannopetersius ansorgii (assembly GCA_037974605.1). NCBI lineage: Eukaryota > Metazoa > Chordata > Actinopteri > Characiformes > Alestidae > Nannopetersius > Nannopetersius ansorgii. Next base: position 3,691,544 of record JBBPDE010000128.1, read on the forward strand.
GCCCTACAAAGCCAAAGTGCAGTAACTACGCCGAAGCTGAAACTGAGAAAAATGGCTTTGAAAGTTTTAGTATTAATATGGATTTTGTAGTTACTGCAATTTTGACTCTTTCTCTGAAACGGGACAACTTTGAACCAGGATATTTTCTCACAAGACAAAGGGGATGTTCTAAACCCTATCTCTAGTCTAGTCAGATATGTAGTCACGGCACTTTGGCTTTGTAGGGCAGAATAAATTGCACAATATGGCAAATAAATCTAGTAAAAAAATATAAGAGGCTCATAGAGGAGAAACAGCACAAGAGGCATAAAAAGAGAACTCTTTGGTAATAAATCAGCTCATTATGTTTATACAAAAATGATTATGTGTATAATCTAAAGAACACCTAACCCACAGTGAAGTATGGCAGTGGGCATATCATGATTTGGGAATGCTTCTCTTTAAACAGTTTCAGGTTGTTGCACACCACCATAGAAAACATGAATGAAGTTGATGAACACAAGATGTCAGAAGAGAATTAAATCTAATTAGAAGATGAACGTTTCAACAAGACAGTGAACCCAAATATACAGGCTCAATGACAGTTTATAGAGTATCGTAAAATTACAAGTCAATCAAAGGGGCTCTCATGCCTAAAAGAAAAGAAGAAATGCTAGTTTCTTCCCACTGTTGATGTCTGACACTAATGGTCAAAGATAGCAATAGTAATGATAAGATAGACATGTTATTAAAGTATGGTGTCGGAAAAATTTTTTTTTCCATTTTTTAAAAAATATTTAACATGAAATGTTCATAAATTTAACACGAAATGTTAGTGTTAACTGCTATACGTGTAATCTTTTGTTAACATTAAAATCAAAAGACCTGTGTGTGAATTTGAAATGAATACATGCACTGGAAATAGATTTAGTAACAAAAACTTCCATTTATCTTTGCCCCTCACTGTGGGTGGGCCTTAATAAATAAAACACATTAAGTCAATTCTGGATGTCTTTAAGAGAAGGGAAAGCATTTTGCTTTTTATCGAATCTCTACGTACTTTAATCGCTACATTGCTTGGCAACCAACTTGTTCTAAATAAACTAAGATAAACCTTTATTAGTGCCAAAAGTGGGAAATTGCGGGACTATGTTACTTAACAGAAGAAATATCATTAGAATTATTACAATTATTAATAATGCATTAAACAATTACTCAAACATTTGTTTATTTTAACTTGTTATATTGTGTTTTGTCATTGCTTTAAAGTTGAGTGATTTTACTCCACCTTACCATACATGGCCTCTGCGACTACTCTCATAACCCAGAACTGAGCTTGTTAATATATACCAGTTTATTTAGAATAATGAATAATCTGCTCTTTAACAAACCAAGCACCGCACTAGGTGTGTTCTCAGACCTTTGGACGGACTGGATATTGCTGGACCTTTTCAAAAACAGTGAACACTAATGGCGCTGTCTTTCATCTATTGGAGAAAGGCAGCATTTACGCCATGCAACAGGTCTGAATGGAGCCCTGAATATAAATCACATCCTATTTATTCTGTTGCGGTGCCTGGTGCGAGTCTGTATGTTCATGCTGGCAACAAAAAAGCAGGACATCAGTGCTGCTTCTGTGGCGTCCACGATCACAGGCTGGCGGAAGGGAAAGCACATCGTCTGATCTACTGCAATATTGTTCCAAGAAGAGATTGAATTTGCAGATAGGTGTCTCCATAACTCTGAAAATATGACATGAATGACAAGCTATGGTGTTCTTCGTAGGGGTGTTTCACAACATGACGAAATAAAACAGAATAACCAAAACACATATATTGTCCTTGTCATAACAAAATCTTGTATATGGTGATAAAATGACTAACCCGAACCGTAAATCTAGATGAAATAACTTTTTTGTTTCAGTGGCAGGATTTGTTCCAGGCAAATCTATTGATTCATTCATCATGTAATGTTCATGCATAATGCATAATGTAATGAGCAGCTGGCATTTTAAATGCTGAAAAAAACTTAAAAAAACAACACAAAACAATCTTTATGATCTTCCTTTTTTAGTTATTTGCTTTTATCTTCACTATTTTGGAGTAAACAAGATTTTGGCCCAACAATAGGTTGGAGAATACATATGTGGTGGGTGTTACAATGAAAGAAAAGCATTAATTTCGCTTAAGATTAAAGAATGTTTGTAAAATATATTAATTCAACTTGATTCAACTTGATATATCCTTTAGTAATAACTGCAGTGATATAGGCTTAAGTATTTTCCACATAAATACAATTAATTAGCCTAAATTTACATTTACGTTTACAGTTATGGCATTTAGGTGACAGTCAGAGCGACGTACATCGGTCCTCAAGAAGTCCACATCGGTTCCTCAAACTTGTAAAGCTAAACTAAAACCAATGTCCACTATTCAACCAAGTTACTACACCACATCATTGCAGTTATGACTAAAGGAAGTGAACTGAGCCCTAAAGATATGGAATTGTAATATGCATTATTTTATTCACAGGGTTCAGTGCATGACTTATTCAGTGTGTGCAGTCACAGACGCAGTGGATAATACAAGCCTAATGGGGTTCACTTGAAATTGAGCCTGTATGCTGAGTATTCCACAGCTCTTTATCAGTGCTGTAAAACAGGCTATTTGTAAGGCCCTCAATATCATCTTAATAGTACCTAGAGACCTTTAAACAGCACTACCATGTTCATTTATTGTGATGGTGGAAACAGTCCTGAGGTGGCAGTAGTACTATTTAACAGCTTCCTGATTTCACATTTAAAGCAGAAATGATGTTGATGGAGCACAGCTTTAAAGCTGACTAGAGGCGTGTTTGTGTAACGTACAGATTTTTTATCCCTCTGTCATTCAAGATAAAACTCTTGCATCATGTTGGATCATCTTTCAAACTCACGGAGTAAGTGGAGTGAGCAGACACTAGTTTAAGCCCTTTACTTTTCTCCAAATTTCATCATCAACTATACTGTGGCATTAAGTGCTACAGATCACTCTCAATTTACAAGACACTTCATTTTCTTTTTAGTCCTGCCGATGTGATTTCAAGCAGGGGACTTTTTGTCTTTTCCTCATTGACCAGAACTAGAAACTTCAGAAAAGACCAAAAAAGATCAAAAGACTGGGTCATGCTTTCATGCTGTTCAGTTTAATCATGTGATCTCATAATATCATATTCGTAAGAGTGATGTAATGCTCTGTTCAAACCCTCTAAACATATGGCACACTTGCTCTCTGGAGACTGCACCACCCCAGATAGAGTGTTAAAGTCCTCAGTACCAGCTTTTCTGCCTAAACTTTTTTTTTTTCAGGCCACCCTTTGAAATATTACATTTTGAAATAAAGTACAGTTACTGTTAGCATTTTTAGGGGAATGTTTTAGAATACTTACTTGCACCAAAAAAAAAAAAAACGAATTATTTATGAGCTATTTTAAAATCAGTGGACAGCATGTAGCAAATATGTTAATTAGAGAATTTCTAAACAGAATCTCTGAAAGCGTCTTTACAAACAATTTTCTAAGTAAATGCTATAATTGTGTTTTTTGTTTTTTTTTTATATAAAAAAAACAAACAAACATAAACATGAAAACACAGGGGGTTTGTGTAGGACTTTATTCGTATAGCCCTGTGTTCATGCGTGTGAATAGTGTAACTTGTGTAGAAGTGGATGTGAGAGTGCATTCAATCATTTTAGTGTAGCTGTGCATGTGTGTGTGTGTGTGTGTGTGTGTGTGTGTGTGTGTGTTTCCAGCAGATTAAAGCTATTTTATTAAGCAGTGGCATTTCTGTACATGTTGTATATCTCGTGGTCAAGCTCCATTAAGCCCAATCCAGCATTGCAGTTGTTCTGGACTCCTTCGCACATTTTGCAGTATGTTACAAAAATGTCAAAAATTAAAAAGTACATTACTATGTAGGACAATATATTTTTGAGACATATTTGAAACTACACAATCAAAAATATTATGCACGAAGCATGTTAGCAGTAATATTAAGTAAAAAAACTGCTAGTTGTGTAAAAATTGAATTCAGTACAAATGAAAACAATAGAACATGCCATTTTAAGACAAAATTGAGAATTTGCAATACATTTTTACTCTATTTTGAATATGTTTTCATTAGAGGTGGGCATAGATGAATTTTTTTTAATGCCGTTAATCTCATTGTAATCTCATCGTTAATCTCATTGTAACAGCGTTAACCGCACGAAATTCTATCGCCCCCCCAAACCTCCCGCCCACCCCCACGGAGACACCGAGACAGGTTTAAAATGTGCGCGAACCGGAAAAGTCACTGAAATATCAAGGTGAAATTCATCACAGTTTGCGTAGTATAGACCAGCGTTACTCAAACTTATTTGTCCTGGGGACCAGTCAATGTCAGGCTTTGGGCCTGCACATATGTGAATATTAATGTGAAGGGTGTGTCTGCTTTTTCGCCACTAACCGGTCGAAACGAGGAAGACACGCGACATAGACACTCGGAGCATGTTTTCTGAGCCTGTTTCTGTCCTTTGTTTTCGTGGCTCTCATAACGCGTGTGTGTGCCCGTGAAGGGTTTGGAGTGAATGAGACCGGAACGCTGAACATAAGAATCTCGCGCCGTTAACGGCCCAGCACTAGTTTTCTTCATTATTATTTCCAAAGCTCGTTCCCAATAAGTATGTTTTATAATAGATTACATTTTAATGATTCATACAATACTTACAATAGTAAGTGTTCCCAAATGGTTCAGGGGCAACGATACACTTTAATTGATTTCATTGTTTCTGTATGTCACAATGAGGTACTTTAAACCTTTCCAAAGTCCACATTTCATTCCACAGTTTTATAAAAGCTTTCCTTTTACCTTTGTTTTTGCATTGTGAGCTCTTCAAAGCCACAACAATGAACTCACAATGACTTGAATTATTAATTACAAAATCTCTTGGATGCAAATGCTTTTGTTAGGAGAAAGACAAAAACCCAACACCACGTGCCTTCAAGAAGCTTAACAGCTGCCCTGAAGACATCCAAGTTATTATGTACATTTAGAGTTCATTTTACAGTAGTGAGTGTGAGTGGACTGCCTGCTCTCAGAGTTCCTCATAAGGAAGATAATGGCATCTCGACTGTCTGAGAGGAAGAGGGAGAGTGAGGCTGAAGCTCACAGGTCAAGTCCACTCACTTATGATAGAGGGCCACAGTGACAGAATGACCCATTACACCACAACAGTAAGAGAATTAGTGTAGACTATAGAAACGGCATATCGTTAAATTAATCCTTTAATGCACCAGATAATTACATTTATGTACTCAGGTCTTGTTTGCCGAGCAATAGAGTGCAGCTGATGGTGGGTTTGTAATATGAATGGCATTTTTGGCTTGATAACGTCACCTTTCTGTGAATGACAGAGATAGCAATACCTTATAATTAATATGCTGAACATAAGATTAATATTACAGTCCATGCACAAAACTTAGTAACACTTTACACAAACCCTGTTACATAACATGGAAATAGTTTAAATATGTCACAGAGTATGTCATATATGTATGTCAGAGTATGTGACAGATTATGCCCATTCATACAAGAGTGCTGAGTGCTATTATCAAGAGCATTTTACAGTCATTGGTTACAGGGACAGTTCATCCTGAAGCAGCTGAAGGTTAAGTGTGTTAAGGTCACAGTGGTATAAAGTGTTGGTTTGAACCTGCAACATTGTGGTCATGAGGTTCACAGTCAAGTGTTTTTTTTCCCTTTAGGCTACTACCATTCATGAGAAGTAAGGAATGCTTCATGCTTTTATGTGTCATTGTTGCTCAGGGGCTGTGCTAATCTTCTCTGTGTCATTCCAATTTAACATAATGGTGTTGCTACCTTTACTGGTAATTGTCATGATAAGTATGTCGACTTTAAGTCGAGTGCGGCACGGTGATGCAGGGGTAAGTACTATTGCTGCACAGCAAGACGGCCCTGGGTTCGACTCCTGGGTTTGGTGCAGGGTCTTTCTGTGTGGAGTTTGCATGTTCTCCCCATGACTGTGTGGGTTTCCTCCGTGGACTCCGGTTTCCTCCCACCACCAAAAACATGCGTGCTTTGGGGAACAGGTGAATTGAGCACATTAAATTGCCCCTAGGTGTGAATGTGAGTGTGAATGGTTGTCTGTCTCTGTATGTGGCCCTGCGACGTGCTGACGACTGTCCAGGGTGTACCCCGCCTTCTTCCATAGCAGCTGGGACAGGCTCCAGTCCCGACCCTGAGTGCGGGACAAAGAGGTAGAAGATGAATGGATGGGTGGATGGACTTTATGTCGCATGCTTATTTAAAGGTCTGACATTAACCATTACAGTTTGTGGGGCAGCTGGTGACCTGGTGGTGAGGGAGTTGCCCCTGCAACTGGTTGGTTGTGGATTAGACTCTTGATTATGGTACCATCCCCACACACAACTCCCCCGGGCAACACTGTCAGCGGCCCAATGCTTCACTTGGTGAATGGGTTAAATGCAAAGAAAGAATTTCGCATTGTTCACACTGTGTGCTGTTGTGTGGTGTGTTAACACTTGAGTTTAAGGGCCACTTCACTTTCTTTTCTGACAATTACTGTCATACACCCAAATGTTAACATGACACTGTTCTATTAGTCAAGTCTTAAGCCTCAGGGTTACGAGTCCAAGTCAAGTCTTGAGCCTCTGTGTGTGAATCTAAATTGAGTCTCCGGTCTCTGGGGTGTGAGTCTCATTCGACTCTCAGGTCTCTGTGTTACAAAATCCCAGCCAAGTCATAAAAAAGCAGCTTGCAAGCCATATCCTCAGCTGATGTGCTGTTTTAATTTGTGGCAGCCTGTTTAGCACTAGAGAAAGAAGATGACTTTGTTGTGCTAATGGTATTTTTTCACATGCTTGAGAATGATGATGATAGAAATCAAGATAAAACACGAATATGCTGTGAATATACTGGATGTGGTTTTATTTTTCCTCTCAAACGCCGAGGATGTTTTCTGATAATTTTGCAAATTAAAACGAGCGTTTGTAAATGGGGTGTGATTGTCTCTCTCTCTTTGATGGGAACTTCAAAGCGCATTGTAACAGTGGCTATTTGTCTTTCCCGGTGATGTGGTTTAGATATCCTGCGACATGGGTTTAAAGTGCGCTGATGCAAGCTCTCTTTCTGTATGCGTGGCATGAAGGATTGCAGTGATAGAGGTGACATTAGTATTCTGTTCACCTCCGCCTGCCGTGTATCCGTGAGTTAAAGTTCGAATATGCTCTATGTGTAGCTGGGAAGTTCCTAATGAATATTATGCCTAATCAGGCCTTGTTATGTGTTTTATATGCGAGTTATATTTCCTTTAACAGTATGTTCTTAATATTTGAAAATGACATTATTAAACTAGTGCATTTGGGTTGAGTATTGCAGAAATATAGAAACTGGGCAGCTCTGTAGTACAGCAGGATTTACAGACTGGTGCTGTGATAGCCTGAGCCAAATAGTGCATTCAAATGTTTTTTCTTGGAGGTATACAAACAAAAATCTTTTGGCAATGACTATGACTGATTCATCACTTATCATTTGGAGGTGCTGACCATTGGTGAATGGGATACAGGGGGTTATCAAATTATGCAGAAAAATAGATGTACCAGAGTCTGTAACTAATCTACAGAGAGTTATAGGATACAGCATTTAGAACAGTGTATTTTATAGCACATTGTATTTAGAACTGTATATTTTATAGCATATAGTATTTAGAACAGTGTTTTCATAGTACAGTGTATTTGGTACAATGTGTTTCTAGAGAGTTTTTATTTTGACTTTATATTATCTTTTATATTGTTCTCTGTGCAGTTGTTGCATAAGAAATGTCCTCTAGTATCAATAAATCAATCTGATTGTGATTGTATTTCTAAATGGTAAGAGGAACTGATACAATGGACAGTTCGTTTAGATACAAGGTACTTAAAGTAGCTCGTCAGTGTGTGCGTGTGTGTGTGTCTTGTCAGTCTGCAGCTGTCCTTTTCTCTCCGCATTCTCCTTTTCCTGCCTGCATTATCCACAGGTGATGTAGCAGCTAACAGAACAGAAAAGCTTTCACACGGTCTGCGCTGTCTGTCTTGAAAAGGTGTGTGTGTGGGCGCGTGCTTTTGTGCTGGTGTGTCTGTAAGTTAGTTGGACACAGCAGTGGAATTGCTGAAAGGTCAGGTTAACAGCAAGCACTAGAGATGCTACTGAACACCCTGAGGCTGTGACTACTGTGCTAAATGCCCTTTCACTTTCGATTTCTCCTGCTGGTTGTCATGAGGAAGAACTTCATCAGACCTTATCTTCATGAGGCACGTGAACCAGTCTGTTTAAAGAGAGAGAAGTAGCCAGTCGCTAGCTCAAAAGTTACGATGTTTAAATCATAATCTTCCAGGGTCTGTTTTAACAAAGTTATCGGCCACAGGCCACAGGCTTGGAGGCCTAAACACACACCCGGAAACAGACAGTGAATGAAGCTGTTATTTAACTAATAGGCATAATGTCACATAAACATAACCACCACTTTGGGCTGAAATCCTAACCCAGGCTCTGCCTCCCACATCCTCTGTCTCTCGTCTTTTCCTCTCCAGTCCTCATCCTCCTTTCCTCTCAGAGAGCCCACGTTTTAAAGAGACCTGGCTGCTCCCTGAACTCAGCTCACCTGGCTCTCGTTAATGGAGGAGCCCAGCGCTCAGAGCTGTGGGCCTGTGAAGGTGCTCCACCCCCTTATCTCACACTATCAACAACAATTTTTGTTGAAGAAGACAATGTAGACAAAATATTTGATTAATTGATAAGGTTGTGAGTACATTTTACCATACGACATGCCTTTAGCCTACTCTAACAGACATTTTATGATTCGCCAAACACTGAACTGCGTTCTTGTGTAATTCCCTTTCGCTTAAAGTTGAGAATTCAAGTTCAAGTTTCACTTTTCAATTCAAGGTGATTTTTACGGTGGCCCCTAGAGACAAAACACGAACAAAAGAAAAAGCAGAAACTAAATGAAAATGCGCTGTAAGTTAAAAAAGACATACAAAAAAACAGCAGGAACAAAATAAAAACGCGCTGCAAATGTAAGAAAGCAGAAACTCAATTAAAATGTGCTGCAAATTCAAAAAGACATGCAAAAGCAAAATGCGCTGCAAGTAGACTGTCCCAAACCGGAAGTGCACCACGACGCTAGGGGGCGCCCTGAGCTCATGTGGCCCAATCACTACACAGACGAGGAAGTTCCAACAACTGGTTTGAAAGGAGTAGTTTTCACTTTCCGATTTAAACAGGAATTAATTAGAACTGCCTTTGTTAGGGTGGAAAATTGTCATTTCTGCAGAACTCTGCCTTCCCAGGACCCGAGCTTGAGACCCTTGTACTAAAGGATGGCTGGAGCCTAGGCTGGGTTGCCAGATCTCACACATCTGGCATGAGACTCACCCTTCCACTCTCTTTCTTCTTACATCAAATCCGTATTATTCCATTTAAACCTAAAATTAGCCACATCCAAAGCATTGGTGCAGTTTGTGAACTTTACATACTATTTACA
>JBBPDE010000128.1:3732190-3775482 GCA_037974605.1 Nannopetersius ansorgii
CACACACACACACACACACACACACACACACACACACACACACACACACACACACACACACACACACACACACTATGAGCTAGGAAAAGTGGGCAGCCATCATCGCCAGCAGCTAGGAATCAGTTACAGGTTTTTTAGCCAGGCTCTTGTTCAAGGTCACTAAATGGGAACTAATTCAAGCGCACATGTCCTTTCGATGGGAGAGACAAGCAGACATAGAAAAAAGAGTCAGAGAGAGAGAAACAGTAGTATATTGAAGAAAAAGGAGAGTACGAAAGAGAAAGTTGGAGAAACAGATCATGATGGAAAGCAGAGAGAAAGAAAGAGAGAGAGAGAGAGAGAGAGAGAGAGAGAGAGAGAGAGAGAGAGAGAGAGAGAGAGAGAAACTAAGTGAGAGAAAAAGATGGAGAGAAAGAGAAATAGAGAGAGGATGGTCGTAGATAGAGAGTGAAGGTGGGGCAGTAATCTATAAGAAACACCTCACTGACTCAAAGAAGCTGCGCTTTGGATTCACTTTACTGCTGTTCATAGTACAGTAGCACCAACAGCTCTCGCCCCGTTTGAATAAACATTGCATGTGTGCATATCTCATTTATTTGGATTATTAATGTGCTTCAGCAGCAAAGAAATTAAACATTGTTTAGATCATTAATTTTGAATTAGCAGCAAAGGAATTATAAGTTTATTATACTGATTTCCAATCATTTTCATTTCCAAATCAAATATGAATCTCTAGGAAGTGTGTCCCGTTTCTCTCAGTGCTCAGGAGGGAAGCTACTAAACTGATTCAGTGTCACAATTCAATTACATTTCCATGTTCTTCCTTCACTTCCCATGAACTACAGTGAGCGTCTCTCCATAGGGAACTTTTCAATTATGCAGAGTGAAATAAACTAATACCAACCCTAAATGTGAACCCTGCCATTAATCCTGCTTCTTCTATTTGTTGTGTAAGGATCTAAATGAATAATTAAAATTCCAATACTGGTACCATCATCTGAAACATCGTCCCGATGACTGTGAATCTACAAGGGCTCCTTAGGGGGTCAGATGCCAGAGCAGCACGGCTTCGCTTAACGGGTACGGAGTGCAGTAGGACTCTTGCAGACTTCTTTCATCAAGTCTGTCAGGCTTTTGTAAAGTCCCTCATGCCTCGTCTAGCTGCCCAGAGTTCTATGCTGCCTCCGTGTCAGACTCTGTCTTTATGCTTGTCTTCTTGTGAAGTTTTGTTGGTTCTGTGAAGTGTGTGATGAGAAGAAACCCAAGGCCCTCACAAATGTTTTAAAATATTTTTGGTGTAGCTCCACACAGCAGTCTCCCGTGTGAGCACACATGTAGTGGAGGCGGCTGTCCGTGTGTGTGTGTGTGTGTGTGTGTGTGTGTGTGTGAGCAGCGAGACAACTGAAGAGTGTGCTTTCAGATGGAGGTCACAGTTGGAGGTCAAACCTACTGCCAAAACCTCGCTGGCCCTGGGTGAAGTGAGTTTTCGCTCAGTTCAGGGACAGCTTGGTACAGTATGTGGAGTGTGGACAGCTAATGCAGGGGTGTCATTTAAATCAATTAAATTACAATAAAAGATAATTATAACATATAATATATGATAATAATAATAATCTTTTAGAGAAACCTCATATAAAAGATCCTTTTTAATAACAATATCTTTTGGCAGCAATCAGGTTAAATTCATAGAGGCTATTCCAAACACTGTTACAAATGCTACAAACGATTACACATTTAATTGACACCCCAAGACTAACATCTTCACTAAAATGCAAACCATGTGTAGTACTCATGTGAATGGTAGCCAACAATTTGAATTATTATATTAGTAACAATAACGCACATTCCAAATGGGTAATTATGGATGTGTGGTTTAAAAAACACTGGGACACTTTGAACAAAAACATCAGATCTCAATCCCAGCTCTCACTGTGGGACAGCGGGTAAAATACTGGAATAGACACATGTGAACTGTGCCTGACAAATCTACACAGCTTGTGGAAGAGTGGGCTGAAATGGACAGGAACTTAAACGATTACATTAATCCATACCTGCAGGATTGATGCTGTAATTAGAGTAAGAGGACAAAATAACCATGTTCAGCCCTTTGGATTTCCTGCTGGCTCCCTGCTACATGATTTAGACCAATGCTATCTCCCCCTGGATGAGGGTCTCTGGCTTTGGTGGTAGGCATAAGTGGTCATATGCATCTGGTAGCATGTATCTGGTAATATAGTGAATAATTTCACTGTTGTAGGAGGTCCCAGTGAAAATCCATAGAGAAAAATAGAGACTTTAGTTTCAACTAAAAAATAATTTAAAAAAGCCACAGAGGCTAAAATGAAAATGCTTGGACTGTTGGGTGTGTTTTGTTCTAAAGTTTGGCAGGGAGTATTGACTTGCTAACATGTAGAGATAGTTGGCATTTTCATATCTGCAGTGCTGCAGATTGTGGGTTTATTAATAGCATGAGTGACTCACATCACAGTACAACCCCCTGTGTTAAGCAAACACCTACAGGGTGCGTTTGTGACCAGTTTAACACTGCAGGTGGTAATTTAACACTGCTGTTTGCGCAGTGCTGGGCTGTGAATCTGTCACATTCAGCAAAAACAGATGCATGAAGTGTATTATACTAATAATAGAACACACTTGCCGCGTTGTATTCTGTGAACAGCTGATAATTAAAAGCACCTTAACAAATTGTTTAGAACATAGGTGGTTTATTAAAGACAACAACATTCTCTATACTATAGTTGTCTGAGTTCTCTGTACTGAACTATAGTTGTCTGAGAATTTGTTATTCAGGATTATGGTTCTGCAGCTTAATAAGAAATAATAAGGATGCCAGAGGCTGTTAATTTGGCTTGTCCTATCTTTAAAGAAGCAGTAGCAACGCTTTCCAATGAGTATCACATGTGTTTTAGACATGAACAATTTTGTTTTTCAGGGTGCCATCCTCTGTTAACAGCTGGTGTCGCCCTCATTTCTCAGCTTTTACAGCTCACTGGTAGCCCCATTTCTCACAATTAAGGGAGGAAGGCGAAGAACAGCATTGAGTAGTGGTAGCAGTGAGTGAGTGTTTTTTATTCACAGACATTCTCAGACTGGATATAGTACCTTTTGGCTGCCCATATTTCACCCTTTATGTTCTCTCTTGCGTAGAGTGGGAGAGTGGATTGGTTGTGCAGGGATTTCCTCTTCTTCGTGATGTAAGGCAGTCTGGCAGCTGTCAGGTGCTGGCAAAGAGAACAAATGAAATGTGCGAGCGCACTGGAGCACGCTACTTCAAAATTAATGAGGCATGGCCACACATTAAAAGTGGAGTGGGGGGGTCTCTGGAGGTTGGCCCTCCAGAGTTGAACTTTCTATGTCAGCTAAATCAGAAAACATAATGCAGACAGGAAAGAGTTAATGAACTTAGCATTTCAAGAAACAGCAAAAGGTTTTTCTTCCTGAGCTCTGAAAGGGGATCATGGTCTATGAGGCAGGAATGCTGCAGACCTACAGAGCGGTGATTGAGAGTGCATTCACCAATTTTGTCACCATGCGGTCTGGCGTCTGCGTAGCTGAGCAGAAAAACAAGCTGGAAAGGACTGTATGTTCAGGTCACTGGTTGTGAACAGCTTTTCTGTTAAAAATGGGACCTAAATTCAATGTAGAGAAAGTCCAATTCAAAATAATAATGCTCTAAAACCACCCTGTTAACGCATGCTCTTACTTTATGGTGGTATGAATGGTCAATTTGGAATTGTCCTTGACTCTGAATGAGCTTTTTAGGCAAAGTCCATCTGACTTTGCATCCAGTGAGTAAGAAGACGGACGATCTCCTTTCACTTTTTCTCTCCAGACCTCAGATGTGGCCCAGACAGCAAGTTAGCGTGAGGCTAGCATGTGTTCCTTTCACATAAATGTTTAAACATACCCTCTCCCCTGTATAAGGGCCCCGGAGAGTCTGGTGCATGCCCTATTTTCCGGCACTGGTGGTCACGCCATAAACCTTTGTGAGGATGGAGCAGCAGGAGAGCTATCAGATAATGAAGGAGGATTTCGCTGGCACAGACTCATTCTGCAGACCAGTGCGCTCTGCAAACAGACTGCGAGTGAACTCAGTGAACTGGATGCGTTTATGTGTATCTGCAACATCACGCGATAGTAAAAGAGGCTTGGCATCTTTTTAAACGTCTGCTTCACCTCTTCGCGCTGCTGCATGCGTGTTCAGTGAGCATATCTGCATTATTTACAGCACCATGCTCTGCAGCAACAACTTGAATGGAATTCCACACTAGATGGGATGAAGCCAGCTCCTGAAAAAGCTCGCTTGTACATCGGGATGGGATTTGGGAAAAAATTGAGAACTTTGTTAAATTATTCATATCATTTACTAAAAATAAGAATGTCTGAAATAAACCATCCCTTATTTAGTTATTGAATAATCTAAAACAGCATATAAAATGCTCCTTTAACATGGTTTTCTAGGACAAGTCTGTTGTAATGTTTTGAGGCCTACTTTTAAAATAGATATATAAAAATGTCAGATATATAAAGCCATATATATAAAATGTAAAATGGGATTGAGATCAACATGTAGACTGTACAAAAGGTTTGTAGACATCTACATATCCAATGTTTCTACAGAAATCAGTGGTATTAGTTGGGAATTTCAATTTACAGTTACTTTTACGGCATTTAGCAGACGATTTATCCAAAGCAACTTCCATTGCCTAACTACAGGGGACAGTCTCCCTGGAGCAGCCTGGGCTTAAGGGTCTTGCTCAGGAACCTGGGATTCAAACCTATGAGCTCTTGTAGCAGAAGCAGGTATCCTACTTAACTAGGCCACCACCACCACTATTGAAAAGAAAGCCCAAGTTTAGGCTTAAGCCATGTCTGGGAAACCAACCCTACATGTTGAAACATTGCTATAAGAATTTGATTGCCGTCAGCCACAAGAGGATTAGTGAGCTCACATACTGATGATGATTAATTTTGGATCACACGCACCACTCCAACTTACTCTTAAATATACCGAATGGAGCTCCTTTACTTTTTAGAATGCAGGGGAAACACCGAGGGACTTCTAACAAACCTCTAACCAACATGTGGTTAAGGTCCCATGTGCAGTTGATTTTCAGAAGTGCTTTTCCAGAGTGCTTTTCATCGGAGATGCGTGTATGCAGTTGAACACCCGTGTCAGCAATTTGCTACTTACTGTAGCTGAACTCACTCATTAAAGGTAAAGGGGGCATTTGGCAGGCACCATTATCCAGATCGACTTACAATCATTAGTTGCAGGTACAGTCCCCCTGCTGACACTGAGGATTAAGTGTCCCTCATAAAAGGGGCGGTTCCATTGGCATGAGGGAAATCTAAACAGAAAACCACAAAAAGACGAGAGACATACAGCAGAGAAGACAGACACATGTCACATGTGGAAATGTTTCACTCTAGAACACAAACAGCACGGAGACCTGCACAACCTGCAACTCGGTGTTAAAGTACAATAACAGTACCGGCGCTCTGCATCTGAAACGGCTCCGCTAGCTAACATGGCTAATGCTAGCACTGCAGGGAGTTGTCCTGCCGCGGTTTAAACTGTTCCAACTTGCAGTTCTACAACTAAATTTACCCGAAAATTCAAGGTTTCAGCCTCTGTTTTGTTTTGTTTAATTGTCATGTTTACTGTTAATGTTACAAAAAACTTTAATAAAAGTTGCTCACCTGTGCTCCTCCGCTGTGTGTGTGTGTGTGTGTGTGTGTGTGTGTGTGTGTGTGTGTGATCATCAAACGACTAGTCAACTCAACTTCGACTTTGCTGGCGGATTAGTCGACTTGAAAAAATCTGGAGTCGTTAATGCCCTGATTTGAACATACAATGATTATTCACAACACTAAAACCAATAACAGCTGAAGTGAAAAACAGTGATCATGTCAATGGCAAGGGGTGGGATATATTATGCTGCACAGGTCTTGAACTTGATGTGTTGGAAAGAAGAAAAAGGGTTAAGTGTGGGGATCTGAGTGAGTCAGATTGTAATAGTACAACAAGCTTCTCCAAACTACCAGCTCTTGTGTGATATTCCCAGGATGCAGTGGTTAGTGCCTACCAAAATAGAGCCACAGAAGTAGAAATGAGAAACCATTGTTAGGGTCATAGGTGCTGAAAATTCACTGATGCACGTGGGGAGTCTTGCCCGTCTGATCTGATCCAACAGAACTACTATAGTTCAAACTGCCTCCAAATTTCATGAGCAAGCATCTGTGAAAGGGTGGAATTGGGTTGTAGAAATGCTCATTTAGGTAATACTTTCCAAAGTTACATCCACATGAATGACCAAACTGACATCTACATGATGAAAAAGACAACATGATTCATCAGACCAGGTCACCTTTGTTCCACGGTCCATTTCTGATGTTCATATGGTCATTGTGGACACTTTCAGTGGAGGACAGAGATCAGTGTGTTTATTTATTCATTCATTTGGTGTAAAAAAAAAAAATACAAATAGGCACAGTCTTATGTAGTATGTGGGCACAATCAGTAAATGCAATGCATTAAGGTAGCCTATATAATAAAAGATGAAAGAAACAGCCATTTTTGCCCAGAGTTTAGTCAGTCAGGCAGCGGTCATAGATATTCATGTCTAATCAATTGAAGATTAATAGTCTCTGCTCTGCAGTTGCACACAAGTTGTTATCAGAGCAAAAAGGATTATGAAACTTATCCCCTGCAGTGTTAAATTAAATATGAGAGTGTGACACTTAATTATGATCAAGATAATTACAGATGTTGAATATTTAAGAGGCATGAGAACTTTATCTTACAAATGAATTGAGGAGGAGCGCTCTGTGATTTTGATCAACTTGAGCTTCAGACAGCCCTTGTGGACACAGGATGAGGTAGAGAAAAGAAATCTATCATTAAAGACAATTATAGGTAGTTCCTGGGAAAAAAAACAACAAGAAGAGACTAGGGCTGGATTAAATTATGCTGTCAGTGGCAATCCTGTACTAATCCGTAACAGGCTGAGTAGGAATCCAACCCACAGAGAATAAAACATGTCACTCTGTCACAAAGAATTCCTCTGTGCTCTGTGTTCATGTAGGCTATACTGTAGATTAAACGTGTCTACGACCGAGGGCATGACTGGTTCTGATCTGACAATGTCCTGAAGAAGAGACTACATACGCTTTGAAGTATACAAGTGAAGAGGGGCTCCATAACAGAGACCTTAAACAGTAATTATTCTCTCTACATTTCCCTCCAAACCCTGAACTTAACACTGGAAAAATGTAAAGCAATTTAACAATTCTGTTCTGGACCAAGAACACCTCGAAGGAACAAGGCTTGATTTAAGAAAAACAGATTCACTGACCAGATCGAGGCACTGGTCAGAGAGTGGACACAGGTGTATCCACTGACGCTGTTGAAATCGAGCATTTATCTGATACAGTCAAGAGAAGAGCAAAAGCAACTTCCCTACCAAAAGCCTTTTACTGAAGCATGCCTCCCAGTTCTGCAGTTGTATTGCATTAATGCTAATCTCAAGAGGCCTTGCCAGTAAATATCAGAGGAACCTGCAGGGCTTTCTAGGTCTTCAGAGAAAGCTTAACGATTTCTGGGAACTACAAAACTCTGGGAACCCTGCCGTTTTAGGTTATTTTTATTCAATAGAATCTTGCTTATGTTTAAAATTGACAAGCACTGCAGTGTTTCGTCAGAAACAATAGGGTTCTTGAAACATCCCCTGAAATATGATCCAATCAAGATGTTTTATCTTTGGTATACTTCCATCGGTTGAGTAGTCATGCTCTGAATACCAACATAATTAGGACGTGACAGTGTGATCAATCAGTGACGTTTTTATTTCCAATGGGTAAGACAAATTTTGTGAAGGAAAATGTCAGGTCTTCTGGAAGTCCTAGATGCGTTACTGAATGTGAGTTACTGAACGAACTGGTGGGTTTCAGATAGATGGTAAACAGGAGCTCTTTACTGAAGAAATGCTGCATCCAGGGTAAAATGTTTTGAACATGTTTTAATATTTATGGTCCAAACTGGAGGCTCAGCTACATTAGTTGGTAACTATAAAGCACACACTATCTAATATACACATAGACTATCAACACACTGGAAAACAGTAAATAACATTAAGCCATACAGGCAATATCATAGAGCCACACTGAAGTAAAATCTACTAGTGCATCATAATTTATCATGCTATTCATTTAATCATTCCTTATAATAGAACACCAACTATAGGATTATATAAATTACTACAGATATTTAGCCTGCTGCAATACCCTAAAAGACTTTAACTTTGTGGATTAAAAATACAAAACAATTTAATCAATCAAAGCAGGCCCTGGTGTGATGGATTGGCTCCTAAAGCCAGGCTGCATGATTTAATCAGCTCAACAAGAGGCAGGTGAAAAACAAGCGTGAAGGTGCAAACGAGATGAACACCCCATGAGATTCATCTGAACTTTCAAAGCAATCCAATTAAATGAGAGAGATATACAGACAAACACTCGAGGAAGATCCTTTGTCTGTTGTGCCTCTTGTACAAAATGCTATTTACTCACCACATCACCAGGAGAAATAAAAAGGAATCTTCCACTGTGCCATTACTGTGGTTTAATAGTGCTTTTGTGCCTGGCTTCAAAGTGAAACACCAGCCATAGGGGCTCAGCAAAAGTGGTGAATGCTGAAGTGCTTATCACATCAACTTTGTTTTCGAGGAGCCACAATACATCTTTTCTCCGCATGTGACACCATGGCCGACGCAGCAAGGCCCAAAATAACACTGTGAGGGTAATCGATTCTCCACAGGTACCACCACAGCACGCTTTCATGCATCTGGAAATACACAAGTAAAGGCCAGTCACGAATCACAGCAGTTAGCATGCTTGCAGCAACACCGTCCTGCAAACAACAAGCCTCACAAGTCCACTTACATGCCAAGCCTTACAAAAACACTCCAGACAACCCAGCTCTTCTATCAGGCAGCTGCTCAAGGGAGGGTGGAGGTCAGCACGAGCAATTTTACATGCTTTCAAGGGAATGCACCTTACTTGCTCACATATCACAAAGTGACTCCTGAGAGTAGAACCCCTGAACAAAGCCCTGCTAATAAGAAACGGAAAAGTCCCAAGAGTAGGGTTTAAACTGAAAGTATGATGTACCTCCTTAATGCAAAGTGGTGTATTTACTGTATGATACTTTGATAAATCAAAGTAGGTTTCTGATTCTGATCAGATATCAGCTACAAATCACCAAA
Organism: Nannopetersius ansorgii; assembly: GCA_037974605.1. Classification (NCBI taxonomy): domain Eukaryota; kingdom Metazoa; phylum Chordata; class Actinopteri; order Characiformes; family Alestidae; genus Nannopetersius; species Nannopetersius ansorgii. The sequence continues at coordinate 3,741,472 of JBBPDE010000128.1, forward strand.
TAGCAGGATTGTATAGTACTTTGATTGAAGCACATATGATTATCTCTTAAAATAAAACCTTGCGTGTAACAAACTAAGCAGTTAATGTTTTTCCCATGTCAGAGACATAAGAGAAGGCACTGATTTTTGTTTCTTCGACATCAGAAAATTGCCAGTACCAATAAACCTGAACTGATCAATCTTGGTTCCCATATGGGTACATAGTGATATGTAAAAGGGCAGTGTGTAGAGAATATTGGTGCCGATTCTCACATCTTGTAGAGGCTCTTTGTGACCAAGTGCACTCCTCTAAGTGCCACACAAACAGCCGCAATTGTGCATAAAAAGGGGACACATCTGTGCACTTCTTGAAACTAGAGAGCAAGTGAGGACTTGAAGACTGATGAAGCTTCGTCGAAGCCAAAGGGCCGAGACACAGTCGGTCCATGGTGCCGCACTATTCCAGAAATCTACAAGAACCATGGCAACACCAAGAATTCCATTACCAAGGACTCGTGACTCCATGGAATGTGTTTAATAGAGGAGCCTTAATAGAGAACTGTGGCTCAGCTCTCCATCAAGGCCCTTCTGTTACGTCCATTAGTAACTGTGTATCCATGGATACTAAGTGGAATGTAGTTGCGGTTCACATGGTCTTTTATTTGGGAGCGTAGGTGCGAGTTCATTTCGCTGTTGTCAGAAATAGAAGATTAGTAAAACATGCGCTAGGTAGTACTTACATCAAACATCATTTGTCACGGCACCTTTACTGCATCCTGTTTTTCCAGACTTTCTTAATGAATGTGATGCAGATGAGTTGTTTATGGAAGTGGCATCACTTGTGTTTTAAATCTTTCTAGACTGGTCTTCCAGAAAAAAAATTCAGGCTTAGACTAAATTATTCAGTTAGTAATGAGTTTCTTAGCAGCAATTTCGAAGGACTGATCAATGGTGAGAAAACCAGGAAAACACTCGATGAGGTGTCTTATTTTAAGGCTTCCTGCAGTTAAACAAGACAGTTACCTCCTAGACCTCACTATCTTCTCTCCTGTCCTCTCTGTATAATCTGATTGAGAAACATGGTGTCTCTCGGCATGTCTCCTTAGCTTTTTCTCTTTAATCATTGTGTTTGTTAAGAACTGCATGCTTCCTGGCTTTCCCATCAAAGCTTTTCTCATATACAGACCATTTTCTCTTGTAGGAGTCATGCCTCTTGCCGTGGTGCTATTTTCTGTAGAGAAGTTAAAGCCAATGTGAATCAGAAATCATGTTTTTCTTATTTAACATGACAAAATGTGATATTAGGGTTTCACTCCATGATAGATGAATGGTGACAGAGTGAAGGTAAAATATGATATTATTGGTTAATGTTATTTTTCCCAGTCACTGGTGCACGGTGATATAACTCAGGAGACATCTTTGAGGTGGGCATGATTTTAGGATGACACTCCTAATGTAATCCTGGAGCTATTTTAATCATTTAGGATTGCGATCAAACTCTACGAACTGATTCCCTAGACACAAAAGGAAACCTGCTCTGTCACCTTGTGCTAACAGTAGGCAAAGTGTTCCAAAGCCTTCAGGGTGTCTACAAAGGAAACATCGCTGTGTCAAGTCAAGATGTAAACAATCCAATAGCTCCAGACTTCAGCTACAAACAGTGCATTGCATCATTCTGCACCAATCTTTTACATGGCTGGTGTAAACAGTTTTGTTGATTATAAGTGCTTAGTTTTGTCATTGTCATATCATCTACTGTTAGTGGTCATATGCTACTTAAAGTTTCACCTAATCCAGGGCCACCAAAGAGCTTGGAAAACAGTCAGGAAAATCCACATTTACATATAAAATATGTATTCAAATTCGCAATGCTTTCATTCACAATCCTGCAGTAGGGTGATTTTTTCCTGTTTTTTGTTGTCGTGCAATTCCTTGTAGACTATAATGAGGGTTCTGCGTTTCTAATAAACCAAGCTGATTTGCTGCTAAAGCATTACCAGCCCAGTCAATAGACAACCCATAAACCAGCTGAGAATTTCAATTTCAAAGCAACTCATTTACTTTGAGTTCACTTTCCACCTGTGGATATAAATCTACTTCAGACACCAGATCGTAAGGCAAATGATCTTAAATTCAATCCAAGGCAATTAGGCCGTCCTGGATATGTAATTGGTATACTGATATGGAGCAGGAGCGAGTAGTTTAGGCAGGCGTGGGTGGTTGAGCTGGCTGTTGAGATCTTGAGTCGAGTGGCCCAGATGTTTCGTCAATCAGCTGGATAATAATAAGATATCAAAGAGCTCCTTAGAGATAGTAGCTGAGTCCTCCAGCTCTACCAAAGCACTACAGTTTTTTCCCCTTCTCATCTTTTCTTGTATGCACCAAGTCTAATAACCATGAAAGGCTGATTTACTTAATGTTTTACTCCACTGTGGCCTTTCAGACAGAGAGACACAGAGATACAGAAAGAGAGAGGGAGAGAAAGAGAGAGATTCAGATGTTAGGTTCTCAGCGTTAGCCTCAGTTATCAAATTTCTATAGATGGCTGGCAGTTCAATTTTGCAGCTCAGCAGAGCTTAATCCCAAGAAGTGCGTAGTGTGGAGTAAGAGGAGAAGGATTTACTCTAAAGAAATGGACTGCAATATTTAGCTTTGCTGTGGTTAATGGCTATAGGGACCGTGTGGATGTATGTTCAGCACAATATGGTTAAGCCACACAACTTGTAAGAAAGGCTTACACAACCTTATACAGCCGTGGCAGCCTGCTCACGTTTTTCATTGCTGTACTGGGGAACAAAAACTGCAAAAAATGCTTGTGCTAGCAAAGATACCTGCTCCTGTAAGGAATAGTTTGGTGAAACATTTTTTTAAAAACAATTTAAAAACCACCATCCCTTGTTAACTACATTAGCTTCATATCTCTAGTGCACAGCTAAAAAAGCATTCTTCTGGAAACCCTACAGTATCTTGGCCAATTAACTACACCAGGCATTATAGGAAATGCTCCTATGAGGACTAACGTAAATGTTCAGGTGCACTACATGATGCAGGTGATGAAGGATATACTGTTGCACACCATCCAAAGAATGGAAATTATTACTGTTCTACAACATGGCAGGCATGTTTCAGTGTTTGCCAGTTTTACTCTCTCATTATATCTCCTCCTAGCGCCACTGTGACTAGCTTTTTGGTGGTGTCACATTGACATATAGCTGCACTGTAGCTGCTAAAGGATTTTATACCACTGGCCAGTATCAGACGTGCCACAGAGGACTCAGGCTTGCTAATGGAGGTCAGGAGATCTCTCAAATGGGACATTTTCAATCTTCCTAGGCTTCAGGCTTGCTCTTTTTAACTTGCTGAAATGGAGAAGTCCTTCAGGGGTGGCCTCTGAAATTAAATGTCCCATAATTCCGCTGATATGTGTCAGTACCTATCAAAAAAAGACGGAGGTTGCGTGTGCATATGTGTGGGTGTGTGTGTGGAATGTGCACATCCCCAACACACACCTGGCACTAATGGCTGCAGGTCTCTGAGTTATCCCCTTCATTAATCGCTCCCATTACCGCTTCATCTGTAGCCGTTGCACTCTTCCCCCTGCGTGTCATTGGAGTTGTCAGTCATGGTGTCCCCAGGCCATGTGATATCCATCACAATGAGAGGCTGAGACTCACTCACAGGGCCAAATACCACTTTCTGTGGCCACTGATCCTCCTATGCCTTCTTTGATGGATCTCAGATAGATCCATCAGACTTGCCCCGTCCTCCCACGCTTTTCAATACGCAGCTCTCCATTATCTCATTTACATCTCCTACCAGAAATGGATTGAATGCAAAGCAGAATCTGGTGTGTGTTTGACTTTTAGATTTGCACATCCTCTGAGGAGAACCGATATAGAACGCTGTTAGGTCTTTTACATATATGAGAATCATCTTGCAATGCAGATGCACAGATTGGTTGGTTTATTCATGCGCTGGAATTATTTTAGTATTGATTGAGACCTCCTCCGTATTGAGGACCTTCACATAAAAGCGGAGAACGAGCCAAGCATAACAGAATCAGAAACCAGAAAAGAAACGCAAACACACACTCACAGCACAAAGGGGACGAGGTGAGAGAGTAGTAGTGAGAGTGAACAGTCGTTAGCCTCATCCTAGAGGTGGCTGAAGTAGGATTTAGAAAAGGGCGACCCCGGATGGGGTGGAACAGGGTATCAAAACAAATGTTCCATGGATACAGAGCAAAACCAAGTCAGAGTGTCACCACAGGTTATCTGTCCTAAAAAGAACCATTTAAAAATGTCCCATTTATATATTCAAATGCTTCTTTCTTTGAGTCGTCAGAGTATGACCACTGTCTTTACTAAAGAACCATGTTTTTAAAAGCGTAGGAATAAATGATACAGTCTTCAAAAGAAGTGTCAGTTCTTTAAACTTAACGGGTTCTTCGTACTTGTACACATTGTATACCTTATTAACAAGCATCCAATGAAAGCTTATTTAGGTAAACAGACAGTAATTTAATGGTATCAAACTAAAGGGTCTTTTTTGTCTTTTAGGTTAGTTTTTTCCAAGGTTTAGGTTTAGGTTTAGGTTAGTGCTATTTCATCCATTCTGAAATGTCACCCAGTGTGAATGTATGTAGTTTACAAAATAATGTTAACAAACAAAAAGACAAAAACAGAAGAGGCTTTATTTCAGACATCAATATTCCTGCCTTTGACTTTTCTTTTAGTTGTTTTCACCATTTTAGAGACAGATCATGTTTGTGCTGCATCATCTGGTGCTGCATTTCCCTTCTGTACAGTTGAATTAATTGATGCGATAGAGACCTTTGTATATTGATCCTGCCCTGCAGTGTGCATAAACATGCACTTTAATGATCTCCTCACATGACTTGTTGTCTTATTCCCTTCCTGGTGGGTGTCGATGTCAGATTAAGGTGCAAAAAGTAGCCGGAAAAGAACTTCGTCCCAAGCAACGATTTGTGTCAGAGGACCTAGGGCAGAATTTCACTTTATCAAGTCTTTGCAGAAGAAAGTCTAGGGCTTTAAGAACATTTAATTGACACTGATTTTGCATGTCGGCAGGGTGCCAATAGAAAGCCAGCCTCTCCTACAGAATGCGGAGAGTCAGAGGAGGCAGGTGAGTGTGAGAGGGCCACCCCTGAGTCTGAATGCTAATGGCATAGATTTTTCTGCCCCTCTTCCAGGCTGTTCTCCTGCCATGGTTGCAATCTGAAGTGGAACTGCTGTGGAAATGTAGGGTATGCTTAAGTATTGATATGCCAGACGTGCCTGTAAGGGAATACCTACTATTATGCAGTGGGAACTGTGTGGTGGAGAGCACTGCTGCTTTCTGACCGCAAAGCTCACACACAAACTTTACAGTTAACACAGGTCCCCCCGCGTGATTTCATCACAGCGCTGCTCTTCGTGTGCAACCAAGCAGGCGGCGTTTTTCCTCAGTTATTTACTTTCATTAGAGCTCTGAGACCGAGGCCACTCGCTTGCACCAGAGAAGCGCAGGCAATGTTTTCTCGAATTAAAGCAAACGTTCTGCTGTCACTGTCTGTGATGTGTGGTACCTTGTGCTATACGCTCACAGAATAAATTAATTGGAAAGAAGAACTTGTGGGAATGTGCATGTCATGTGCAATATAACTCTATAGCAGGGGTGTCAAGCTCCGGTCCTGGAGGGCTGGTGTCCAAAATAGTTTGATGGTTCTCCTCCTCAAACACATTCAGTAAACCTGACAATTACCTGGCGAAGTGAACCAGGTGTTTCTGAGCAGGGAAATCACCAAAACCTGCTAGACTACGGCCCTCCAGGACTGGAGTTCGACACCCCTGCTCTATAGACTGTGTACAATGGTCTCTTAAAGGGCCCATGATCTACATTTCCCTTATGTTTTATTTCTCCTCCTCCTCTCCTGCATTTTTTATTTAGTTGAAATTCAACTCTTAAATTCAAGCCTTAAACAAAACAAAGATGAAGGCAATGTGGAGTTGATTGTAAATGCATTGTAACAAGGAGTGGTCACAAAAGCAGACCACTACTTATTACTTCAAAGAGAAAGCATGTTAAATTGCTTTAGGCTAAATTGTCAGTCATATGTAAATGACATCACAATCACAAATGACTCAAAATCAGCTGTTTTGCATCATATTAGTTTCAATATATGGTACTGTTCTACAGTTCTTGTTTGCTTTTGCCTTAAAGTAATCTTTGACTTACAAAGAGGTTGATCATCTAAAAGAAAAAGTTCCAGTGATAGTCATACATGATGAAGAAGAATATGGTCCTTAATGGTCGTTAATTTTCAACTGATTCTGTTGAAAAACCCAACATAGGTTCTATTCGTAGGATATAATGCAGTGGAAAGCTCACTGTGGAGAGAAATAATCATCCTGCAACAACACAAGAGATTAATTCAAGGTTGAATGTCAAAGTCCTTCTCCATAATCCTGAAATCATTTACGACCATGATCCTGACACTTCTCCGCAGACACTTTTCCGTCATTTAATTAAAAAGGCTCCTTTGATGTACAAGGTCGCTGAGAGCCGTGGCTTAGCCGTGGCTACGGCAAACAGACTTTGTTAGGAGAGGGTCCGGTATTTGCATTTCTTTGAAGCCCCTTCTGACACTGCGCCTTTGGTATGTGATTACAAGTTGAATCTTTTAGACAAGATGATCCAATCATCATTTGAATGGCCCAGTACAGTCTCTTCACAGCCCTTTGCAAACTGAACTGCTGTCAAATTTGTTGCAATAGGGTGAAAACGTATGAGAGCCTTGTTGAAAAAGGAACGTGAATCCAGCAGGTGGGAATGAAGGGAATAGTCAAAATAAGACTTTGCCTTTCTGGATGCGGATCTGTTGCCACTCGCTGCAGTGTTTTCTCACTATGATCTGAGCATGCAAACTGAAATCCATACTGCTAGAAAACAGAAAGCGGGTGGGGTTTGGGGGCTGCGCTGCAGAGTGTGTGCCGCCGAGGAATCGGCAAATACTCTGGGAAATCCCTCCCCGCTTTCAAGAAAACGTCGGTGCGCGCAATAACCGGCAGCCCCGGCTGCAGAGGAGAAACACAGAGGACCACGAGCGCTTATATGAAATCACTTTATTCTCAGTGCGCTGTGATTCCATTTTGGCAGGAATGTTACAGTTCTAAAATCATTCTAAAATGGGCATGCAGTGGGGGGCTAACAGGTGGAGAGATCAGGAAAAAACACCAAAGACACACAAAAGTATCTTTTACGACCTTGCCTACTGCACACACCATATGCATGCATACAATTTTTTGTCAACAAAGAGATAGAAAGGGAAAGGAGAGAGGGAGAAGAGGGAGAAGTCTTTTTTTCACAGTTTACAAAAAAAAAAAAGAAAAAAAAAGAAAATTACACCAAAAGAGAGAAACAATTTTTTCTCAAAAATACAACCACTGGAAAAAAAAGGACAGGAACAGGAAGAAGTTACAGACATAAAAACCACAGCAAGAATCGTTTATCTGCATCAGCACAGAGAGGACACGAATAAGGACAATGCAGAGGAACAGCACACACTTACATTCAGCTCACAAGAAATGTAGTAGTTCATAGTATTCTCTCAGGCAGTATTTTTTGTCAGTGCTAGGAGCATCTGAGTAAAAACGGATGGTCACCCATGAAAGGTGGAGACTACAGGAATCAGACTGACTGTGTGTGTGTTATTCGCCTAGAGCTACATTTGACAAAAGTACAGTCTAGAAATTGTCACAAAGCCATCTGGGTCACCGATTATCAGCAGAAGTTCAGTGTATTTGATACGAAGAAGGAATTCTTCATGCCTAGTGTAAAGCTTGGTGGACTCCAGTCCTATCTAAGAGTTGGAACATGTTCTGGATAGTAACTAACCCTTATCAAATAGTGTTTAGACATAAGAATGGCGAAAAGCACAAAGACTTTAGAACGTAAAGACAAGAAATGACACCAGAAGTAATAACACCTGACAACGATGCACAAATGACGAACCTTTACACAGCAAGCATTCTATCACAAAGAAGACCACTCTTTGGTTTAAGAAAACATAGTTTGATGAGGAGTGTAAATGATGTAATGGATGGAGAGTCTGGGCAGTCTTGCCAAAGTATTTTAGTCACCATCACACAGGCCACATCATGTAATCAGAAATAAAGACACAAAGACTGCAGCTGAAGGCAGTGCTGGAAAGTAAAAAACCAAAATAAAAAACCCAACAACAAAACAAAAGAGTTTTTGTGCTCTGGACACAGCCTCTATCATACTAATTCGGTTATAATGGCAGGTTTTTTTTAAGGTAAAAAGTTTTATACCTTATTTTTTTCAGCACATTTTACTACACTTAGGCAAGTCTGCTATTACAGGAAAATGCCTTGACAGTAGTGGCAGTAAGATAAAATACAGCTCAGGAATGATTGACAGCTAATCTAAGCAGCAATTTCCACCAATTAAGCAGCTTAGCGACACACTAGTTTGTTCGGTTCTAGATGGACACCGTCACCGCACAGTCACGCTGCAGAATGGAGAGCACAGTAATATCTTGTGTGTTTAACTCGTTGCTTTCCGACATAAATGGCAGGTCAGATAGCTGTAGAGATTACTCTGTCCGTGTGCTACTACACCACGTCGTTCGACTCGGGCTGAGTTCTAATAGCAAAGTCACAACCCACTGCAGTATTTTCTAGAGACACTGGATTTAAGCTTTTCATTTAAATGCACAAAGGCGTCTACAGCAGAATATTAGTCGAAGGAGTTCTGGGAAACCAGCAGGGGCCAGATGGAATGTTTGTAATATTTGGAATGTTTAAAGCACTCCAGTGGCAGCCGATAGCTAACTACGTCACCCACGAGGTTCGAAACGTTAAATGTCCTCAACCGCATGCTTAGTAATGTGCAACTGATGAGTTCACCTGACTCTAGGCTAGCTAGGACTGACGCGTGACCTACTGTCATGTTAAATCAGATTATCTACAGTAACAGTACTTCAAATGTTAGCATTACTGGATGTGAAAATGAAGCCACAGCTTATATAAAGTCACTGAGCAGATTATCGAGAGTAACAAAAAAAAAAAAAAAGCAGGCATCACACTCAGCTTGTTTACAACTCTTCTGAGGGACCGGGACCCCACTGCCTTCCTCCTCTGCCAAGCAATCACCACAACTACGAACATTAACAACAACACTTTTAACAACAACAACAACATCGACGACAACGACAACAACGACAACGCTTACAAGAACAACTTAAATAAAGCAAAAGAACAAACGATCAGGAAAGCACAGGCTGAGACATCACTTCGTGAAGCAGCCCACTCAAAGCTCAGGGACCCAAAACCAGCTCCCCACCCCCGAGAGAGGCCTAACAGCCTATGTTGGAATTCAAACCCACAAAGAAAACGAGTTCTCCACTCCCGACTTCCCTCTCCAAGACACATTTCCATGAGGCTTTAGCTCAAGTCTTTAGCTTGACTGGCACTAGGAAGACAACAAATCATCTGCACACTAACATCCTCTAATTAATTCATTAATTAAGCTTGAATACATAACGATGAAGATTGTCTGTTATTGCTGATTTGGGATAGCAGTCCCTTAATTAACCAACTGACACAGGACATCTTCATTCAAAAACAAATATTGCACTGTTGTCACTGTCTGTTCACATAACGTGTATAAGCACAACTGGGTTGTGGTTAGAAACATAAATATGTAAACATTGAATTACTATATTTACTGTACAGCAATGAACATGATGAATATATGTATGTATATGTGTATATATATACACACATACACGCACATATATATATATATATATATATGTATATACACACATATATATATATATATAATATACATAAAGATAGAAAGAGAGAGAAAGAGAGCCCTATTGATCCAATTATAGTAGTATGCACTCAATATCACCCTTGCATTCTTCAGCGGGTGCTCAGCTATTTCAGTTCAACACAGCGTCTAGCTCTATGGTTCCTTCGGTCTAACATGACTATCGAACATGCCGGAATTCCATCAGTGAATCGTGTTTTCCAGAGTGAGATGGGCAGCACAATGAGCTTTGAAAAATATGCCTTTATGTATATACTGTGGCAAGTATGAGTCAACAAAATAATAAAAAAAAAAACCAGAGTTATTGCCTTAAATATCAATGTATTTCACCTAAAAATATCAAATGAAATGATACACATGTGTATTCACAAAGTATCATTTTTATACCACACACACACACACACACACACAAAAACCGAAAAAAGAAAATGGATATTTTTTCACTCACTTCCATTGTACATAATTTCCAACCATAATAACTCAATGCAGGTAAACACAGTTAATCGTGATTCATAGAATAGAACTCAAATGAATATGTAAACCATTATATACACATTTCTACCACATAAACTGATCAATAATATCCATAACAGAACAGCAAACTTTAATCAAAAATACGATATGGTTTGGAGGACTTCGCTCCAAGTTAAAATTATGGCTTTTTCTCTTAGTCGTTGTGTATATATATATTCTGGTCTTCATTTATAGTCTTTTTTTTTAATAGTCTATTTACAAACAAAATAGGTGGAGCTGGATTAATTACTGTTGTCATTCCATGGGCTGGACTCAGAGGGAAGCTGGCATTAAATTTGTCCTTAACTTGAGAAATAGGATCATGTAGGTTTTTGGAAGCCCCACATTCTTAAATGATCTTAAAATGTCATTTTTTAACAACTAAAAGTTAAAGACAAAAGTTATGGCACGCTGGCTGAGTCCAGAGCATTTGGAATGTGAGTGAGTGGAAGGTAAGGGTTTGGTGGACATAATGACATTAATGACAGGTTTCATAACAACATATCCAAGACACTGTTACTTTTTATTGAACATGTCTACGAGTGGACCTGGGAGGAACTTCATGACCGTGTCCACGATGCTTTCCTCTTCCTCCTCCTCGTCCCCGCAGCCGGCGGGCACGGCCTTCTTGGGCCGGGTGAGACTGCCCTCAGACGCTTGCTCCATGGCTGCCTGAGCCTCCGCCTCTTTCTCCTCCTTCTTCTTTATGCCGTACTACAACACACAATGACACACATCAGCCCTTCTTCTCTCTTATTCCACCACTTCTAGGAAAGCTGAGCTCTATCTGGAAGTAATTCAGCTGCATTATTAATAATGCATATGCATTTTGGCTCATTTGTGTTCTTCAGAAATTGCAACATTTATCAAAAAAAAAAAACTCTCTCTAAAATCTACTATAACATATCACGCATGCAATTCCCTACTTCAGTTCACCAACAAAGAACATTACCACATCAACCATGCTTGCAACAATGCACATTTTGCATCACTCTCATTATTTGTGCATAAAGTCTGTAGTCTGGCAGGTCTACTGAACACTACGCCTGCCATTTCCCAGCAGAATTCCATCTGAACTTCGAAAAATATTTAATTTGGCTCATCTGTTCATTTATTTAAGCTTTTACACTGCAATATTTTCAGATCTGATATATGTATAGGATTAGTTTGTTGCCACAGATCAAGGTTGGTTCAAAATGCACAGAAAAAGAACGTTCAGACTGCATAATTTAGTCCAGCAATAACATGTTTTGTCAGTGAGGATTCCTGGTCCAGCATGTGTTCATAAAGCTGTCCAGGCGTGTTAGAGCTGGATAAGGCCTGGAATGGACTGGGTGCTGCTGTGGGTGCTTTCAGAACAGACGTGAACATCCTGTCTAAGATTCCTCAGAGCTTACCAACACCAAAAATGACGATCAAATCTAATAAACCAACCCCACGGCAAAGAGTCCATTACAGTGAGCCTTAGTGATTTTATAAGGTTACCATGTGAATATGAGTAGAGGAGAAGGACAAAGACGGAAATGAAAAAGCAAAAAAAAAAGAAATTAATTTGCGCAAAAGGCTGAGTCATAAAGGAAAAGAGTTAGGCAATATTCTCCTGATTGCCTCCGTAGGCGAACGCACGAGGAGAGGAGGTCTCAGACTGTGTTTGTCCTTTCAATGCTTAGGAGCAGTTCGGGTTTGCGAGAGGGGCTAAAGCAGCCTACCTCTAAACTGGCATAGACTCGACTGTGTGCCCGTGCCTGTGGCACGCTGCCACTTGGCGAAGCCGCCTGATTACTTCACTGTCCCCACAATTGGCTTACTGATTCACTGAGCTTTTCCTCAGCTTCATTTAGATCACACACACACTTGTTCATTTACAATTAAATGTTCTGATTAGAACACTGTGCCAAATATTGGCAGGGAAGGGCATTTCATTAAGCGAGCGCTTAAATGACAAACGGTCCACTTGTTCTTTATTTCTCGAGGGTGGGGCTGAAGAAACAAAGATTGGCTCGTCTCCATTTTGAGTTTGGGATTTGTGGATAATATTTTTGTTCAGCTAGAAAACCTGACCCTATTTTACCTCTGTAAGGCATTGGTTTTGTTAAAAATCTGCCTCTGGGGTAGCAGTGGCATGTGCATGTACACGTTCTGAATAGTAAAACGGATAAGTATGTGGAACGGTAGCTGTCTGTGCTAGTGCTTTTGTCCATTGTAGAAGCTCCACGCCACCTTTGTTGTTGCAGTTTAAACTGTTGTTGCAGTTTATGACTGGGTATGCAGAATTCTGTTCATTAGATGTTAACCACTGATGTATTTCTTTCATCAAGTGAGCAATCCAAGGCGATGTGAAGGATATTATATTTTATTTCTCTGCCCATAGTGGTAGTTCGTGACACAAACGAGAGTAGATTAAAAAGACAGAATTGAGGCTCAATGCCCCTCTGAACATACACACCACACTACACTAATGAGTCCTTGTAAAAGATTCTTAACAATGCATTATACCTCTTCTCTGTATGTTGCTCTAAATAAGCGCACCTGCTGAATGCAATGTAAATACAATATTAATAACTGAATAATGGGCTTGGGACTCAGGGGGGCCATTTGGCCTGTTTGAATGTGTTTTTGTCTCATTATTACATGCAACATGGGAAACACTAAGGCAAAACGCAGACTGTCCAGTAAGCAGTTTTTCAGTGATTGGTGGAATGGACTAACAGATAATGGCTCCTGTATCCGTTCTCTTTCCTGGCGAGTAACAGCACCATGCTGAGGTGTGAGTATGAGAGAGTGTGTGAGGAGTACAGCAGGAGTCTGAATTCCTTCCTGACTAATTCCACTGTACCCCAGTGGAAAATAAATAAACCACACATAAATGTGACCCTGTGCTTATAAATGGATCTAAATGTACGTTATGCAGTCCGTGGTGACCAGAAAAGGTATCAGATATGCACAGGGCTCAGCTGCTGCCCATCATTCCAATGATTTCATGCCTCGTCCGGTCTCATCTGCTGGGCATGCATCCATTCTACCCATGTTATGCTCTCTAAATCTCTCTTTTTTTAATATTAGATGGTGTGGGGGTGGATGCTTGTTGTGATATTACTTAAGCTGTAGAGTTTCCTGAAATTGGGTGCCAAACCCAAACTTTCAGTGCATGTGCTGCACCCTCAGCATTTCAGTCACATCCACACACAGTGTGTAGACGCAGTCAGAATCCTAGTGGCAAATTAGCCCCACGGGGTGAGGACTCGTCGCTTTATTTTAGTCTGATCCACACTATATGGCTTTGTATGGCAGTTTATCTCTTCTAATCAAGCTTGGTCAGCTGATAGCATGAGCACGATTCACCATTTTGTGCTGCCATGCATGCTTTCCATTAACGGAGGAAATTTACCTCATCAAATAATGGCTATATGTTATATTAAAGGAGCCATATTATCCATTTTCTTGTGCCCCTTTGATTTATAGCATGTGTGTGGTTTTAAAAAGTCAATTTAACTTACATGACCATTTTCCAACCTCCTTCAGAACAGGACTGTTTTGTTAGCATGCTATTAATATGTAAATGAACTCTGTTCTAACTGGCTGCCCTTTACTGTTCCCCATTCTAAAAGCAGACCAGGCTAAAATATGCAGAAAAACTTTCATGTCTAGACTGTAATTGTCAAAGGCGTCACAAAAATCAGCTGTCACTATCTGCAGAAACAATAGTCCTTTTCACTTTAAGGTGAATGGGCAGGGTAAATGCTGCAGGCTCATGGGAAATTTATATCTAAATGTATTCAGATTCAGGTCACCACAGCCACAAATGGACTGTATGTACTAGGGAGTGAACAGAAGTGGGTGGTGCCAAGGGGGCACAAGATGGTGCTGCCGCTACCTCTGGAGCATGTTTAGCTCGCCAAAGTGCAAACAGAGGTAGAAATAACTTGTACCTGACTCACAGATGTTTCAAATTAGAAACTGAAATCAGTTAGAAATGATTAAACTGCCTGAAATGTGTTTTGTGCTTGTACACTCTGGCATTCTACATCATTGTAAAGGATTAGCATCAGATCTCTGCTCAATTAAATGAAACATTTATAATTAGGTGGATGCCAAAAATTGGCGTATTACAAATTGAAACATTTAAACAACTTTCAACATTCAACATTCAACTCCAAGTTAACGTATTTGGTGAACTGTTTACATACTAGTTTCTCGTGTGACTTTGCATGGATTGGTAGGTAGTTACATGATTTGATTTTAGCATTGTATGAAATGATTTTTTTATTTGTAGATGTATATGGTAATGTCATGGCCACATTTTGTTGCAGTTAGGGCTGGGCGATTAATCGAAAAGTAATCGAAATCGCCATTCAGAACCTATAATCGATCAAATTTTTCCAGGTCGATTATTTCAATTACTTTCCCTTTAAAAACACTACCGCGTGTGGAGTCACGTGACCCCGCTCCGTTATGTTACGTTATTCCGCCGACATGTCGAGCATGGAGAGCTTAAACACTGAGACAACTGAGCAACTTGTCAGTGAACTATAAGGGCAAAAAAAATATACATTTTGATTTTGATTTTAGGCCAAAACGCCCAGCCCTAGTTGCAGTATTGGGTGAAAATATCATATTGGGGTTTTGGTTTGTGGTACAATTCTTTTTGTATTTGTATCAACAAATAATTAATGTTTCATAGTATATGCTTTAAAGAGCACAGACATCCCCCTACTACCCACCCAGAGCTTCACACAACAATATGGCTACCCTATACCCCCCCCCCCAATTACATTCCTTCAGTACACATTACACTTTAAACATGCTTTAATACATATAGCAAACTTGTTTTTTTTTTTAAACCAGTAAGACAAAGGATTTGAAAGTGACCATTCTGTCATACGTGAACACACCACAGCACACAGTGTGAACAGCACAAAATTCTTCCTCTGCATTTAACCCAGAGTGCCCGGGGAGCAGCGTGTAGGGACGGTACCTCAGGGTACCTCAGAGGTGCTTCTAGCAGTCTTGGGAATTGAATCCACGATTCCCTGATTGCAGGGCAAACACCCTAACCACTAAGCCACCAGCTGCCCAGATTTATGTTAACTGTGTACTGAAGATCACTCACAGTTTTGTATTTTATTACTGAAATAAAAGTACTTATATGTGCACTTGTAGTTGAACAAGGACAACAAGCAATTATAATGCAACAAGACCAAGAAGTTATAATACTAATACAACAAAAACACCTTTTTCCTGCCGTTGTAGCATCACTTCATGACTGATGACAAAACTGTCGCAACTGTGAATATCATTAAGTTCACAAACGTCTAAAGACGCCTAATGGAATTTCTCCCTCAGGAACGTCAGCTAAGCTGTAATAATTCATTTAGAAAAGACAAACTTTACTGAAGTGAAGTTAAATCCCTGGCGGAACAGAGAGTGTACTGAAGCTCCCATGTTTACTTTCCCTTTCCACGGTGGTGTCATGCTGAAAAAAGGCTGTGTGGCAGTTTTAAAAGGGGAAGTCAAGCAGAGTCAGCCTCTCCCTCTCCACGGTAAAATGCTTGGCAAGGCTTAGCTGTCATTTTCCCTCTCCTCTCGACCAAAACAAGCCGCCCCAGGGCCCTTCTGGCCCAATACATAACTCACCAAAAAAAAAAACAAACAAAAAAAATGCATTTTAGCTCAACTGCATGACAATTTTCCAAATTAATCTGCTACACGGTACTGTAGTAATTGTAGTAAATGTAGCAAACCCAGCATTTATATTTTAGCTCTATTTTTTGGATCTTTTTAAAGTATTCTGGGAACAATACATTTTTATGTCAGTGAAAATTTATATACACAGTACAACCTCATCAAATGACTTTTTTTGCATTTCCTTGCAAAAATAAGGTATTCTGAATGCTGATGTAATTTCTGTATCATGCTCTACAGCTTTCACAGTCTGCACTGTAAACTTCAGCTCAGTTAAGGCAATTGGTTGCCACAAAATATTTAAGTAGCCACTAATGTAATCGTAAAGTGTTTCATTACTTAAGACTTAATTACATTGAGGGTTTTGAATAAATTAGTTCAAATGCAGTTAACTCTAAACCTGTAGATTCCTACAAATGATAAAGTAACTGATTACAGTAATTATTTTGAGCTCTGCTAAATTATGTGGGCTTACAGCGGGGATTAATCTACTGTTGTGTTATCTTTGAATATGACCTAAATTTCCTCATTTTGGCAGCTTCCAACAAATCATCTGAAGAGTAGAGTATTATAATCACATATCAGAAATTATATGTTATATCAAATTACATGTTCGTTTAACTTTTTGTTGAAGGAAAAATAAGCTCAGTATATTAGATTTTTATGGAAAAAACATATATGAAGAAAAATGTATATGAATGAGTTGACAATACGTAAAAGAGCACAGTATTTCTTTATGCAGTGGCCCTTGACCCTCATCCTTGAGGTCCCCCTATCCTGCCCATTTTCAGTGCTTTCCTTGCTTCAACAAACCTGCTACAACCAAGGAATGGCTTTTAATTAGCTGCTTAATATACATTTACTGCATTAAGCAGATGGCTTTATTAAAGTGACTGCCATTCCCTAACTACAGGGGACAGTCTCCCTGGAGCAACTTGGGGTTAAGGGTCTTGCTCAGGATCCCTGTGGTGGTTTGTTGAAGGCAGGATTCGAACTCATTACCTCTTGGTCCAGAGGCAAATATCCTACCCAATAGGCCACCACCATAAACACCACCCCCCACCCCCACCCCATGGGCCGCACTAAAATGTTAAGTGCAGGGAGACCACCAAGAACAGGGTTGGAAACCACTAGATTATTGCATGATTTAATTTCCCTTTTTGAAGTTTGTATCGGCAATTCTTGAGCTTAAATTTCAATAACCAATTACTAACAATGGTAAATGCAATTCAAAATCTACAGTCCTGTACAAATTCTGAGTACAACGCTGCCTGAACTACACCCTTAAAAGCTTCTTCAATTCAGATACTCGATCCTAATGACTTTTTTTGGTCCTTACCTTATCCCTGATGCCCTGTCGGATTGATTCCCTCTCTGCCTCCATTTTTGCGTATTTGGCCTTCCTCTCCTCCTCCTGCTGCCGGAGAGCCTCTTGTCTTTCCTCTTCCTTCTTCTCAGCATCGGGATCCTTCTCTTCCTTTTCTCCCAACATTTTGCCCATGTCTTTGGTCGCCCCTTTAGGAGAGAGGGGGGGGGAAGAAAGACAAATCGAAAATGAGCCAAAAGGCTGCAAGACATTGCGTTGTGAACTCCCTGTAACACGAAGTGTATTAAAAAGATAAAGAATTAGCTCCCTCACTTATTCCACCTCCTTTATATCTCCCTGCAGTGAGCTCTTCTGTCTTTGTCAATGGGACAGTGGGACATGGCGCACTCCGAAAGGTACAATGGGTCAGAATATTACAACAAAAGGCTCCATTAACACAGTGGGAGAGGCTGCAGGATTTGGACGGCGTAGATAATAGATTCTGATTACCTCAACCTTTCGTTCATCATACACAGGCTGTGCTTGTTAATGATTCCAATAGTGAAGTGAATATTAGAGGAGGTTGTATTTCAGGGTAGTGCTCTTGTTGCATTAATGGACCACATTGTGTGTTAAGATTTCAGCAGGCTGGTAAGGAGTAAAACACTGGACCAACTGGATGAAAGACCACCACATTCACTTCTAATTTGTACATCGTACATGACGTGGCATTACTGGGAAACTGGAAGATGTAGTTTATCACTATCAATATATTTGATGTTGATGTATAGCACAGCGACTGGCATCAAATATTCATCCCTTAATCGAATCAGCTGACAGTAACGAATGAGTTATTAAAACGATTCCAAACAAGGTCATTAAATCTCCTGCAATTTCACCCTTTTAAGCCCATGAATAATAATACAGTGTGATCAGTCTTGCAGGAATAGACTATGAGGATGAGGCTTTACTTCAGACTGAGGTAGCGTCTACAGTCTGCGGCAGGAGAGGGACCGCTGAGCTTTTCCTCTGAGAATTTCTTCAGGTACATACCAGCAGTGTGTGAAAAGTGTGCCAGATGTTATAATGGAACAAATCTCATTAAAGTATTCTCACTAGAAATGTTTTAATATAGGGCTCAATAATCAAAAGATAAAGTACCTTTTGTTCTGGTTCTGATGCGTCACAGTCATTTCTAGTAAAGGTTTTCTATGTAATACAAAAGCTCATGTTCATCCACAGACTTCTCTTCAGCTCTAGGCTGCAAAAGGCTAAACTCAAATATCTTGCATATAATAATGCATAATATATAATCATATAGTCATTACATCATATGAATTTAGTCTTGTTATTTAGTTATACTTATCTTTATCCATGTAAATAAAACGGATAAAAGATATTTTAGAAGTCAAAAAGCTCCAGTTTGGTAGGAATGAAAACCTGTAGCCACAACTGTCCTTTAGAATAAAACTGGACACTCCTGCTTTGTATGGAAAGCCCCTCCCTGCCTCTCTGTGTTTCTATAGTTATATTTTCTGCTTCTGTAATTCAATATTTATAAAATGTCCGCTTTAAGATTTAATTACCACTTTCGGTGTTTCAAACGGAAATTATAATAATAATAACCTTATGCTCAGCTCTCTGAGTCATTTCAGGTCTGTGAACAACTTAATAAACAATATTATTCATTCTGGGCACATTTATTTGGAGCTTTTTATTTTACTACCAATTAAAGTATACATTTAACTACTATACATTTAAGTATACATGTTTTTATACTACATTGATTTATTCCTTTGAAAAGGGTTTACCAGCTTTTGAACAGTATTGTACCTCCACAGGAGTACGTTTAATATTCTCAGGAGTTAATTGAAGTCTGTTTATTTTAGTATGCAGGGCTGCGCGGGTGAGACAGCGGGCCATGTAAATGTATGAGGGCCAGTGTCTTTCAGCGCAAAAGTTTTTTCTGGTTGCGTGTCGGCAGCTGGAGAAGGTTGTGTGCCCTTACCAGCAGCCCAGGGGCGTGGTGGCCCGCACTCAGCCTGTGTGACAGCAGCCTCCTGCTGCCTGCGCTCGGGAAATTGATTTTAATGAGGACCGGGGCCTCCCTGCCAGCACAGACGCTGGAGGAAAAAAAACGGCTGAGGGCTTACTCCTTCACCATTAGCCCCGCCAGCGCACACAATCTGCACACGGGGTGGACGGCCAGGCTACCCGTGCCTCCGTAGGGACGGCGTGAGCACATGTCCATCTGCTTTCTACTATGAATTTATGAGAGGGCTTCATGACCTTTGGGTCACCGCCCGCTCTCGCCTCTACCTGTTCCGAGACTGCTAATCTGCAGAGCTAGCGAGAATGCTAATTAAGATCTGTTACAGTAAGCAAGCATGTGGAAAGATCAGAGTAGATTTATTTACACGGATCGCATTTTAAGACTTAAAGTCTGCTTTCAGTAAAGGCTTTGAAACAGAAGTCCTGGTAATAAAGCTCTATCATAATGGGCTTTGTTTGTATCATGTCACAACAATGTGCTGCCTTCTGCAGAACTAAAGAGCTAATCCAGTTTGCACACGCAAGCAGGTGGAAACAGATCAGTGTCGATGTATTTAGACTGCAGTTAAGGGTGGCAGCATGCTTTTGTGTCAGAACATGGACCCAGTGATACTGTTCCATTATAATGAGGGCTCATATTACCATTTCACAACAATGAATGATGACTTACATCACTGTAATGGAACTGTAACGTGAAGATTCAAAGTAACTTCTGAAGACATACAGAGTTATGGGTGGGGCATTTATTAGCGCGATCAGTAGCTGGATGTAGATGGTGTGCTGAGCATGCCCAGAGGGGACAGCAGAGAAAGAGAAATATATGTAAATGTTCTGAGGGCTAGACTTACACTAAATGGGAATATAAGACCTTAAGGCCAACTGAGGATATATGCTCATTCCTAACAGATCACAATATAGATTCAGCCACAAACAGAAAAAAATCCTCAGATTCTCTTGCATTTAAACATGTTTGTCATGAATAATACCCACAGCTCTTAAAAACAAAATGTAAAATGCAGAGATGTCGTGGTGTGCTTTTCCTATGCCCATATTTTGCCTGAGGGAACTCTTAAGACATGCACGGATTTTGGATAATAGCCTTGCACCACATTTTGCACCCAAATAAGTGGTGGTGAGCTCAAAAATGTCAACAGATTTTATCACAATCATGTGGCCCCTTATTTGTGGAACCGAAATTAAGCGCTGAAATAAAAGTTGAAGTTTGGTTCTCTGTTTTACATTCTGAGCAAAAAGAATTCACCAACAAAGCTACTAACCAAATGACTAATAAAACCCCTAAATGAACAAAGTTGACAGGGTTGATGAGGAAACTCCCTCCGCGCATGCACGCACACACACACACACACACACGAACACACACACACATGCCAACGATCCTTCTGTCCCAATTGATTCTGGCGAGTGTGTTTTCCTCTCTCAGCCCCTTTCTGTGCTTGCTTGTGTTATTGATGATTATATCCACACCGATGTTCTTTCCGGTCTGAGCTCCTGGGTGTTTCATTATCTGTTTTTAATTAAAGCTGTTTTCTCTTGCATCGCTCCCTCTCTTCTCTGCTCCTCGGCCGTGCAGCGCTGGTAATCTGAGCTCTCAAGGCTAATTAGCCCGTCTGATCGTGACAAAGTCGCCGTGCCGTTGGGCGAGACAGCCCTGTCCCAGAAGTCTTTGCAGCATTGCGCTATAGCGCAGCAGTGCCAACTGTGCAGGCACTCATGCAGTAGCTCAACCAGCCAGAACGCGTTCACCCCTGTGAGAGATCTCTTTATAGCTCGCCTCGCAAAACTAAGACTAACAGGCCCGAGCGGATTCACTTTGCTAACTTTCACAGCTAGTCTAGGAGGGTTCCTTCACGTTAACTGGTGACAACCAGTCTAGGAAGAATCCCTGACGTTAAGTATCAGTGGAAAGTCTAGGCAGGTTCCTTCATGTTAACTACAGCTGAATGATATGAACATAAATTGTATCCTCATATCTTTTCGATTCATGTGGTTGCTGGATATCCAGATGTGAAAAGAGGTAAATTAGGATTTAAAAAGTGCTTTTCTTACTGTTTTTGTAATTAAATGCATATCTAACTAAGCTCTCCACTAGGCGAATAATGTAAAATACAAAATAAAAAAGCAGCGTTTAATCTCATGCCAACATAAAAATTAACACTTAGTTTCAAAACAATTGTAAGCACATTTTTGTGCACTAAAAATAGATTTCCCTCACATAAAGTAGCACCACTAAATCTAGCAGGCCTGCTTAAATAGTTCCATCATTTTAACCATTAGCAATTATTCTAAAAATATTCCATAATATTTATTATAAACAAACGTTCTAAGAGGTTCCACCACGTTAACAGTTAGCCATTATTTCTAAAATGGTCCCATCATACTAATTACTAGCAAATATTCTGAAAAGGTTATATCATGTTTGCTACCAATAAACATTCTATGAAAGTTTTAGAAAATTCATTTGAATGCTGCAAATTATTGATGCACAGCCTAGAAAGGTTCCTTTAAATCAGATGTTAATGGGCAATCTAAAAAAGTCAATTATGTTAAGTATTAATGGACGATTCCTTTCTAGTAGCTTTTAGCAAATGTCTGAAATGTCCTTCATGTGAGTTATTAGTATAAGTTCATAATTTATGTCCATGGCCAGTAGAGCAAACTTATTAGCAGTATTCAAGTTTCAGTACGTGAGAATTCCAACTGTGAATGAACATTAAAAAGCACTGCACTCTATCTGTGCTACAACTGTCAGGCCTGAAGAATGTTTGCTATGTGTTAATGCAGGTTCTGCTATGAGGACACAGAGGTCAGTGACAGAGGAGAGAAAGACAGGCTTCATTCTGAAAATTAAAACGGCCAGTGTTACATAAAGGCAGTGTTGCAGTGAGGAGGAGAATAAAAGTGAGAGAGCGATGGAAATGCCATTCTTTATGGCTTGCATGTCCTTGCACCTTTATGTGTGCGTTGTGCGTGTGCTCGCCCGGTAAGAGAATGTAGGTGGAAGAGAACAAGCTATGCTGCTCTGTGAGTGTTTGAGACATTTTTTACACAAAAAACCTACATGTATTTTTTATGTATGTTTTCAGACATCT
Source organism: Nannopetersius ansorgii (assembly GCA_037974605.1). Taxonomy (NCBI): domain Eukaryota; kingdom Metazoa; phylum Chordata; class Actinopteri; order Characiformes; family Alestidae; genus Nannopetersius; species Nannopetersius ansorgii. Next base: position 3,763,975 of record JBBPDE010000128.1, read on the forward strand.
GTGTACTGGTGTGTGTCCACTGGAGGGCTTGACTGTGAGTGTGTGTGTGTGTGTGTGTGTGTGTGTGTGTGTGTGTATGAAGGTCAGGACTGTGTGCTGAAGGACGGTGAGGGACGCGGTGGTGTCCCCGTGGAGCCGAGGCACGTGGGTGTGTGCGGCAGGAGCAGCTCAAGGACTGTGTGTTCCTTCTCCTCCATCTGTCATTAGTCACACCTGCTCTGGGAGCAGAGCCCAGTGCCCTGCCCTGCGCCCCCACCGGGACGTTAACCGCCCCCCACAGAAAACACTCCACACACTACTCCTACAGCCACCAGCACACCAGGCAGTGGGTGGCAAGCAAAGACGAACTACTCTCTCCTCAAACAACAGCATGCTGCACTTCTACATTTCTAGAAATCGCACAAATGGAAAGTTGTCAAACAGTTGTGGAAGAGACAGGTTTATCTTATCACCTAATTTCAAGAAATTCCCTACATTTTCAAAAATAAAGGGCCAGTAACTACAGTAAATACAAAGAAATAAAAACAACAGAAGCAGCATGTGCAACGTTTGAATTTGAAGTGTATAGACAACTATTCTATCCACAATAATTCAGATTCTCCTCAAGGGATATGCAATTAGCTAATGTAGCATAATGCAGGTATCGTAGAAACTGGCACGAGCAGGAGCTATGAAATGCATGTATGGGTGAAATCATAAATTTCAATTGGAAAGCTAAATAGTTTATTTAAAATATGTTATTTACTTAGAGTTATTTAACATGTGAGCTTTTATATTCCACAAAAGGATAGAGGCTAACGATGGAACACACAGTAATTACAGTGACAAAAGGCTTTGCCTCTTAACATCTACAGGCTGACTTTTTTTTTTATTTATTCATTCGTTTGTTCATTTGTTTTTCAGCAGGTAAGCAATAAGAAGGTTTTGTGCAGGATGTCCTCTGTGTGGCAGTTAGTTTACAAACCTTCATATATGTTCTATTTTGAACTATGTGATGGACTACAAGTACTCTAACACTGGAACTCAAACTGCATTGCTGTTCTCATGACTAATGACATGCCTGGGCGCTGGACACCAAAGGGGTGAGCATAGATCATGAAAAATTGTCTACGACGTCCACAAGCACTTCTTCTAGCCCATGTTAAAGTACTATCACACTCTACAGCCCTGCAACATGGGATCTTTGGAGTGAGAACCACTTTTCGTTTTATCCATTTCAATACATTTTTGTGATGAGATATGCAAATGCAAAACATCTCACGCAGCTTCCACACAAAAAAGTTCCACTCCAATTAAAGGCTTATTCTAGAACCACACGTCTGAGGCACAATTTAAGAACCTTTATTTTTAAGCGTAATCATTTCTGTGCAAAAATTTGTATATATTTTTTATGAGGCCAGATTACCACAGTTTGTAGACGACCATTAACCAGAAATAGACCATTTTTTCTGCCAAAAAAGCCCACAGTTGTAAAGTTAATTAAAAACGTTTTTCTGTGAAACAAGTGCTTCGAAAGTAATACACAATGCAAAAAAATATATCTCCCATAGGCTTTCATGGGAGATGAGACAGCAAAATTGCTTTTAGGAACTGTAATATCCCCCTAATGTAATGACACAATTTTCTGTAATAGTTGTTTGTGCTATTATTTCCATCTTATAGAAACCGCTGATAAAGAACAGAATGCGTATAATCTTCTAACTCCTCCGGGACTATTTTACTTCTCTTCGCTTGTCTGAACTTTGAGGGAGATGGAACACAGGAAACTGAAGCTAGAATGGCCAGAATACCAGCCACTAAGGAAACAGCTACTGGTGATTTTATTCTTGTGTAAAAGCCAATATAAGGCCCTATGGAAGACTATGACACTTTTCCATTAATTTACAGTGGGTTTATAATCCATATATCATCCAGTATATGACATGCACTGGTATATGAATCCCTAACATAAATCCATTATAATAGTCCCCAGTCCTCTGCTGTCCTATTCTCTGTGATTGCACACGGTGTCTGTCTTGTTGAGGCAGCAGAAACTATAGTACTATGAGGCACAGAGAGTAATAGTCCTGACTGGAGTTATGTATAGGTCTTCCAGGACAGGTGAAGAGGATTAAGTGTTACATTACAACAGCCTGAAGTGGATGCTGAGGGCTCTGGCCAGCAGAAAGTGCTTTAATGAGAGCAGGAAGAGCGAGGCTAGAGGAAGCCTAGCGTATCTTACTAAATCGGTACTGGATAAATGGGAGAAAATGGCAGGAGCTACATCATGGAGGCTTTTTATCAACTATTCTTTGCCATTATCATCCTCAGCCAGCTCTGGATGTTCTGGGAATATGGGAGCGATTGTAAAGGCCTAGACTAATGCATCTCTGGTGGTGTGGGCCATTTTCAGGCTCAAACTACCCATCTCTCTGCTATACATGGGCACCCAGGACGTCTATCCTAGCTAATGACTTATTCATTAGGTTCTATATTGTTCCTTTTGGAGAGAATAAGGCACTGAAAGAAGGTTAGCCACTGGTCTATTCACACTCTGCCCAAAAAATGCGTTCTTTTGCAGCAACTGTTGCTATGTTGAAAAAGCTTTACAGAACATTGGAGAAAATTCAATTTAGAACGCCAAAAAACTATACAGCACTTTGTTCAGAGAAAGTTGGGGTTCCAGTACAAATGCTACTCTGCCATGGTGGGCTGGGTTGCTGCATCTAATCAGAAGTAGGCAGGTTGAAAATAACAACAACAATAAATCTTCTGCTGAACTAATGTTAGGCTGAATGTGATCTGTGGAAACCAAGACAAATCAAAACTTGTATCCAATAACATTTTACCGTGGCAAGTACTGCAGTATTACTCATATTTTGTTTTTGAGTTTTGGTAGGAAACTTAGTTATAGTTAATTTATAGTTAAAAATAGTGGTGGGCATAAATTATTTTTTTAAAATCTAGATTAATCTCACTGTAATCTTGGAATTAATTTAGATTAAAATGGCTCATCTGAATTCTGCCGAAGGTCTGAAGACCCCCCCAAAATGATCCCAAGCCACCCTAAATATATAGTCATTATTCTACTATTTTTAAATTATATATCCAAACATTTCTATGAATTGACAATAAAAATAATAAGTCTAGTAAGTCTAATAAGTCTATCACTATTGAATTAAAATGATGTAGTGGCTGTTGAAGCTGCTGTAGGTAGAAGGCGGGCATTAGGACCCAGGCGGAGCTACACTGCGCTGCTTGTTAGCGAATAGCAACCAGAGCCCGAACCCATTCAGTAATATTTCTCTGGTAGCGCCGTTCGTACTCAGTTCAACAGAACAATACTATGAGTGTCCCTAACTGTTCACTGCTTAACTTTACTTGTTTCCTTAAGTGAAAGGAGAGGTTTGGTGAAAAGTGTTCAGCCCTCTATACACGCTAATTCCTTCCTACAACTCTGGGGGCTAAGCCCCCCTTGTCTTTCTGTCCTAGTGACGTCCCTGTTTCACAGTAGGCAGCTTGCGTAGTATAGACCCAGCTCCCAACCCAACTTTGTGAATAGATTAACGGTGCCCAATAAGAGTCTCACATTAACGCAGCACGTTAACGCCGATAACGGCCCACCACTAGTTAAAATACATGATAAAATGATCTTGTCTTTACAGTCATGGATAGTGCAGGGAGGTACACTTGGTTGGCTGCCAGCGGCTGTGAAGGATCTCCGGCAACACTCACAGCCTATTACACTCGTGTCACTGCACATGTGAGTTATGGAAGGCAGGGCCATGCCAGTAATGAAAAGGAATAGTAAGTGTGCATAAAAAAGCTAGCGGGGAATAAAGGATTGTTTGAAGTAAGGTAAAAAATTCAAAGTACTGTTATTCTTGCCCACTGATTGCTCTTCACATCGCAGGTGGCATTTTGGAGATAAAAGAGGAAAGCTCCTGAGGGACCACCCAGCTAGAACCCATTTCAGATTCACTTTGTTCACACTGCAGGGGGAAATCGGATTTGCTTCTTAAATCTGATTTTTAGACTAACTCTGCGACCAAATCCTACTCGAGTGATTGAATTGTATGGCAAACTAGTCACATATCCTTGCTTAGCCATACTGGTTGCCATGGTAAATGCCTGTGTGAGTGGGATGACTAGGGAGGGACAGGCAAGAGAACCAGCTTATGAGCATAGATCTAATACATTAATATATTTCATACTATATTTCATGGCTGAATGCCTGAACAGTTTAAACTGTGTCACATATCCAGAAATCTGAATTTGAATGAGGTTTGAAACCATGTATATGTGGCTTCTTGCCTTTGCACTAAACCTCAGCTCATTTGTTGTCATGTGAAAAAGGTTATTCCGAAAGGTTCTTTGGGTAAAAAAAAAAGTGGTTCTCATTTGTCATCAGTTTTTATTGTACATTTCTGATTACTATTGATTACTATTTGATGTGACAGTTCTGATTGTGGCATAAAATCTTTACAATGACCTTGTATCGCATTTATCAATGTGAAGTCTGGTGTCCTCTCTTTCAAGAGCATCTAAGGCCACATGGGAAGCGTTTAGACCTATTGTGGCCTATTTTAGACCTCGAGTGCAAAAATAGCCTTTTTGTCTATTGAGGCTAATGAGAGCATGGCCAGAAGAAGCGACTATGAAGGACAAGGTCAGGATCCAGACAAAAATGCAATAGAGTGCCGAGCTCCCAGTCTGCAGTGTGAAAAGGATTAGTGGAGGAGAAGACTTTATTCCTCAGTATGGATGAAAGGAAGAGGGGAAACACACCAATCTCACAGTCTTTTGAAATATTGCTCAGAAAATGTCAGGAAGATAAAATTTTCTTCGCCAATGAAAATAATGGGACACAAACCACATTTTATTGCTTGGAACACAAAGAGTATAATTTCGGCTTGCTGCTGGTATTCATGAATAAAAGAATGAAGAACTTCTGATGCACAATTCCTTTTGATGTGCTCACTGCCGGCTAACCTTGAGCACTCTCAGGATTCTACATGGAAGACTTTCCATTAGCAAATGAATAGTTTGGCAGTACATTTTTGCAATTTTTTAAACTATTTCCATCTTTACAAAGAATGTGCACTGCTCGAACATTATTAATTTTCTAGAAACTTGCTGAAAACTGTGATACTGAAGACAGCATCTCTTAGACAGCATCTCTAAGTCAGCCTATAATCATAATGGATGTTTTTTAATATTGTTACTTCATGGCCCTTGGCCATAATAACCACAGTTCATCATATCATAACAAATAAAAGGCAAAATTCTAATTTTCTCATAATGTGGGGAGTTTTCATGACCTCTAAAGCATTCCCTGAGATTTGATTATATCACTTTTTGTGCTTACATCACCAAAAAAGACCCAATAATATCATGTTTCACTCCCCACTTCCTCCACAGAGCAAGAATCTACACCAATCTCCCTTAACTCTCACTACATGCTTACATAACAGCATGGAAGGAAAATTAATTAACATTTCATTATGACTGTGACAGTGGACAGAAAGTTAAGTTTATGGAAGTCTGCGCAATGCTTTCAGGGCTTTTAAAATACTTTCACCTGTAGGTGAAGGAGGACCTGAGGGATGTTTCAGGAACACTTTGACACTAATTGTTTTTTCACAAGCAAACAATGTCCATTTAATTATTAAAATCTGCCACACTTGATACTTTCTAATTAAAATAAACTCACGGCAGAAACATAATGAGATAAGGCTTCTTTCATTTGCATACTGTGTACATCTCATACTGCCCTCTATTATGTATTCACCTGCCGCTCTCCAAACTTATGCAGGAAGGGTCATCCTGATAGAGCTGGTCATTAACTGCTCTCCAACGCATCTCTGCATCAGCCTTGGCTCGCATGGTTCATTTAGCTAAGACAGAGCCATTAGCCATTAGACTCAGTTACAAATTATATGCTGGTTTGTGTGGTGGTCTAATTGTGTTCCCTGCTTACATTTAATGCTCCTCATCTGCACTATATTAGTATATTTGAATGATCAATAGTGTTTGTCTACATTTTTTTCATCAAATGTTTTGTCTCATTGATTTCATATTTTCACAATTCACCAATCCACATGAAATTTAGTGAGCTTTTAGCCCCACATGGCTGATAATAAGAGATTTAAGGTTAGTATAAGTTCAAACTACACAAAATTTCACATGCTGCATCACTACTACATTCTTTGAATGCACATCAAATTTAGCTAAATTTAATCCAAAGGTGTTGCTGGAACTGATCCATTTCAATATCTCAAGAACTATATAAGCTATAACTGTGAAACTATGCTTACACTTGGCTACCTTAGTTCACATCTGTGCCAGTAAATGCATGAGTCCAATATTTCTTGAGAAAAGGCTCAAATTAAATTTTATACTATGTCACTGTCACATTTTTTGCACACCACATTTTATGAAATTGGACCACAGCTTGAAAACCATTGAATTAGGACTTTACAAATAGTACAATTGGCAACGGCAATTTCATTTTTCTGTTCTCCTTCTGATTGATTGCAGATTTGAAAGGCCTTAAATTGTTAAATTGACGCACATTTCATCACACTTCACTAAAATAGATTGGCTCTAGCTACCAATATAAGGCCCTATGGAAGACTATAATTGACAGTGGGTTTATAATCCATAAAGCTTCCAGTACCTTCAAACTTGCAGCCCCCCACAACCAATCTCTTTTAACACTGATATGTGATGTCATTCATTAATGAAACCATTGTGGAATACACATTGAGTTAATAAATGTAAATGATCTCTATTAGTTTTTTTGTTAAACATATAGACTCTGGATTCATGCCATTTAAAGTTTGCTAAAATAAGTCTAGAGACAGTAGAGTTCACTGTTTTTGATTGGCATTTGCTAAAATCCCATTTTCCCCTTGACTGGAGGTCATCTTGCTACTCTGCAGTTTTCCGTGGCAAGAGTACTCTCTGCTGTCTTACTGGAGCAGGGGATTAAGTAAGACCATCAGGAACAGAGCGACAGTCACGCTATAAAAATCTAATTTGAATTCACATTTAGGGACATCTTACTGTAAAGGTCATGTTGGGATCCTGTAGCTCTGTCCTTGTCTAGACTGACTACGAATTCACTAACAGATATAAGAATTTTAAATTGTGATTACTGATTCCACTTCCTCCCCAAATGAAATCCAGGTTTTGGTTTGAACCTGTGAAACAGTTGTCTTGGTCCCAACAGCTACTAACACGAAACACTCACTAGTTCAGACACCTACAGGATTTCTGATATTTAATTACCCTCTAGACCTGATAAATGTCAGTAGCATTGCCTAAGGTCAACACCTGATGACTATTGACCAACACGGATAAAAGGTCGCAAAGAAAGGTCAGATTCTGCTAATTGCCAATAACTCAACCGCTGACGCTCCTAAACTAATACCAGTCTGTTTAACCCTCGAAGGTCTGTTGTTACTTATGGCATTTAAGGTATTATTTTTAGGTGATATTTAAGATATTTAGTCTGTTGGACATGCAAACCACTGACGTTCAGCCTACACTGGTTTGTAAAATTTTAACCCACCATCTCTATCCATCAGTCACATCAATTAGAGAAAATTAACTGTTTATTTATGATTGTGTCATAGTATTGATTTTATAGTCTACAACTTCCAAGATATATGCCCATGCAGACATTTACTGCTTCTGGTTCTCATATTTCATGCCAATCATAAAAAAGGACAGAAGTATTTTATACTGGGGCCAGTCAGGGCAAGACATTGTAAGTGCTTGGCTAAGCAAATGCTGTTCTGTTGTGAGATGCAGCTCTGCATGTCATTCAATTTCCTGAATTTTGTAGTCTGATACTACTATCTAGAATATCAACCGTATGAACTTGTCAGTACAACAGCATATCAGTTATCATGTTTTGACTTGCATGATTTAACTTTCATCAATTTGTCCTTGCAGCTTTCTATTCTGATAAGGTCTTATGTTTTCTAGTAACTTCAACATTTTCTTCTGTTATTCTTGTTCCACCAGGAATCCCCCCCCCCTTCCTGTGACATGGCTCTGTGCTAGCCCTCTGGATTCGTCTCTTTTCTGCAGTATAATCACTGTCAACCTCCTCCCTGTGACTTCCAGAGAGTCGCCCATCGATCACGCAGCCAATCTGATTCCACAGATAACTAACATCATTATTCAAATGTGGGTTCAGCCGCATTTTCCTCGCCCCCCGCTAGAGTGTGGAGGAATTTGTTTGGCTTCAGTTAATCGTGCCTATCTATGAAAACTCATTTCAGGGCAATCCCATTCGCAGTGTGAGGTTCCAGAGCGAGCCGTGCGAGGGTCAGAGCCAAACTCCTGAGGATTTCCAGCAGGTCTCATTCCAATGCACTATTCAAATGCCTCCCCCTCTGGTGGGTAAGATCCCGGGGATTCTCTATCTGCCTCTTTTTTCTGACTCTGTCACAGCCAGTCAGATCCAGTGCTCAGTGATTCTATGAAAAAAACACCACGGCTGTATCTGGGTTTTCCTAGGCCAGGGTCAAGTGCTTTTAAACTTATGTTATTTGTTAACATATGAAGTTGATAAGTACAATTCACAGCAATTCTAAGGCCACTTTGATGAAATTTTATGCTGAAGTGGAAAATGAACACATTCAGTTTTATGATGTCAGGAGCACTTCTGTAAAAGTACTGCTTTGGATGTTTAGGGGCGCATATTCAAAGAAAGAGCTACAGAAAGAAAAAAAGGCAAATTATGCTGCATTCGTTCTGATGAGTTCATAGCAGCTGAACCCACAAGGAATATATCAGTATATTTTATTTCATTAAACTTTCATTTAGCCTTATGGCTCCATGGCAATGAGGAATGGTCTCACACATTCTAATAATGGCTCAATTTACTTCTAGGTGAGGTGCCCAGCACGATGAGCGGGGGCATTTACCTGTTTGGACTGCTGAGTAATTCCCCACAAGACAGGGCCTTGAATGGCCTATTTGCTTGCAATTTACAGTGTGAATGAATCACTCAGTTTCTAGTCCAAACTGTCTCCCAGTGAGTCAGCGAGAGCACGGTTCTCCAGTTGGTTCTGCCCAGGCCAACACAATCACCAGCCACTAAGATTTTCAACTGGCCTAGATGCACTACATTACTGAAATAGATCCATCCCTCCCTTTTGAGCAAGAACAGAGTGATCAGTCGCTTTCACTGAGGTGACCGAATGCAAATGACATCTCTGAAATGACAGACTGAAACACTTCTCCAATGTCCATTTGTGCATAACGTACCCAATTTAAGTTGTAAATAGCCGTACAGAAGAACGTTTGAAATGCAGATTGCTTCTGCCACTATCCCAGATCTCTGAAACAGAAACTTTATATTAGGGGAAAAAGGATTTGAGCCATTCGGACCATTTCTAACTGAAAATGTGTAAAGGGCAGCTGGCATCAAACGGCATGTAAAAGTTGATAAAAATGAGTTACAAGGTTTTGAAATGGCAGCAATAAAATATAATTGGCGAAATACATGGTATCGTTTTCAAAAGCCACTGAATGTGGCTGCACCGAGTTAGCCACTGGATACTCACTGTTCCATTCCACTGTGAAATGCCTTATTGGCAGAACTTTGTGCCGAAGTCTTGACAGCTGGAATCCAAAGTGACAGGCTGACGTGACAATTATGGGGCTTTAGATCTCTCTGTGATTCACAATTCTGACACCACTGAATGAGCTGCATACAAAACGTGCTGATTAAAAATGCGAAACTATACTCCTTGAATATTTATTAAAATATGTCGTATTATGAGGGACGGAACGTTCCATTAGAACTGGAAGTTCGTTTACTGACTAACATAAAGTGGCTTGGAGCTTTTCAAAGACCTTTTAAACGATCTACATCATAACATGAAGAGAACAATGACTTCTGGGATTATTCCTTTAGTCAAATTGTCAAGTGGTAGTCAAGTAGTAATTATATCAAGATGACTTCTGGACAACCAGTTATGTCCTTTTCAGAGGAGGAAAAAAGAGAAGAAAACGCATCATACGAATAAAACAGTTTTTGTACAGTACAGCAACCAAAGTGTGTGTACACACCTTAGAAGCTGCAGTTATCTCTGACAAAAAAAGAATAATATTAATTTTCTCCACTGAAAGACGCTGAGCTTTTAGTCGATACTACCTCCGTGTTTGGGGGATATTGTATTATGGATTTAAAGTTAATGAAAAGTTATTTTTTAAAAAAGGCATCCTTTAATGTTTTGCCTTTCTTTGTCATTCGAAAAAGGTTGGAAGACTTAATCCTACTTATACAGAGTGCAAACAGAATGGAAATGTATTTTTATTGCACTTAATATGTGTGCAACTTAATTACAATTAAATATGTATTTACTAGGGCTGTTAAAAATATCGCATTAACTATTTGCGTTAATTTATTTTCTATAACACTTTAAAATAAATTTTTAATTTGAAAATTAAACGTCGCTCTGCGTTGCAGTACCTCACTCTCAGCGGGGGCAGTATTGCGCTACGTCGGCGACCAGCATGCCAGAGGAAGAAGAAGTCACTTCATGTGGCCAATGCTGCTGTTCAGTCAAATTAGAATGGAAGATAAACACACGCTGTTAAATGAACAATTTTGCCTTAAGTTACTACCAGAGGGGGATTTGGACCAGACAAGGGTAATATGTGAGTTTTGCAAACGTGAATTCTATTACCACCGAAGCACTACATCACTATCATATAACCTCAAGGCGAAGCACCCCGGTGTGGCAGAGACAGCGGAGGGAGGGGGTCTCCGACAGTTGCAGGAGTTTGGAGCGAGAGGCGAGACTTTAGTTAGGCTTTAAAGCTACATTTTTGTCTTAAGACAAAGATTCAAAAGTAAGTTTTATTTTTATCTCACAGCTTTTAAAAGTGTGGCAGTGTTGGGAAAAAACAAATAAACAAAGCCTTCTTTGTAAAATTAATGACTTAGTGTGTTCATTATATATATATATATATATATATTAGAGGTGGACATAGATAAATTTTTTTTAACGGCGTTAATCGCATGGAACCTTGGCGTTAACAGTGATACCCCCCCCCCCTCCCCCGAGAGAGTGGGAACTGGAAAAGTGAAGTCATGCTTTGGGGCTGCAGGGGACTGTACATATGCCCCCCCCGCCTCCCTCGCAGGAATTATTCGGCCACAGGAATTGTTTGGCACAAAAAACGCCAATATTTTTTTTAATCGCGCGATAAGAATCTCGCGCCATTAACAGCGTTATTCTCCCCCCAAACCCCCCCCCCGACAGAGACACCGAGACATGTTTAAAACGTGAGCGAACCGGAAAAGTCACTGAAACATCAAGGTGAAATTCATCATAGCTTGCGTAGTATAGACCAGAGTTACCCAAACTTATTTGTCTTGGGGACCAGTCAAGTCAAAAAATGTAAATCAACGTTTTAATGTGAAGGGTGTGTCTGCTTTCTCGCCACTAACCAGTCGAAACGAGGAAGACACGCTGACAGAGACACTCGGAGCATGTTTTC
>JBBPDE010000128.1:3815208-3825876 GCA_037974605.1 Nannopetersius ansorgii
GGAACCCCTGAAGTCTGTCCGTTCCTGCTTCCCAAGAGGGAGCTCAGAGTGTGGGCCTTGCGGCCTGCACTCTGACAGTTATAGCTCTCTCTCTCTCACTCTCTCTCTCTCTCTCTCTCTCTCTCTCTCTCTCTCTCTCTCTCTCTCTCTCTCTCTCGTCACTGGACTTAACCAAGTCCTTAACCAAGTCCTTTTATTTAATCGTTCTTATTGTAGCTGGAGACTTCGGAGTTCATGAAGAGTTCAATTGTCTATTAGAAGAAGACTGGCTTAGGATATGATCCAGTCGTTTGTGACTTGGATTATCAGGGAACCCTAATTGTCATAACACTAATTATGACAAAATCACATGATCTCCAATTTTGATTTTCACAACAGACAGATAATAACTCATCCTCATAAATCAATGACACTTTAATTATCCAGTTGTTTACCACGTTGCTGCACAGCCTCCGACACCATGTGAACATGGGACTTCAGCCAAATCCCAACTCGCTTTTTTTTTACCGAAAGTGTGGATGCTGTCAGTAAACTGTGGCAGACTTTAAGAAATGTTCAGTCATTCAGACTTATTCATCCCCAGCTTCCCAGAACCAGCAGCACATTTTTGTTAACAGTATGAAGGTGCTGAGTTAGCTAGTTCTGCTGTCAGGAGGAAGGATCAGGCATCGGCATGTGACATGAAGACACATACACACAGACACAGAAACACACACACACACACACACACACACACACACCACACACACACACACACACTGAGACACACATCAGACATTTAAGTCCCCAGAGAGCAGCTTTATTTAGACGCTGCATCATCAATTTAATATTTTCTTTCTCTGGGCCAAAATCAAACATCCCACACTGGTAAGTTTATATTTAAAGATCTATTTGAATATATCATCATATATAGAGGAATTTCTAGCAGTATTCCTAAAAAAGATAAGGCTGCAGGCATGTTGCAGAGCACACTAAAGACACAATTATTGTTCCAGTCTATTGTGTAATAAATAAACATGCAAATGCATGATTTTCAAAACGCAGACTAAAAGCGCCATATAGATATAGATTTTCACATTCACATTTTAACTGAAGTAATAATTTTCTATAAACAGAATACAGAATGTTAGATTTAGGTGTATCAGATAAGATTCAGTTCTTTTTCCTGCATGTGTCTATTGACAGAGCAAATAAAGAGCAGGACAGGCTGTTTTTATCCCCTTTGTGGATGTATATTCCAGAAACAGCTTGAATAGTGTTAAGCTCTGTTTATTAGTTAACCATCTGACCTTTTGATGAATGTGACATTGTGTGATGTTACTTTACGAATGTTGCTTAAGTAGCATGTTAAGGCTTTTTTCCCCCAGCTCAAATCAATGTGACGATCCTTGATTAAGACAGTACTGGTAGACATTTAGGAAGTAGGGAAGAGTTGATGCTGTATGAGTACATGCCGAATGATTCTGCTTGGTGAACCAGTTTGCAGAGATAGATCAGAGTAAAAGTTTTGGTACGTTTGGAACATCTTGTGTTTTTTCTGTATCCACTTTTGTGCGGGAGAGCCTGTATACCACCTTAAGTGAGCTCAAAGGGGCTCCAGCTGTTAACAACCAACAACGTCACCCATTTTCAATCCATGACTCCATGTTCCATCTTTGTGCCCTATGTTGGTCCATTTGAAAACGGCTGAGCTCAACCATCAGCCACTGTCCATGGTGCTGAATGGCAGCAGCTGTGAACTCTGACAATACCAAGGAGAGAGATCAGCAGTAAAATGCTGAAAGTAGGTAGAGTGAGGTCACCATCTCATGTCCCTGATGATGAGCGGGAATTTGACCTAAAAGTGGGAGAATCTGTCTTTTTGTCTTGTCATGTCTACACTATGTGTCTGAAAGAATGTGCACACCTGCTCATCAAATCCTTTTCTAAAATCAAAGGTATTCATAAGAAACTGCCCCTACCTTGCTGTAATAACACCCTCTTCTCTTCTGGGAAGGCTTTTCTCCAGATTTTGGAAGAATGATATATTGACTGAAAGCTATTGGACTGAATTCCTATTAAGTTCTATTCAAATTCTGAGAAGTTTTATACCTCTATCTGACACTTGGCACTGAGAACCTGTTCCACTGGCCTCAGGTCAGGCTATAAAGCTGCATTGAGACACCAAGGACCAACCTGTCCTGGGCCATCAGAGCAGCAAAACCGGCGCATGCTCAGAAAATCTTCTGCCACATCCAAGACACTGGCAATATGCAGTGCATGTGGCAGGACATCTGGTCTCTCAGCAACTACAGGACATCTCCATCTGACTGTGCTGGTGAGGCCTTCCAGATGCACTGAATAACTTTTACGCATGGTTTGAGGCACAAACCAACAAGGCAGCATGGAATACCACTGGCTTACGTGAGGAGGACTTAGATGAGATTCTGCTTAGATTCAACCCACAGAAGTCCACTGGACCAGAAAACATTCCTAGTCCTGTGCTCAGGATGCACAGACCAGCTGGCAGGTCTCCTCACAGACATCTTCAGCATCTCTCTGAGCACCACTGTCATTCTAACGTGCTTCATAGCACTACTATCATCCCTGTGCCAAAGAAATCATCAGTGTCCTGCCTCAATGACTGCCATCCCGTCACACTCACACCAATCATCATGAAGTGCTTCAATGGGCTTGTCAAGAGGCACATAAAATTATAGGGGTTTGATCAGAAGGAACAATGAGGTGGTACACAGAGGGGAAGTGCAATAGTGTAACAGGAGGCGCAGAGCCAACAACCTGTCTTTGAATGTGGTGCAAACAAAAGAGATGATTGTTGCCTTTGAGAGAGCACAACATGATCACTCTGTGCTGAACATCCACAGATCATCCAGAGCACCATGTTCCTTGGTGTTCACATTGTGAGGGACCTGACATGGACCTTCAATCCCGAGAGAGTGGACCTGTTGAAGGTCACATGGACCTTTAACACCAGGAGAGCGGAGCTCCCCCAAAATCCTCACCACACTCCACAGTGGGACTATAGAGTACGTTATCTGTGGCTGCATCACAGCGTTTTCCACAAAAAGCCTACAGAGGACAGTGAGGACAGTTCATTAGATCATCAGAGTCTCTCTACCTTCTGTTATTGACATTTCTACCACACACAAAGCCCCTATTATTGTGGATGACCCCACACATCCCTCACACACCCTATTCTCCCTCCTCCTATCTGGCTAAAGGTATCACTGTTGAGAGGCCTCCACTGCCAGAACAGTTTCTTCCCTCAGGTCATCAGACTTCTTAATCAGAATCATAAACTTTGCCCACAAACACACTCACAGAAACTCACCCTGACCACAACTTTTCCCCAATACAATGCATATACACAATAAACTCTTCTGCTTAAGCAAAACAACTTACATGCCAACTGCCAAACGGCACACTCTCTGTCCTTCTGCTACTATTATTTTAACAGTTCTTCTTTATTGCTGTCTACCACTATATTTGCATTTTTGTATCTATCTTAAAACTTGTAGCTGCTTTTCTTAACCACACTAAATGCTGTCCTGTCCTGTTGTTTTGTTCCTCTTGTGTTTTTTTTTTTTTGCCCTCTGTGTGTTTTTTCATGTCTGCACTTATGGGGCCTGTTAGTTCTGTTGCACCATGGTCCTGGAGGAACGTTGTTTTGTTTAGCTGTGTTCTGTGTGTACGGCTGAAATGACAATAAACCGACTTGACTTGACTTGACTTGGTCATGCTGCTCCACAGCATCTCATTCTATTGTCAGTGCTTTTCTATAAAACTAATACATGCTGTGGCTGTAAAACTGTGCATGTGTGTTTGAAATGAGTGCACCAAAAGAAGAAGAATTCACTTATTAGTAGGAACTACTTGCCAGGTCAGCTTTGCTTTGAAGTGAATCCTCTCCTTGGTGATTGATGCTTAGTCAGGTTTATATCCAATCCCTGTGAGCCCAACAGAAGAGCAGAATCTCTCCAAAGACATCACAATAGCTCTCAAACCCGCATGACAAAAGAGGCCAGCAGAGCCAATTAAACTAGTTTATTTCTCTATAGCCTTTATTTGACACATGCCACTTCCCTGGTCTGCCCCTTGCTGTGACTGAGTGTGTGAGTGTGTACCGCGAATGGCACCTGAGTGCTTCCTAATGGATGTGTATGTAGTCTCTGGTCAGCAGCCATCTCTCTGGCAGAGGAATATGAACCCATCAGGGTTTTAATGGAATGCCAGGGAGACGGATGCTCCACTTGCTCCAAAGCGCCACCCGTGTGATTTATCCCGCCTGCAGGGCAAAAGAAGCTGGATAAATATGCAGCACGGAAGCTATCGTCATAGAAACTGCTGTCTGTACTGTGACTGTGCTGGAGGGGGGTACGGAAGGGTCAGCGGCGCGTACTGGTTCTCCGTGTGTGTGTGTGTGTGTGTGTGTGTGTGTGTGTGTGTGTGTGTGTGTGTGTGCAGTAGCTTGAAGCTAGGATGCAGGCAGAGCATGGAATTAGTGAGGAGGTGGATTAAAAGGTGTTTGTGTGTGTGGGAGAGAGAGAGAGAGAGAGAGAGAGAGAGAGAGAGAGAGAGAGAGAGAGAGAGAGAGAGACAGTTTCTGTGTGGGGAAAATGCTTATTAAATGTATGTCAGAACAGGTAGGAGTGCGTGCTTAATGAGGAAATGACCTATATATGCTACGTCCAACTTACTATTCCTTTATAGCAGCTGTTGTTGATTTCAGTTGTTGCTAGGTTGGATAAGCTTTCCAGAATGTTGTAAATAATCTAAGGAGAATTTGTGACCACACAACAGAATATGTATTTTCTTCTAGCAAACGATCCTGTACCAAGTATGAACTTTCACATTCTTTACAGCAGTATGTGAATGTTTGGACACACCTTGCAAAATATACACATTTTGTTGAGTTTTACGAGTTTGAGTTTTCTTTTTTTCAAGAAAATGTTAAAACCTATCTAGCACCAAAAAGGTTTCACTATTGTTATGACTCAAATAACCATTTTAATGTATTAATGTTAAGGGTGTAGACAAAGAGTTGTATTCATTTCATCAGACCACAACAAAAAAAACTGTTACAAGTCTAAAGCCTCATTTACACTGTCAGTTAAATGTTTATGTTTACGTTTACGGCATGTGTTGGCAAATGTGACCCAATTCCGATTTTTTCCGATTCCGATTCCGATTTTTTTCCCCACAGATCGGATCTGTTCCACGACAGTGTAAACAGGAAAAAAACGCATGCATTCGGATATTATGAGATCGCTTTCAGGCCTCGTTCATATGTGGAAATAAATCAGATATAAATCAGATATGTGCCGATGCGACTGTCATGTAAACAGGCAGATCGGATTTTCCCAGGCATTGCGTTCTGTACGTCATTAACTTCGACAATTTAGTACATCATCGCGGTTTATTGGCGTTGTGTGGGAAGTACGTGGGGAAGCGTGCAAACATCAGAAAACAACAAACACAAGAAACATGCGGACAAACGTTGACACAGCAAATTGAAAGTTTGGCTTGTTCATTCTAAAATTTCGGACCCACTGCTCTTCGCTAAAGCCCGCCACAATAGTCTCCCACCAGTCCTGAGATCTCTCACGCACCCAGACGTTCCACTGACTGGTCGAGGCCATAATAACTGAAGCATATGCGCAGCTGCAATAATTGCCCTTTTCCTTCTTCTCCACCTCAAAATCATGCTGCTATTTGGGAATTTTGCATATCGCAGAGCCAGCATTAAGCATATTTCGCGTTCGACCATCTTGACTACTGTGTGGTGTAACAACCCCGCTATTATATAGCAAGTGTAAACAAGCAAATCGGATATGGGTCACAATAAAAAAAATGTGTAAACAGAAGGTAAAAAAAAAAACGGATATAGGCAACAAATCAGAATTGAGCATCAAGACCTGCAGTGTAAACGAGGCCTAAGTGTTGCTATGTACGCATCAAAAACTCTTCTGTCCTGTTGGAAAAGCATCCCAAGAGGGTTCCTCATGAAGATTCTTGAGTGTATAAAACTTTATCATAGCAAATCTTAAACAATCTAAAACAGATTTGTATTTTTTTATTATTTTTGCTATGTGGTAAAAGTTGCAACATTTTTTTTGTAGTGAGGGTATGCCATTTTGCATTTGTATTCATGAAAATATGTTAACTATGGCTCCTGTATTCACTCCTGATTCAGTGGATTTCATTGCTCTGGTTTGTGGATGCTTACATAACTGTTGATTCGGTGTTAGCTGTCAATGAATTACAAAGTGCAATCAACATTCATACATCCAACCACTGATGGAAAATTATGTCAAGTGATGAGCTTGATTGAAACATAATTTGATTGAAATAGGGTCATAACCCCCATTGAAACAGGCTTTCCACTAAGTGCATTCTGGATAAGTATCTTTTTATAGCCTCCTGTTCATTGGGAACTTGTGTCTGAACCATCAATACATTGCATGAGGGGCTGTGCCTGATGTATGTGTGTGACTAGATTACTGAACAAGACGTTTATAATCTGCAGGAAGTAAATCCAAAGCAAACCGTGGGATGTTATCACTCTCATGGATGGACTGCACACTTTCTAGAGCGATAAATATTTGGAGACTCAATGAGTCTGCTTGCCATAAAGGACTTCAGCAAACAACACATAGCTCCAAATGAGGGGAGTGTGAGGGATTACATCAGCTCTGAGGCCTGTAATAAACCCCAAGAAATTTAAAAGCCTTTAAAACTAAGTTTTTATCGATGCGGCCATGCATGCCAAATGAAAGCGCTGCCAAAGCCGGTGATAAAGAGAGGGAATAGATTTGGTGCTTCGTCTCAACCTTCTGTCACTGCAGTGCGTACGACTGCAAAGCTTCTGCAGTGTGCTTTTTTTCATGTGTCTGACTGTGTGTGTTTGTACGTGTGTGGGTGTCCACTGCATTGTAATCTGGAATGGGCTTTTAAGATTGATGTGTGGGAGGCGAACGCTCCCCATGGCGGCTGTGGAGGGAGGTGAGTGTTAGCCGTCAGCTTTTTATGTTGTCTGTTGTATCCTTAACCCCCTCCACCACCCAAAGCCCCCCCCTCCACCACCCAAAGCCCCCCCCCCCACACACACACATACACACACTGTATCTGTAATACTGAAACTAAAGCTTAACAGGACCTTGAAAAATAGCAGAACTGATAGAGTTCATTTTATAAACCTGATTCATAATGACACACAGATAGAAGCAATGAATAGAGGGATAGTCCAAAGTGAGGCTACAGCTGTTGAGTACACCTCATTGTTCCCTCTGATCAAACCAGTAAACAAATCCTGCACTTGAGTGAAAATAGAGGAATCCTGTGCAGAATATGACTTGAGTAAAAGTCTTATTTATTTTTCATAGTACTCTGGATCAAAATGTCTAAAAAGTTCAGAAAGAAGTAGACCATCAGGTTTCCAGTCTTTGTTTTCTAAGCTACATACATGGCTGTAACATTCTCCCTGTCTACTTCTCTCGTTTTCATGGCTATATTGTTGTTTACCTTGCTGATGTGTTTGTATTCCACGTGAGTATGTGCTTTGGTCTTAAACCCGCCTCAGTCCCGCCCCCATTTTTGCTGTCCACCTGCGTCTTGTTCCTGACCCTGCCCTGCCCGGGTGTTTCCCGTTGTCTAGTGAGAGTATGTACCCTTGTGTTTCAGTCTGTGTTAGTCAGTTCAGTTCCTTGTGTTTATACCCCGGTGTTACTTGGTTTGCTCAGTGTTTGTTCTTTGTTTATGCCCCGGTGATGCCCAGTGCATTTTTTGCTCAGTGTTTGTTCTCTGTGTTAATGCCCTAGTTTGACTTAGTCTGTTTCTTACTTGTTGTCTCTGAAAATTCATCCTCAGTATGTTTCTCTGTAAAAGAGTGTTCTACATCTAACCACTCTGAATGAATTTGTTCATATTTCAGGAGATTTGGAAAGACATTTCATGCAGAATTTCATATAAAGTGGACACACATATTTCTCATGGAAACCTAATGTACAGTCTATGCTACTCTAAAGCAAGTCTAATGTCTTAATATGAAATCTGAGTGGTTATTTCATATTAAAACCTTCAGAATAACATCATGGTTTATAATTAAAATATATTGCCATATGCATACTGGGGCACCTGGTGGACTAGTGGTTAGGTAGTTGCACCTGTGATCAGAAGGTTGTGAGTTCGAATCCCAGGACTGCTTGTGGCCCCACTGAGGTTCCCTTGAGCAAGGTACTGCCCCCACACAGTGCTCCCTGGGCACCTCTCATTGGTGGCTGCCCACTGCTTCACTTGGTGAATTGGTTAAATACAGAGAAATCATTTCACACAGTGTGCTGTGCTGTGGTGTCTTCACCTGTGACTATAAGGGGCCACTTATGTTTTATGTATACAGTCCATTGTTACCCAGTTATGCGACTGGGCAGCCACCACGATATCACTGTATGTGTTGCATCAGGCAGTTTGTGAATTGTTACACCCCCTGCTGAGCACAGGAGATGTTCAGCTGTCATGTTTAAACAGAAAGCCGAGGCTGGGTAAAATCTCAGGTAGAATGAGGCTGATCTTTTTGACACAGTGCTGAATTAGATCCACCTTTTCAAAAGTGCTGAGAGGCAGCCACGGATTCCTAATAGAATCATTCCACCAGTCTCTGCCTGCAAGGGGAAGAAGTGAAGCGCGGAGTGAATTTTAACACCGAACCAAAGCGAATAGAAGTGTTCCCCTCAAACATGCCTCCGATGAATTCCTCCTGCACAATGCAATAATCGTGCCTACAGATTCTCTGCACGTAATGATGAATAACTTAGCAGTATTTAGAATGCCAGATCTCATAATTCCACTTCATCACAGATGCGAACTGAATGAGAAGAGTGTGGCCTCTTTTGAGTTGGTGTGTCGCAGCTGAGAGGCAAAGCTCTGCCTGGCTTGTGTATTGATTTCAGAGCCGCTCCTGTAATGAAGATGGCGGGGGCCATTGACAAACGTGCAAATGATCGGGCGGATAGGGCCCAGCTGCCAGCGTTTCCAGCTTTTGTCTGGCACTCGGTGAAGACGTGCCGCTCCAACAGCGGCCATGAGAGCCAAAAACCCACTAACGGGATCCGGCACTTTTCGGTGAGGGAGGCCTGTTATGCAGAGCCTACAATTACAGGCTGATTGACAGATTTGGAGCTGCCATTTCCTGCCTAAATAAATATAATACAGCCCAGCCTTCCTCGTGTGATCCTGACAAAAGCAAAGCCTTAAACCCCAGAATACAGCCTGCTTTTTTTTCATGGTAACGCCACGCCTGTATCAATTATGCCCCTCTTCATTTGTGAAACTAAAGGGTCGCAAGCACTTTTATATTTCACAGTCATTCACAATACTGATTACTCTCCACCTTTCATCTCCAGTATGGCTTTGTGAGCAATTAAAGAGGTACCCGAGGTCACACTCTTAATCTGCGCAGGGTCCTGGACCTCTCCTGCATGTCATCTCCATTTGAGAAACAGGTTTGATGTGTAATTGAATTCTGTATACTGGCTGACCCTGCTGAAAAAGGCTTAGCCCAGCCTCAAGACTGAGTAAACACTGTTTCAACCTTCCCGTCCACATACACACAGTGAGGTTTCAATTTGAAAACAATGTATTTTCTACTTTCAGCCATTCTGCTTGAAGATCTCCCCAGGAGCTTGGTGGCTTTTCTAGGTAAGGGATATATTCACACATGGACTGTATTTTCATAAAAGGTAATAAAAAGACTCAATGATGACCTTTTTCTGAAGAATTTCTATGATGTCTTGTGAGCCAGCCTGACTCACTTTGGCGCCACACTAGAGCTGCACTTCTTTCAAGTCTGAATAATTTAGGTTCTGTTCTGTACTGCTTTTAACAAATCCTGCCATTGGCCCGGAGCTACAAAGCTCAACAGAGACCTGTGGATAGACACGGTGCTGTCTGTCAGGTGTCTGTACATTTCTCCTGGAAACATTCAAATTCCAGCTCCATTCATTCAACACTAAAATTGCTTGAACATTTTAAATATCGCCAGAGCAATGTTTCTCATTTTTACAATGAGAAGCACAAACATTTTCTCACTCTGCATTCCCTCCTAACTCCTTTGGTCTCGAAATCTCAAGTTTATAACATATTCATATATCTCTAAAATGCATTTGACAGTAAATAGGGTTTTCTTATGTGTTTCCTGAGACACATATCAACATAAGAGTGCCGGTCGGGTCTAAACAGATGGGGGGACCCATGCTAGCATGCAATAGCCACTTTATAGCAGTTTAAATGTGAAAGAATATAAAATAAATACTTTATCTTGCACAATTTCTAAACAAAAAATCAATACAAATAACAGTTTATAGTGGATATTGACATAACTATTCTTGTCTTTTCTTGCCTCCTTTAAGTGAACAGACAAGAAAAACACATCAAATACTGGTACTAGTGTAGCGGGACAGAATTGGGGCTGTTTAAAACATCCCCAATTCTTTCCGGTAATTTCGCGGCAGTAATGCTGATAGGTTGGCTTACTCACGGGCCAGCTATAAAAAGGAGGCATGAGCTAGGACACCTATGTCACCGAGGTCCTTCCTGAACAGTTTGGCATCCGTGGAGTAATCACTACCGGTAGGGTTGTTGCTGACTTCCTATCGCGAGCCCTTTGGGGAATAC
>JBBPDE010000128.1:3832811-3856811 GCA_037974605.1 Nannopetersius ansorgii
CTATCTATCTATCTATCTATCTATCTATCTATCTATCTATCTATCTATCTATCTATCTATCTATCTATCTATATACTTGTCTGTCTGTCTGTTAGTCTTTCTGTAATATATGTAATATATTTTGTATTTAGACAAAAATATTGGGACACACCTGTTTTTCAGGGTTTGGGCCCCTTACGTCCGGTGAAGTGGAATCTTATGCTTCAGCATTCCAAGACATTCTGGACAACACCATGCTTCCAACAATGTGGACACCGTTTGGAGAATACCCTTACCTATTTCAGCATGACATTGCCCCAGTGCACAAAGCAATCTCAAGACATGACTGGATGAGGGTAGTGTGGAAGAATTTGAATAGCCCACAGAAAGCACTGACCCCATCCAACACCTTTAGGATGAACTGGAATGGAGATTGTGAGCCAGACCTTCACATCTAACATCAGTATCTGGCCTTATAAATGCTCTACAGAATGAATGGGCACAAATTCCTACAGAAACTCAGGAATCTTGTGAAAAGCCTTCCAAGAGGCTTCCTGTATATTTATCTGCCTACATATATGTGTGTCTGTCTATTTTTTAAATGCTGGGTGAAGTTAAACTTATCAGTTGTACTTTATTTTGTGGCACCGTTGATTACCTGCCTATCTTTTTAGTGTATTGAGCTTGTTTATTTACTTGCTAGATAATAAACACTGATTGAGAAACTTTTTTATTTTACAGTAGTAGTGGCAGGAAGGTCAGCAAGGCAAATGTGTATTTTCAAATGTAATATAATAGCAAAATAGTCATGAATCTGAAACTGGAGTTTATAAAGGGCGTGTCCATTGAAGTGAAAACAAACTGCAGAACTGGGTTTTTGTAATACAGTTTTTCTCAGATGCTTAATGAGGTTTGTCAAAACATTAACCAGGTTTTATAAGCAGCCAGAACAGCCTGAGAAACACTAAACACTGGTGAAACTCTCCATCTTCTCTTTAAAACTCTCTATGTCAATCAAAACAATACATATATGCAAAAATGGCACAACACACTCAAACATTAAAACGGTTCAGTCCTGACTTAATTTATCTGAAAATAGAGCAAACTCCTTTATTTAGCCTTGAAACCAGTGCAGCATTAATTTGTGAAACCACCCCCTTAATTTTACCTTAACATTTTATTTAAATTAGGCATTAATTCAGGAGGTTCTGTTATTTAAGGCGCAAATTTGAAAAATTAGGGGGGAAATTCTGTAGTTTTACCTTAATTCAGCCTTAATCTGTACACTGTATGGAAAATTAAGGTCAAAATTAAGATAATTTAAGGGTTAAATCAAAGAGTTTTGGTTTTGTAGTGACTGTGTTAAGGTCTTTGCAGTTTTGCTCATTTTTATTTGCAACATGCATTAACGGCCTGGCCAATGTAGTTGAGAAATACTGTAATAATTAAAACCAGCTGGTGGTCCAGTGGTTAGGGTTTCTTCCCCTGTGATCAGAAGGATGTGGGTTTGAATCCTAGGACTGCCAGAGGCACCACTTATACACTCTTAAGCAAGATACCGTCCCCACACACTGCACACACTGAATGATGAACGGATTAAAGGCAGAGACAGAATTTCACACCCACTGTCCAAACTGCGTGCTGTACTGTGGCTTGTCTGACTGTAAGGAGCCTCCTCACTCTAATCCAGCCCTGACCGCAAGGGGCGCTGTACTCGGCTGTTGGTTCAGGAGAAGAGAAGAGGAGGAAAAGCCCTGTGCCTGAGTGCGTGTCATATCTCGCACTTTTTAACAAAAATACACCATGTCTCTGGAAATCGAGTCTGCAGAGTGAGTACAAAATCTGGTTCAGTAATCATTTTTTGTTTTCTGGTCTTTACCTGAGCTCTGAGAGTTTATGAAATACTGTTGTGTTCTGTTTGAAGACCTCGCTGGGTAGTTAGCTGTTAGCTGCGTTAGCATCACAGACGACAGAGACCCTGTCTCTAAAACACAAACGCAGGCCTTGGTGGGGTTTATAAAATGTTATTTAACACATAAACAGACTTTAACATCAGATTTTGTCTGCACATGTGACTTTCCTCTAGTTCCAGCACCGAATGGCAGTTGTAGGTTGTGACTATCCAGAGCTAAGTTGCTAATTCTGAATCAGAATCAGAAAACATTATTGATCCTAGAGGAAATTGCTTATATTATGATTGCAAATAGACACAAGGACACAGAGGGGGACAACATTAAATATAAAGTCTAGATAAATCTGTAGGTTGGAGCTCAATATGAAACGCACTATAGTGTCCATACACATGCTGGGTCTAAGTACTATACTGTTAGTGACTTACAGTTAAATGAATTGCTTACACAGATGGTAGTTGGGAATAATTTACTGCATGTAGCAGGTAAGTATATTGACCTAAATAGAGACATTTATATGGTAAGACAATGGCACATAAGATATTGAACAAAATTTTCAGCACAGGACAGGGTCTATGTGTATTAAACACAGAGGACAGTGAGCACCATATGCAAGCCAGGGCACTGCGGGCATTTACATTACTAATCTGAAGAGACCCTGATGTTTTATGGAGTAGCCAATGAGATGGAACTTTATTGATTCCTGATGAAATGTATTGATTCCTGATGAATCAGTAAACTTTGTTGATCCTGATGGAAACTGCTTATGCAATAACTGCAAAGAGACACAGAGACAAGAACAATATGAAGTCTAAATAAATTTGTAGAAAAAAAACAATGAAATAGAAGGGGACCCTAAGGGGTTCACAATGATTGACTAAAGGTACAATACCAGGAGCTTGTAACTAAACAAGGGACATTAAGGCCAAAGGCTGCACAATATGTTAACTGTCTCTGTAATACTAATATTGCACAAGGCTGCAAAATGCAAATGAGGCTTTAACCAATGACAGCTCCAGGTGAGTTGCTGAGTGTTTAGAGTTGGTATTTATGTAATCCTACAAAATTAAGTGTTTCAGTCAATTGGTGATCATTAAAGACAATGATGCCGTCAACAAGGTGTTTTTAGGGCCCATTATCTACATTTAAAAAGCTGTTTTACAGCTTAGTTTCCACAGATTAACTGTATGCAAATGGGAGTGAACGTACCTTTTGAAGTGTTGACACTATTTGTTATTTACCTTTCAATTATTTGCTGCAAACATTTACTGCAAACTGTTTTAATTCCATAAAAGTCCAAAAGGTCTTATAATATAATAATATTCTGTCCAAATTGTAGAGCCCTGTTAAGGCCAGACAGCATTGGTGTGACAAATTAACTTTTTTTTTTTTTTTTTTGCAGCGTAATTCGTCTGATCATGCAGTACTTGAAGGAAAACAACTTGCACCGTACACTTGCAACTCTGCAGGAGGAGACCACCGTGTCCCTCAACACAGTGGACAGTATTGAAAGTTTTGTGGCAGATATTAACAGTGGTCATTGGGACACTGTGCTACAGGCCATCCAGTCCCTTAAGCTGCCAGATAAGACCCTCATTGATCTGTATGAACAGGTAAGATTCACATTATTGCAGTTGTAACTCATTATACTGTAAGAGTGTATGTTGCCCCACTATTTCCTCACTACTCTTACTACACAAGGTCTATTAATTCCATAGTATTTATTGTTAGTATTATTATAATTATTATTTATAGTATTTATTTATAATTATTGGTTCAGCTGGTCGCCTAGTGGTTAGGGCATTCGCCTTGCTATCAGAAAGTCGTGGATTTGAATCCCAAGACTGCTAAGCATCTCTGAGGTGCCCTTGAGCAAGGTACTGTCCCCACACTCTGCTCCCCAGGCGCTGTGATCCTGTCTGCCAGCTGCTTCACTTGGAGAATGGGTTAAATGCAGAAGAAGAATTTTGTGCTGTTCATTCATTTCATTCAGTAAATTATAGTAGTTACTGAATAAGACTCAGGATTAATAGCCAAACTTACAGTCTGCTTTCTAGGTTACTGTTTATCACTTCTGACCTGATATCATAAATAGCTGTTCTTGTAGAGTGATGCCAGTGTTTGCTCGACAGGTAGTGCTGGAGCTGATTGAGTTGAGAGAACTGGGAGCTGCCAGATCTTTGCTGAGGCAGACGGATCCCATGATTATGTTGAAACAGACTCAACCTGAGCGGTACATTCACCTGGAGAACCTGCTGGCCCGCTCCTACTTCGACCCCAGAGAGGTGAGCTGTGTAGCTGCATGATATAATTTCTTAATCATTATTAAAACATTGAGCTTTGGATTGCCGCTTGAGCGTCCCATTATTGTCCATTGAGCCAATCAGCGTATTTTGTAGCATAAATGTAATGCAGACCTGTCAGTAATTACATCAAAATAAATATCACAAAGCATATTATAATTGCGATATGCATAATTGTCATTATGGTGCTTTGCCATATTACTGTTCTGCCCTAGTGTGCAGAAAGTAAGAAGTAGTTGTGCCTTGCAGTCATCACAATCAAATATGAATGGGAGTGCTCATTGAAACAGTTCACAGCTTAGATGTGTCCGTCTGTTCGTGTCAAGCAGCAGTAAACAGCTATTACTGTAATCACAATGCAAGCATGTCAGTTAGCTAACGGCCTGTTTTGTATGTTTGTGTGTCCATTTGCAGGCGTACCCTGATGGCAGCAGTAAAGAAAAGAGACGAGCAGCCATTGCTCAGGCTCTAGCCGGGGAGGTGAGCGTGGTGCCACCCTCCCGTCTGATGGCCCTTCTCGGACAGGTAAGAAAAACACTAATTGCTGGTTCATGTAAAAGCAGAACTTACACCAATCAGCTGTAAAATTTAAAGCATCAGCCTCGAAAGTAAATTTGACCCATTGAGGCATCGACTCCATAAGACTCCTTAAACTGTGCTATCTGGCACCAAGATGTTAACAGCAGATCCTTTAATAGGTACACTTGATAGGTGTCATTATAACGAGATGATCATTATATCATTATAACGCTATTAACCTCAACTGTCAGTGGTTGTGGCTGACTGGTGTACATAAGTTAATGAAAAGCAATTTTTTTTATCTAGTGTGTGTTTTGGGACAGTATTTATCTTGCTTGAGGATTTTTGATTTGTGTCTTTCATTATTACTCCATGTGGTTAAGGGTAGTTTATTTTCTAGTATCATTCCTGTCCCTTTGCTTAGTCTCTGAAGTGGCAGCAGCACCAAGGTCTCCTGCCTCCTGGTATGACCATTGACTTGTTCAGAGGCAAAGCTGCAGTGAAGGATGTCGAGGAAGAGCGATTCCCAACTCAGCTCAGCAGACATATCAAGGTACTATTTAGGATCCATTTCCTAAACACATGAGATAGAGAGAAATGTTAGAATTAATCCTCTTTTAACCTTTTAACCTGCTTCTCGTTAATGTTAACACTGTCATTTGCTATAAACAGTGAAGTACTAACTATGAAATTGTTTCGACTTTTGGTTACATTAACTCCAATCCAACTCTGATGCTTTGTTTCTTGTTTTTGTGTGGTACTTCCACCATTGTCACAAAGCTAGCATTAATAACATCAACCCAGCCTTCAAAAATGAGTTTTCAGAGGCGAACAAAAGGATCTAAATGTCCTTATTGTGGGACTGTTTTACCTTTAGGTAGAAACATTTAAAACCAATCCCCTTTTGTTTGAACATTGGCATGTAAAATGTGAGAAAGCAGGTGTTCTGCTAAAATCCGTTTACCCCTAATCGACATGCCCCTGGGAGCTATACCAAATACATTCATGACGCACATGAATGTCCACACTGCACGGCTTCTGGTTTTAAACTGCTGTTATCAGAAAATGGTTGTTCAAAACTGAGAGAAAGCTGGGAAGGGATTTTCATGCACATAAGCCTCAAAAAACCCAAGGCACATTTGGTCATATTTTGAAAAAAATGGCCAAAAACATAAAGAACATCCCTTTATGACTTAAATGTAAGGGGTGGTTCTGGCCTGTACTTAACAAAAAGTACATGAATCGCATCAGGTGCAGAAAAGTTGCATAGGGATATCCATAATGTGACTAGACAAATCTCTAAACTGGTTTTTGTTTGTGTGTGTGTGTGTGTGTGTGTGTGTAGTTTGGTCAAAAGTCCCATGTGGAGTGCTGCCGTTTCTCTCCTGATGGTCAGTATCTGGTTACGGGCTCTGTTGATGGCTTTATCGAGGTGTGGAACTTCACTACAGGCAAGATCAGAAAGGTGCACACTTCTACTCCCAAATTCTCCACCTGCATGCAGGCAGATTCTCAGACATGCTTCTTTTTCATCAAATAGGGTTTAGTAGTGCTTGTGCCGCTTATAAGCTTAAGTCTTTCTTAAGGGCAGTGTCTCTGTTGCAGGATCTGAAGTACCAGGCGCAGGATAACTTCATGATGATGGATGATGCAGTGCTGTGCATGTGTTTCAGCAGAGACACAGAGATGCTGGCTACAGGAGCTCAGGATGGCAAAATAAAGGTCTGCCACTGCCATAGGAATGTGACTGCTACTGTGCATGTTACATTTTGGGTCAAATATTTTGCACAAATACAGACCCTGCAATGTGTGTGTGTGTGTGTGTGTGATTGTACACGCAGGTATGGAAGATCCAGAGTGGTCAGTGTCTGCGCCGGTTTGAGCGGGCTCACAGTAAAGGTGTGACTTGTATAAGCTTCTCAAAGGACAGCAGTCAGCTGCTTTCAGCCTCATTCGACCAGACCATCAGGTATTCACTGCAGGGACTGTTAAAACTTTGAGATTCTTGACATACAGCATGAGTATTTAAACAGCCATTAGTCCGACAAAACATGAGCAAGTGTTTGTGTTTTAGGGTTCATGGTCTGAAATCGGGCAAGTCACTGAAGGAATTCCGAGGCCACTCTTCGTTCGTTAATGATGCCACGTTCACTCCTGATGGGCACCACATCATCAGTGCCTCCTCTGATGGAACGGTGAAGGTAAATACGTTCTCAGATGCCCCTTTGTTTGAATGTGTACTGTACATTTAACAGTTTAAAGTACAATGCTATGTAAACTGATGTAAGGTCTTTTTAAACTGATTTCATTCCAATTTTCTTTACAACCTGTAAAAAAAAAATCAGGATACATATCACTCTAACTATTAAAGCTAGGACTTCAGGCAGTAAATATCAAAATGTGAAAAACAGGAAAAACACAACTCTTTGATGTTAATTACTGTTAGTGCCCCTATGAGATTCTCCCAGTTTTGTGGTGTGTTGCCCAGATTGGGAATTGAACCCCACTCTCCTGCTTGGAAGGCAGCAGTGTTAAACACTACATTATAGCATTATGCTTACATAGGAACATTTTTGTGGCTGTTTTAGATGAAATGTGGTTATTTAGATCTACAAAGACATTTCATATGTCTCTTAAAGACTAATATTTGTGTATATTTTCCCTTGTGTGTAGCATTTCTAGAGCAGTTACTGTTATCTTTCTACCTTATTGCTTAGGTTTTCCACTTGTATTCTAAGTCAGTGATGAATGTAGGACTTCCACAAGAGCCAGGGTGACGTTTTCTCTCTCAAAATTGGTCCCACTCATTGTAAATGAAGCTATGATCTGTTGATCCGGTCACTACTTAGTTATTTTGGAGGTTAAACTGATGAAATGTGTCCTAATGAGTAATGAACCCAAACTAGAAAATTGTATGAATATGATTGTTGACTGTTGTGTTTTTGTTCAGATTTGGAACGTGAAGACCACAGAGTGCTCAAGCACGTTCAAATCTCTTGGAGCGTCCGCTGGCACGGACATCACTGTGAACAATGTGATCTTGCTTCCTAAGAACCCGGAGCATTTTGTAGTTTGCAACCGCTCCAACACTGTGGTCATTATGAACATGCAGGGCCAGGTAAGCAGATCGAAAGATTGAAAGTACGATGATGGATTATGGTATTACATGGATAGTAGTTCATATTTAAAACACACCTTTGTATCCCTTGACAGTCCTTGGGATTGGTATGGGTTTTTTTCCCCTTGAAGTTGTATTTTTTTGTGAAGTCAAGTCTTCTCAAAATTCTTTCATAATGCAGATTGTGAGAAGCTTCAGTTCTGGTAAGCGAGAGGGGGGAGACTTTGTGTGCTGTACGCTGTCTCCTCGAGGAGAGTGGATCTACTGCGTGGGAGAAGACTTTGTGCTGTACTGCTTCAGTACTGTCACCGGCAAACTGGAGCGAACCCTGACAGTAAGCTCACATTTGCTCTCGATATCTGGTGCTTAAAGATACAGCCTGTGCTAACAACGGATTCTGTTTTAGCCTTGAAACATGACTGTAGACATTAGGAATAATCTCTGGGTAGGAACTACATTTCAGCTGGTGATTATTTTTCATGTGTTCCACCAGGTACACGAGAAGGACGTGATTGGTATTGCCCACCACCCTCATCAGAACCTGATAGGCACATACAGTGAAGATGGCTTACTCAAGCTCTGGAAACCTTAAGCCATCCACCACGGCCAGTGTTTTACTGGGACAGACAGGAGCTGGGCAGAGGATATGTTTTGAAGTTTAAACTTTACTTTTGTACATACTCCTTTTTTATTTGAGTGTATTAGATTGACGTTCCAATTTTTCACTTTTCTCTCTCAAAGATTCTGGACCGTTTGTGGCTGTGTAAGCTGTCATTCTAGTTGTGTAACAGAACATTTTCTTTAACCTTTGCAATTAAACATGTTGATCACAACTTTGTAGTTTATTTTAAATGCACAGACAATTTTGTATATTGACTTATTAATTCGCTTCTAAAAGACAAAATGATTTGACAAGTTAAAGGCTCAACAACTGATGTGCATCAAATGCAGTGCTTAAGAGAAGCGGGTCTCTTACAATTCACTGAGCTCTTTGGGGCCGATAACACAAAGAGAATGGAAAATCAAGACTCGGGTAGTTCTGTATTTGGAACGGATCCAGCTAGAAGAAGAAAAACGTGAGCTTATGGTACTGAAAGGGACTGGAGTGTCAAGCAAAAAAGCCATCATGGAACCACACTGAAAGAAGATGGGGCTCTTGTGTGCAGGATTAAGAGTAGAAAAGCAGCTATTTATGCTCAAATGTGTTTCCTAAAAATAGGGTTTGCAGAAAATGGGATTCTTCATGTGAAATGGCAAATGATTACAGCAAGACACACAAAACAGCTTAATGGCTTGGGAGGCCATTAACGGCCGATAGGGCACGTCTTTCATATGTATAGGATTCCATTTCAAAGCATTTTACAGACCAATCCTTTCTGTCCCTTCACCACTACAATATCTTTAAATGTGTGCGTCCCTGCAGAGAAATAAGCAGTCCTGTCAGATTATTATGCAGGAGTTACTGTATTGATCATAGAATGTGGCCACAGGTGTATCATATCCGAGCTCTAATCATAGCTGAGGCCACTTGCTGCATGCAGGGACATTTCCAAAACAACTTGAAGTTTCTTTAAGATAGAGTAAAATATTTGTTAAATCTGGCAGGTAGTGTTGACTGAGGGCAACTATAGAGAAGTCTGATCTTCCAGATGGAACCAGTAGTGTGCTGGAAAGGGGGCACGTTCTGTGCCTGAGGCGAGCTTTTCAAGCCCCCTGCTGTTCCAAAACAAACCTGGCCTAGACACCAATATTAACAACCGTATTAATAAAAGGATGCTGCAGTAGCTTCACATTTCTAGATTGAGTATAAAGATCAAAGCCCACGCTGCTGCAAGAAGTCCCATCTGACTTGCACCTGTATTTACCTCCACTTTTTTTTTTCCTAAATGCATAAATAAATCACTCCAAGAGACAGATACTATCTAGGCCATCTTGGGTTCCTGTCAGCAAACAGCTATAGAGCAATCATACCATTCATTATAACATTGTATATTGTGTATACACTGGCATTACAAAAATAGGTTGAAACAAACATTGAACTCCAAAGTAATATTACATTTTTAATGATATTGTAAAAAGGTGTTTTACTCATTTCTGCACAAATATTACTTCAATATACACAGTTTCCATTTGACAGACTGACGCATCTTGGGTGGTATCAGGATCTCTGCATCTGAAAAACAATAAAACATAAAAGTTCACAAGACTTGCTTGTTATCATTCGTGTTAATGAGGCCTTTATTTCACTCACCCTGCTGCGGCACTGTGGATGGTCTGGGCTGCTGAAAAGAAGCCATTATGCTGTTGGCAGTCGAGTTGGGACCTGTGATCTGGAACAAAAAGACATGTCCTGAATTTAAAATTCAGTTAAGTGCAGATTTTTTTCCTCCCATTTTATTTTTTATTTAAAACCTGAAGAGCAAAAAAGCCCAAGAGTTGGAGGACATAATTTTATTACAATGAACCTTCAAAGGAAAATGTAATAAACTGGGACAAAACCATCGACCTTCATCATGTCTGACCAAACCCATAGGAGGACAATAACAATGTAGTATATTATTTGGCTCTTACTGAGTGTCCTTTGCTGTTGAAGATTTAAAACAAAAAAGCAACTACAAAAATAAAGGCATTTGTGTGTGTTTCTCTATCTTACTGGTGTCTGGCTCTGATGAAGACCCTCGTTCCAGATCTCAGGAATGCCCTTTTCCATTAGCTGGAGCAGATCACCATACTCTGCCTGCAGACTGCTGGCCAGCGTGTCAAACTCAAACAGCACCAGGGTCTTCAACAGGCTGTGGATCTCCTCTGTAGGGAGTAGAGCAGACATTGCCATCCCTCACTTCTGATAAACCATCCACACACTGCATGCATACAGAAACTAGAAGATACACTGTAGCTCAAATGTATATGGTTTACTTACTTTGTCTTTCTTATTTTAATTCAGCTAAGCTTAGGTTCAGGCAATTTCTCAGACAGTTAAGGACATTAAACGCGCATAAAACCCTGCACCAGTTTCAGTCAAACGATTCACATATTTTAGATTAAAAGTCAATCGTAAGAAGGTAAGAAGCCCGCTGCTGCCGCCAAGTTGGAAATACGGCTCAGCATGAGGTAAAACAAACATCAAAAACTCAAAAAGGACAAGGAGAGCGAGAGCGCTAATGTAGTGCTAAAACCTGCAAATATGTTTCATGGCTTCATTAGATAGGAGCTGAGAAAAGGCTTAGCAAAACTACAATGACTCAGTTCATCCTGTGACTTTGAAAAACTGTTTTTACTGATTAAACCACAAAATATGTTCCAACTCTAACAGTAGTGAATCGACTGTGTACGTGCATAATTCTTTACTTTACCCCTCATCTTATCAACGATGTGGATGATCTGAATGAGGGCATGGAGAAGGGCAATATCCTCAAAGGGGCTTCCCTCCTTTAAGCTGTGCTTCTTTCCTTCTGCTTTCCTGCGATTCTTAGAAGATCTCCTGAACAGAAGAGCATTGTTTACCATCAGACTTTCACCGAGAACCGATAACAAGAACAAGCCGTGCTGAAACATCCATCCTCATTTTTATCTATTGCTCTTAAAAAACCTCTTTCATGAATAATATTTCAGAAAACATTCTGCCAGAAGTTTTTACATAGGTTTCTGAAATAATGTTGTGGTTGTGTAAACAACATGGCTGCTACTATAGCTACAGAGTGTTACTCACGCAGAGATGCGGGAGTTGCTTTGAGAGTATTTTGATCCAACGCGGCTGCCGGTCAGGACACTACTGGCCTCAGAGAACAGCTCAGCATCAGCACAGTCCGGACCATCCTCATCTACACAACACAACCAATGAGAACGGTGCATAAGAGGTCCAGACCAACCCATGAGGGTAAGGGCTTAATTTGCAGGCCTGTTATTCAGTTATTAATATGTTCTTCAGTTATTAAAGTTATTCTCCTTAGCAATTATAACAACTACAAAACTAAAGTGCAAGTAATGCAATGCCCCACACACAAGCACAAGCTTAAACATGACAACTGAATTTATAGTGGTAATTTACCAATGAGCTCCTGTCTCGCTTTCTCCTTTTGCTCTTGAACCACAGCCAGACGGTTTTTGTGGCGCGTGAACAAAGCCTTCTGGGCCTCCAGGAAGGCCACTTGATTACTGTGAGCTAAATCACACAAGAACCAGGCTCAGTGTGAGAAAGAACAAGGAAAGAAAAACAATATCATAAAAGCCAGAAGTGGAGATTTATAGTACCTTCTAAAAGGGCAGGCTTCAGATGGGTTTCAATGATGTCCTGTCTGCTGTAAAGGTAAATCTGAAATGGCAAAATGAGCAATAGGCCATAAATCCAAGTTTGGACACATCTATGGAGCTGCAGTAAGTCATATAAATAAAAAAAATAAATCAATGAAATGCAAGGGCCGACTTGGAAGATGACTCACTAGTCTGAGGGCTTCCTCCCATGCAGCTCCCCCTATTAGAGCAGAGATAGCCTCCTCACAGTCCTGAAAAAGGCACATTCCACTCAATCAGCATACAGAAAATGCCACCATAAAAACCATCTTAAATTAGATTCCCAGTGCAAGTGAAATCCTGATTAACTTAAAATCACATTTTCAGGAACTAACTCACATTCTCAAGTATTAAAAACCTGGTTCTAAGGCAGCCTGCATTGTTTTGACGGTTTCTATGCCCGAACACACGTGTGATTCAACTAATCAGCTACTTAACCCATATTTCCTGAATTGAAGGAGCCTTGGTATATTACTGAAAACTCAAAAATGTGAAAGGCACACGGTACTCCAAGTCTAGGGTTAGAACCCACTTGTATGGGGCATCCCAGGGAGGCTCTCAAAGGCCTTTAATAGAGCCTGCCATGTTACGTCAGTGCAGACTCTTGCCTACTGAACACTTCAAGACTAGAGTCTACAGGGGACAGGGGATGTTGGACTATAGAATGTAAAGCAAGGTCTCCAGCACCTTTGCATACTGTTCCAACAGCAGAGCTGCCTCCGTATGTCGTCTGACTTCAAGAAGCTTCTCTGAAACATAAAACAACCAACTGACAATGACTTACTGACATTATTAAAAGCACAATAAGAAGGAACACTTGTGTAAAAGCAAAAGAAGAAGAACCTTTAAACTACTGTACTCCATTAGCAGGCTAGGGTTTTAAAAATTATGCAGTATCACACAGGATAAAGAGAAATAGGTGAGTATACATTGTGTGTGTGTGTATACTATTAGGGAAAAAAACTGTATTCTATCCTGAGTATACAAACATATTCTACAGGCCAGAAGTTTGGCCCATCATCACACATTTCCATTTGATTTACATATCATTGGAGAACAGGATAATGATCCCAATCAGTCCAAACCAAAGCAAAAGGTTTTGAGAATTGTCTTGGCCTGCCCCCTTCTCCTTTTGAGCTAGCAATGGATAAGCTGGACCGACAAGTTTAAAATGGGCAATCAGCTATAAAACAGTGTCCGCATGCTAGAAAAGATACTGGGAGGGTTTGGACACGTTATTTCTGAAAAATGGCTGGAAAGTATGCCATGAATCTGTTCTGCGGCAATAAAGACTGCATATTTAATTGAGACTCATATCAGCTTTTGCATCCATTAAACTGCACCAACAGTGTATATTGTTACATTGCATTTCAAAACAAGTTACATGTATTTTAAATATTAAAAGTTTTACTGTAATTGTGAAAGAGCAGCAAATGTTTTTTTTCAGGTCCAAACTTCTGGCATGTAGTGTATAAGTACACACACACACCTACACAGCCCACCTAAGCACCCTTCATACCTGCCAGGTCTCGGGCAAGCTGCATCAGCTGTTCAGGTGGCAGGGGGATGTGTGTTGCCACGGCGAGGGCATGTCTCCAGCTAGTACAGCTGGTAAAAGCCTGCAGGGCACGGGTCTTCTCTCCACATCGCCATAGCAACAGCCCCGCCTGTTCAGCCTGTTGCTGCTCCATGAGGTGCTCTGCATAAGCCACACTCAGCACCTAATAACATCACATGAAGTTTAAAGGATACAAAAACAATCCTGTTTACCAATTGCTGAAAACTGTTGTTGGTACATAAGAACCAAAATGAAGTCGACTTTAACAGCTGCTCCTGCACCTCACCCATCTTTTACAGTACACTCCAACACACTCAAAACAGCACACACATGTTTAGTAGGAAGGCTTGATGTAAAGTAATTTCATTATTTAATGAGACTTTAAAAGAGAAGTAACCTTGTGCTGCTGACTGTCTGAGGGGTACAACTGAAGAGCCTCATTGTATAACCTCTGATCTTTAACCAGGTTTAATGCCTCAGTGAAGTGCTCCTCACCTGAGAGAGGGGGCAGAAAGAGAGTGTGTGAGAGAGAGAGAGAGAGAGAGAGAGAGAGAGAGGGGGATAGACAATTTGGTCATGTTTGTTTTCTGTTTATATTCCACAACAGAGCGCAGATGGAAAACCTTACCACATCTGCTAAGGTGAAACAAGGCCTTTTTGTATCTCTTCAGGTGTTTGTCGATGGTGTAGCGCTGGTAATTAGGCTCTAGGGTTTTCAGCATGTTCAGGAAAGGAAGGTACTCTTTAGGGTCCTAAAGGTGAGCAGAGAGGAGGAAGGAAATGAGCCTGAACTGCCTGAGATTTTACTCCGACTATTACTTCGAACAGGAGTCAGCAGACACATCTATTAAAAAACAGCATGAAAAAACTTTACCAACCTTCTGAGACTTTTCTGCTACCATCAGCACCAAGTCAAAATCATAGGTTCCAAGAGAGTGTTCGTACAGCTCGTTCACGTTAACCAGAAATAGGAGATACTTCAGAGCTTCTTCTGCACTTACTGCATTTTCTGCACCAGCTGGGTTCTCTTAAAACAAAATATGGAATGAGGAACACACACGTAAAAACAAAAAACTCATGGGGTTCAAAATGACCTACTATTATTACATTCATTTGTGCTAATTATGCACAAAGCAGCATGCAGTCTGTGAAAGAAATATCTTCAGTAATGCCATATTTCAGGATTCTGAAATTTCTTCAGGAACCCAGATGTTCCACTAGGACCTAATATTCTAGTATACTATCAGATAGATCTTTGGACTGCACCCATTAAAGCAACACGGAAAGGTACTTAGCAACAGTTGCTAAACAGTGATTAGGGAGCTATGAAAATTGGATTAATTGAGGGTCTTGGGACCGGTTCAACTGGCTTAGCTCCTGAGGTGGTTAAAGCCTAGTCACAGGCCCATTGTGTAACTGCTGCATACTAGTACTATGCTTTGAATGAGGAAAAGAATCAATTTGATCCTGGATTCAGGAGCTCACCACGTAATTCGTGGACCTTCTGCAGAGCAATCTCCAGTTCAGGTGTAGTCTTCCTCACATGTGAGGTCAAAATGCACAGACAAAATCTGTGTGGACAGAACACAAGATGACATGTGAAGAGTCACTGTGCATTTGCTGGCAAGTACTGTGAAGTTATGAGTAAAAGCTGCTTAATAAGCTAAAATGAACATGTAAATGTAGAGATTATGACAATGCTAATATACAAACAATCATATAACCACTCAAAAATGTAAGAGGATATAGCTGGCGTAGTTAACCCAAAATACATTAAAACCCAAGGAAAAGGAAACAAAATCGGTTTATAGACTGAACTAGGGCAGCTAGGGAGTGGCCCCTGTGATCGGCAGGCAGTGGGTCTGAATCCTCGAACTGCTAGTGGCACCACTGAGGTACCCTTAAGAAAGATACCATGCCCATACACTGCTCCATGGGTGCCCCCTGTTGGTCACAGCTCACTGCTTCACTTGGTGAATTGGTTAAAAACGGAGAAAATTTTTTTTACGTTGTTCACACTGCTGTGGTGTGTTCAATAATGGGCCACTTTACTTTGCTTTACTTTATATAAAAGCTTTGCCAGAGTGCTAAGCTTAACCTCAAATAACACATTTTTCTTAATTTTCCAAATAGAAGCAACACTAATGTTACATTTTCAGAATGCAAGTTTAGAACAGTATTGAGAACATAAAACGACGCACTTTTGTGGATTGATGGTTTCCATAGCTGACCGCAGAGCATCACAGACAGTGTCCACTTTCTTCTCACCTCCTCCTCCACCTACTGAAGCTGACTGGTTTACAGCACTCACTGGATAAGGGTACATTGTCTTGGTGGTATCTTCCTCCCTATCAGATGAAAAATCCCTTCATTATAACACACCATTAAATATCTTACATTGTGTGTGGAAACTTCAAAAGAGTAACTTACTTGAGCTCTGTAAGGAAAAGATTGATGTGGTTGATCGAGTCAATCTGCTTCAAAAACGTCTCAACGTTCTCTAGAAACACCTGTAAGGATGAGAGTATACAGTTATTTTATTACGTTTTATATATATATTTCACTACACAGTTATCACAATAAGAGCAAATGAGGTCATGATTAGATCACTCACTTTGGGATTGTGGTCGTAGATGAGGTTGAGGTTGATCCGCAGCTTCCTCATGCACTCAAAGGAATCTCTAAATTTGAGGCTAGAACAAGAGTTTTTTTTTTTTTTTAAACTCACTGACCAGATTCAAAAACATTCAAGAAATGATTGTTTAGAAAAATGATTATTGTGTATTTTTAAAGCATTACTCAAAGTTTCAAGCCATTTAAAGAATTGCACTTACTCATCAAGCCACTTTCTGAGTTGAGCAAGAACAAGTGCTCGATGATGGATCGTCTCTAGGTTACCACGGGGCATCTGAAAAATAAATCAGACAGAATGTTATTCAAGCCAATCTTAAGATATATATATAGACCTAGAGACATACTTAAATGTTAGGTGACTGCATCCGACTAACACAAAGTTCTGGTTAATAGCAATTACAGTTCGCTTTGATGCATTTCTCAGGGCAGAGCTGAAATTCTCAAAAG
This sequence comes from Nannopetersius ansorgii, assembly GCA_037974605.1. Classification (NCBI taxonomy): domain Eukaryota; kingdom Metazoa; phylum Chordata; class Actinopteri; order Characiformes; family Alestidae; genus Nannopetersius; species Nannopetersius ansorgii. Next base: position 3,849,570 of record JBBPDE010000128.1, read on the forward strand.
TGCTTGTTCAGTTTCCACATCCTCTAGTCAGTTGTGCACATCATAATAGCATTTTCTTGTTTATTTTGTCCAATTGCAAATGCTTTTGTACACATAAGTAGACACATGTGTGCCATTGGCAGAAGTATCATACATCATCATTTGATTACGTCATGATCATAATGCATTGTACTAGCCCTCAGTTAAATAGTCACTTCAGACCAACTTGTCCTTTTGTCCTTGTTTAGGTCACTGCATTGAAAAATGTTGAACTTATTATCGTAACCTGTCTGGTATATTTGACAGATTTCTAAAAGACTTTTTTGGTACATGTATTCAGAACACAGATGATTCCTTCACCACCTTAAATAGCTCTCCGGTGAAACCTGATTAGGGGAATGTTTGTAGTACAATGTTCGATGCAGCCTATGATGGAACTGGAATCAAGCGAACCACCTCATGTTTTCATATACCTGGATGAGGCTGGCTTCAACTTGGCTAAAGGAAGGAGACGTGGGTGTAATCTGACTGGACAGAGAGCTACTGTTGATGTGCCAGACCAGCAGGGTGAGAACATCGCTATGTGTGCAGCTGTTTCATATCCCTCAAAAACTGCTGACCTTTTTAAGACACCCTTCACAGGAGAGTGGTCAAGAAAATCTACCAATATTTCTGGTAATTTGTGATAATGTGAGGATAATCCATCACATCCGCCATATTCCCCATTCCTCCCCATTCCTCAACCCTATTGAGGAGTCCTTCTCAGCTTGGAGGTGGAAGGTATATGATCAGAGCCCACATATGCAGATGTGGCATTTACAGCAATTATCAGTCACTTTTGTCCAAGACAACCCCCATTCCCTAACTACAGGGGACAGTATGGAGCAACTTGGGGTTAAGGGTCTTGCTCAGGAACCCAGTGGTGGTTTGCTGAAGGTAGGATTTGAACCCATTAGGCCTCCACCACCCTGCATTCTAGAGGATTCCTTCCACCACGCTGCACTGCAAAAGAAGATATCCGTTGTGATGTGGATGAGAACATGTGACCCAACATACAGAATTGTTGATGTGTAAATTGTGACCCTTTTTGATCATTGATTTTTCATTTTCTATCATGTATTTCATTTCATTTGTTATGCATAAGGCATTATACTGTATTTTCTGGACTGCAATTGCAGTGCATGGTCTGTCACTACAAAAAAAACACAAATATTGTTCTTGAATCAATCTCCCACAATCAGAGGTGTGTAATTTTCCTTTTCTATGTTTCCTGCCCTTGTCATTCAGATGTTGATGAACATCTGCCATAAAAATCCCAAGTCCATGAATCATGGTTCATCGACAAGACATTCAAAATTTTTAACCATGCCTTGCTTTGCAGGGTTCAAAACTCCTCATCATTATGCTGTGGAACAATAGGAATGTATGCTCTGGAGTGATGGAGCTTCATGACACAGAACTAATGATTCATCATCAGTACTAGACCTCACTAATGCTCATGTGCCTAAATGCAATCAAACCACCACAGCAAAGTTCCATCTAGTGTAAGGCCTTCTAAAAAGAGAAGTGGTCCTTATTGCAAAAAAGGAGGATTACTTGCTTTGATTCCAAATGTAGTGATGCAGATATATCTACGGCCTTGACGCAGGACGTGTTTTACAGATGGTGTGTCTAGAAAATTTGACAAATGATTTTTGGTAAAACAACAAAGGATTCGAAATTAAATATCTGGAGTTACTGGACATCATGATGAACCCCTTTATGTATGCATGCATGTTTGTATATAGAAGTATTAACCTGTAGGATGAGTCTGGTGTCCTGCGGCACCACAGTAACAATGCGAGAGCCTCTCTCCACCCTGCGCACACACTCGTCATTTTGAGTTGCTTCTGAACTCAGAGCAGCCTTCAGATCTGCACACACACAAAAACCAAGAGTACCTGAAGTTACATTACTGTTTTAAAACAGGAGTATTAATTGTACTGCTTTCATTATAATGATTAATTCTGTATAACCCTGCACCGTAACCTGTACTGGACAAAAATAACTATTATTAACTATAATTATTTTAAAGGTACCAGAGGGTGCACAGGTCTGTTGCTTAACATAAAAAGAGCATTTTTTCCTGCTTTTTCCTGAACAATGCCTGGATTCAGCAAAAGGCACCAAACATGCATGAGTTAAATCTGTCTTAAATTGATATTAATTAATCTTCCTTGTTGAGATGTCTTCTGGACATTAGTCAGACAAAAACAATGCAAGTGTGCAACGTATAGAAACATAAAATTTGTTTCATAACATTCCATTACAAACTCTGGTCATGCGGCACCTCACCAATCACAGAACATTTGATTCTGCTGTGTGAAGATTTGTGTTTGACTAATGAAACAAGAAATAAATCCTTTGACAGACTTCAATCATGTAAGGGCCAAGAAACACACCACACAGGATGCAACCTTGGCTTTGAGACCTGGTGGCTAGGACTCTTCTTTCAAATCTTCTTCAGTCTCTCACCTTTGATGGACTTTGTGGCCAAGTGAAGACAGCGGCAGGTGTGGGCAAGTGTGGTGAGCAAAAGGAACTCAGTATATACAACAAAGGAAGAAACATTGGAAGCCACCTACAGAAAAGAACACAGTGACATTACTTAAGTAGTGAATTACTTTCAAACTACTTGCAGTTAATAGTAATAATAATAATGCCAAGATTTTTAATTCTAATTATGGCTCCCCACACCTATAAATGAATAAGACCTGCCATACATACCTCAGAGTCGTCAACATAAAGGTGGTATCTTTCAGTGAGTCCTATCAAATGTTCCTGTGAAAAGACAATAATTATGTATCCATTTACACAGACACACTGCAAGAGAAAAAGATAAGAGTCCTGCTACCTGTCCATTGATGGTACACAGTGCTGTGTGTACACACGGCAGCGGAAAGTTTACAGTGTAACCCGCAGAATCCTTCCACTCTGAAACAGTCGCCTCCGTGGTGTCTAAAAAAAGACATGACAGAATTTCACAACATTCCTTGGTGATATGCCAAATATTTTTTTTTCTGTGGTTTAATAAAGCAGGAATGTTACAATCATGTATTTATATTCACAATAAATACTTAAAGAATACTAATTAATATGGAGTTATTCTACCTTTCACATTCTGCACTGCACTACATACAATTAATCCAAACAATGAATCCAGTTACTATGTTCTCTATGTAATAAAACCTTGATCGGTGTACTAAAGATATCCAAGAAAGGTGCAGAAAAATCACACTGCGATATAATACATCATAATAAAATTTACCCAGGCATAATTTAAACACAGTTTGCACTAAGTACATTACTATTACTTTGTTAAATACCTTTTAGGGTTTAATGTGTGGTGCTGGATTTGGTCATGGTTAGTCATAACGTCGATAATTAAAAACAGCATCCATCATTTTTCGCATAAACACTGCACAGCAAGAATAAAGTAGAAGCCCGTCAAGCAGAACTCCCAGCTGGAGATCAGCAGCACTTACCCCAGTGGACTCTTCTAATCTGACCATCCTCCAGCTGCAGAGCCAGTGTGTCACTCTTAGGGTTGTGGCACAGGTTAATTACATGGCCTTCCACCCGGACTTCAGACCTGGTCAACATGACAAAGATCAAAATTGCATTCTATATAATTCATATATTGGTTGTTGCACATCTGACTAGACACTATAGCTGCAGACAACAGCGGTCTCATCCCATAAGCATCCAATCAAATGTTCACTGCCCCCCGGTCAGAATTCTGGAATTAGTGCATCTCTAACGAACATCAGAATAAAACACAAAAGTGATTGAATAGACAGGATTCTTTTTTGCACCTGATCTCCAGTTTGTGTTCTGAGCCCTGAGTTTCTGCTGGTTTGAGGATGAGCAGAACAGATTCGTTTAGGCCATTCCCACACACCACTGCTGCAAACACATCCTCCCTCAGCCACAGAAGCAAACGGAGAGCCAGCACCTCCTCCTGGCCCACTGCAACACTACATGGAAGCCAAATCTATGTTAAAGTACAGTCTTATTTTCTGAGAATATTGAGAACTGCAAGACAGAGAAAGGTCAATCTCTATTTCAGTATGACATCAGAGCCTTAATCCAACCTGTAGGTCTTCTGTAAGACAGGTTGTTTGGAGACAACTCTAAACCCAGATGCATCTTTAGAAGGTCCACCTGCATCATCAGGACCTGAACATCAGATAAAAACAATATCCATTCAAAACTCAAGCATCACAGGCTTGAGAAAAATAGACAAAGAACAGAAAGAAAGTTGTATTTTTTATGCTTTTGTTTTCCAGCCAGTATACCTTGACTGTAGATATGCAGATGCCTGTCAGCTGTTAATACAGCGAGCTCATTGGTTTTCTGAGGCTGTGAGTGGAAGGTGACCAGGTTGACGGCTGCAGGAAGCTGCAGTTCGTAAGAACACATGGGTGGAGGCACCACACTCTGTCGAAACGTTGTCACTAAAACTTTATCTGTGAAATGAATTAATAATGTTTAAGCAGAGAACAACATTATTTACTAAAAAGAGTGCGCAGACACAATCTGTATCCACTAAGAATCATTTGTATTTAATTCAACAAATTTTGAAATGTTGAAGGTACTAGTTGTTACTGTTTCTCACCTCCATCAATCACTGCCACACTGGCATTGTCTGGAGAATCATCTCCAAGGCTGCGGTCTGTGCACCAGCCCCAGTCATAGGTGTAGCTGGCCCAGCCCTGTGTCAGCAGGTGTAGGCGTAGGGGCTTCTCAGGGTCCCAGCACACACAGGCTGGGGCCTTTAAAGGATCACTTCCAAAATGTAGGCTCTGCTTCAGGTACCAGTGATAATTTCCAACTGTCCATAACTGAACTGAAAGTGGAAAGAGAAGGAAACTATTTCTCTCTTATATTTCTCTGATGTACAGCAGTCAGTAACTGAAAATTTATTTTTAGCTAATCAGTGACAATATGTTGATTTGTAAATGACAGTGACTATATTTCGATTAGACTCTAACCGTATGTGTTGGGGTTGCCATTCTCTCCTGGTTTCATGTCTTCAATCCAGACAGCCAGTACAGTGGAGTCACTGTTCCAAAGCAGCTCCTTTACCTGAAACACAATGAATACAGTTTCATGGAAATGAAGTATCTTTAACCAGCCACAGCTGATTCAGCTCATTTCCAGGTACAAGATTAGACATTAAACTAAGTTCATATTAGTTTTTCTTCTGGGCAAGGGGAATACTGATCATTTGTGGCCTACCTTGGCCTGTTCTTTAGCAAAGGGCAAAGTGAAATCTCCATGAAGCAGGCCATTCTTTTCCATAAACACAACACTGTGTTTGTTAGGCTGCCGCTGAGTAGAGGCTATCAGGCTGCCTGAGGGTCTAATACAAATAAAGTTTATGGTGAAGACACTCTAGAACAACAGGCTGGTTTGCAAGTGTGAATTCATTCGCTAACTTAAGGTGCACTGATATAAGAACACCTCGTTTCATCACAGGAAGAAGAACATCTCTTGACAGCAATGTCAGAATCTCTTACTTCCAGCAGAGAGCCTGCTCAAGGCCATTCACAGCCTCACTGGTCGCCTGCAGGACACATTCTCGGTTCCACACTCTAACCTTTCTGGCACCTGAAATAAAAAAAAAAAACTCAGTAAATGTTGTACAGCTCAGTAATCTCCTGTGTATGTAAGTGGAAGACACCTACCAGATTGAGGGCAGATGGCACTCACAGAAAACAGCTGCCCATCTCCTCTCCATGTAATCCTCGGCCTGCGATCGTCCCATGGCAAGGCAGGCTGCACTTCCTAATGACGAAATGTGTGAACGCGATGGATAAGAATAATAAATAAGAAATTAAACCATTACTCATCTGTAACAGTTACTCTACTCCATGACAAAAGTAGCCAATGATTACCACAATGCATGATACTGTATATGGTTGTATCAAAAGCTGAGCTTTACACTGTGTGATCAATCATTGATGACCAATAAACTGCAAAAAAAACCTGAGAAAAAAATTAACAATTAACTGTAAATAAACCTATTACACACACCTGCAGCTGCCAAACATTACTATATCATCATCTTTAATTTTCTGTAATGCCAAAACCTTTTGAAATACCAAAACTAATACAAAAAGCTTTTGAAAATGCCAGCTTTGTGAACACTTGATGACCAATAGTGTTATATTAATAATGAAATGTAAATATGTGTTCATTTGATCCAAAAAGCATCTTCTATTATGAACAAGAATGAAATGGCAGGGTTGGCCCAGTCCAGCATGCATCTGCCTGTGAAAGGACGCAACATAAGCCTCAGCTCTGTGATGCTGCTGAACAGAGAAATATGTGAAGAGAAGGATGAAGACTTACTGCAGCTTTCTTCTGTGCAGCCTGCTTTCCCTCTGAGCCATGAAACTGAGTCTCCTTCTTCCCCCATCCAACTGTGATGAATTGACCTGATCCAAAAGATTGTTGATTCATTAGCATGTTAGAGACAACAACATTTGGTATAACAGAGCAAAAGGTTTGATGCTGTCTTGTGAAGCGCACCCTCCCCAAACTCATCCTGATGAATGGCCACTTCTGTAATGGGCTCAAAGTCTTTGGTCATCAAGATAATTGTCTCCTGGCCTGAGCAACAGGAACAGCACATAAAAGAAGAATAAAAACACATACACAATCCAAAGTGGACAAAGTAAATAGATGTGTCATTATGAACCATAGTCCCTGAGAATTACCTGTGCAGAATGTGACCAGCTCTTGGTCTGGACTCCAACTCATTGCGGTCAGACCACTGTCCACTGTGCCAACACACTCCAACTACTCAAACATAAAGATATATTATTCAGAGCGGACCAAAATTATATATTTTTGCTGCTAAATACTGTGGGGGAAAGAGAGAGACAAGATGGCTGGATGGATACCTGATTAGTGCTGAGGTTGTAAAGAATGACATCACCACGTGCAGTGGCCGCGCAGACCGATTCCTGATCCGGTAGGTCCTGAATACCCACCAGGACACCCTCCCCATCCTCTGGCAGATAGTCCTCAGTGGTCAAGGACACCTCATTCACCGCCTGGACGCAGTCAAAATAAACAAATATCAATAACATTTCTTCTACAGACAACTATTGCTATTGCAGAGGATGTACTTCCTGAAGCAACTGAGGAAGTACAGTCTTCCACAGGAGCTGCTGATCCAGTTCTACACTGCAGTGATTGAGTCTGTCCTGTGCT
>JBBPDE010000128.1:3857661-3877443 GCA_037974605.1 Nannopetersius ansorgii
TATATATATACACAGCTATTGTGCGAGAGTGCGCGCGTGTGTGTGTGTGCGTGTGTGTGTGTGTGTGTGTGTGTACGACACTGGTCATATAGTTTTTGGGTCATAAAAAATGCTTACTCAGTGATTCTTATTCAACGTTTTGTACACTGTGCTGACTACTTGTGCTGTCTTTGCAGTCTGTGTTACTTAAGTACAAACAATAACTACCGTGAGTTCAGGAAAGTGTATTCTGATGAGGTTTATTATGGTCATCACGAATACCCTCTAGTTTATCTTGCACATGTGTCTGAATTATAGTTTATTGTGAGCACCCACAGTAGCTTTTCTACATATTAGATTGTTTGGTTTAGGGTGGGTTAATGAACTGAGAGTTCAAGAGAGTGACTAATTGAAAGATATAGTGACTGTAGTTAGTTAAGAAACATACGAGTACATTTCTTTTGTCCTCATCAGTCAGGGTGTGTCTTTCAGTAACAACAATGAGGTAAATATAGATCCCTGACCCCTGCATCTCTGGCACTGTTCTGCTAAGCATTTGTTTTTCTCTGGTTCTCTTTTTCTTCAGCTGGATGGAGGGAGAGGGAGGGTGTGAAGGAAATCCCAGTGCTTGTGTGTCTGGGTCACTTCCGCTTCAGGAAGAAAAACACATGCCTGGAAGCGAAGAATGTTACATTTTGGTTGAGAGTCCGGAGGAGACAGACGTGGGCACTATGGGTCTGTCCACCGGTGACCAGGGGAAGGAGGGCGCTCAGACGGACGCTCCGCATCCTGACGGCACTTCTGAGCATCTCTCCAGCACCAAACTGTGCGGCTATCTCCACAAGCAAGGAGGTCCTCTCAGAGTCTGGAAGCGCCGCTGGTTCATCTACGAAGAGAAGAAATGCCAGCTGTTCTACTATCGCACAGCGCAGGATGTGAACCCGCTGGGCAAAGTGGAGCTGTGCAATGCCACATTCAGCTACCCACTGCAGGGGGAGGAGGGCACCTTCCACATACAGACTCCAGAACGCACATTCATACTCAAGGTAGGGTCAGGGTCTGTACAATTCTTCCTGTCACCCTTGCAAAACCTTTACAGGAGAAGAGAAACATTGTTACTATATCCAAACCATTTTGGGCCATTTCTATTGGTTAATTTCTCATGCAATGTTCACACAATGCAAACGGCAGCTGGTGTTTTTAAGCAGTGTAAAATAAGAACTATTATGAAATACATGAATTATGGAATTATGAACAGGCATTTTGGACTGGAGACATTTGAAATCAGGCTTTATTGCACAGTTATGCTTGCACACAATAGAGATTGTTGTATTGTTGTACATTGTTGTATTGTTTCATACATACACACAGTCACAATGACAGGCACATAGATGGTAAGCCAGTTCATGGTAGCTAATAACTTTTGAGATATTTAGGTGGTTGTCATTAGGTTGTTTCTGTTGCATATGCTGTGTGTTCAGACACACTGGAGAATCAGTGCTTAAAAGGTTATCAAGGTTTACAATTGCAACAAGCATTTATTCAATTCCGCGCTCAAACAATATCTAAAAACAAGTCAAATATCAAAACACTGGTGCTAGTCTTTTTCTAATTCTGACCTAAGAAGCCCTAACAACGGGTGGTATTGCTACTGTAGTTCTGTATTAGTAAGTCTTCATAGTAGTACATATTTTTTGACTCTCGATGTTGTTTTGTTCTGTAATTAGTTTACTATCTGGCCGATTCTATAAGTAATATATAGATTCTGTCCAATATATACATTGTGTTCCTTCCTGATCATTTTCAGAGATGTATGTATCCATATTAGTAGATATCCACTTGAAGAAATAACGGATGTTTCGATTTGACCAGTATTTAATAATGCATTTATTGACCCCTGGAGGAGAAGAATGTGATGATGCTGAAATACCTTTTAGTAATTTCTGCGTTTGATAATATATTTTTTGTATCGACATTGGCCTTGGCATCGTCAGATATGTACATGAAACATATCTGGTGCATCCCTAATAGACTCATCTCGATAAATCAGTTTAAAGAGTGGTCAGCTGAAAAAAATCCAACATTTTCTAAATTATTGTGAAAACTGTATAGCTATGAAAACCTTTTGTGGCCTATATTTTGCCCCAATGGTCTTTTGGTTGGTTTACTGATCTTGAAACAGTTTAGAGGGAACTATGTACAGAAGGAAATATGGACAGTTGGTTCAGCCTGTCCTAATGCTTCTCCAGGGCCCAAGCTATTGTTGTGAGGCTCACACATTGAAAACAGTTTATAAAAAAGAATTGTAATCCAGCACTCTGATTTAAACCTCCCCCACATTGATTGCTTTGTCAGAGACCCTGTTCACAATGGCCTTTTTCCGGCTCAGGTCTTAATCTGGAAATTTTTTCCCTTCTCCCTAAGGGAGTTAACCAGGGGCTCGGCAGCATAAACCATTGCACATCATCAGTGGTACTGCAGGGTTAGGTTACAGGATGCAGCACTAAAGCTCAGTGGTTTGCTGGAAATGCATATACAGCCATGGAGAAAAAAGAGGCAGCATAATTTTTTTTTTTCCTGGTTATTGCTTTTGTAATTCGTAGGAGTGTGTCTGTGTAAAATGTGCATATCAGAATTGTTATATACACTATTGACCACACTTGAATCACAATTTAAAATGTAAAAATAATACATATAAGTATTATATCTGGGAAATGTTAAACTACACAGTGTTTCTTATTTTTACACCGCTCACACTGCAATAGTTCAGTAGTTCAGAATAGCAACCTGTGCATTTTACACACACACACACTGCTGCAAATAGTGTACAAACAGTGAACAGAAAAAAAAGGGAAAAGTGCAAAATATATCAATATACAAACTATACAAAATCAATAGACATAAAAATATTACTATGGTACAGAAGTCCATACCTCGATTCCTATCAAGCTGACGTGTTAACAGTTAAACAGTAACTCGTACCCTGGCCCAGTCTCAAGATTGTATCTTGCAATGTGAAAGTGAAATTAAATATGTGAGGGGTAAGTATGCATGATCCAAAAGCGGCAGTTATATTTCTGAAGGATTCTCAGCTGTTTGTGTCTCACAAAAGGCTTTAATCACAACACACTTTTCAGAGCGTATCATCATCATAAATACATGTAAAGAACTCCTTTCGTTACCATGCAGCTTTAGAGCAATAATAAAGAATAAGCAAAGAACAGCCATGAACGGCAAACCTGAGAAGAACAAAATATAATATGCATTCTATGAAAATGTCACGCAAAAATGTATTTCTGCCATATTGTCCACCCTTATACAGGCACAGTCAGAAATACACATGTAGGCTTGGTCAGTGCAGCCACTATGAAGTTTCAGTATGATGTTTTGGTTCATTTTTGTTGACCTTACTTGAGGGCCAGATGCCATTAAAGAATGCCTAATAGAAATCCAAAATCACATGGAATACAGTTTTCCTACTTCTGAAAAGTCATCAGTGTGGAGATACATGGTTCTTGCAGTGTTCTATATTTTGTAAAACACACCAAAAAAATCTTTTGTTTGTCTGAGTAAAGCATTTCATTGCAGGCTGCAAATCGTGATGCTAAAATGTACTGGCTACAGCAGCTGCAGCTAAGAAGATGGCATCACAGAGACCAGCCGAGTGCAGGCTGCTCCCTGCCCACCTCAGAGAACCTCATACAGGACGGCCAGCAGCTCTTAGACACCTGCCCTGGTAAGACTCATGAAAGCGAAAGAATGAAATGAAAAGATAAGCAATGGCGACATCACACGCAAAGGCCCAGCTAACATGTTGCCACAAGTCTTGCACTTAGAAAATTCTGGATTTTTTTTCAGGGATGTTTGGGTGGTCACTCTGCCATGTGATAGTGAGAGGATTAATAGAAAGTGAAAACCTAACAAAACCTTGAAAGTGAAAAGTAATTATTTCAGAGTAGGAGAAGCTGGCTTTAAGTTCGTACTGTGCAGAGGTATGTATAGAAATGAAAGCACACTTTAGTAATACTTGAACTCATAAGAAAAAACATATTTAATTGAAGTATGAAACATTTAAGTTGTTTTAAATAAACAAAATCACTTACTAAGAAAATCTTAACATCTGAACAAAACTGCATGTAAAATAGGGCATTTGATAATGTGCAGCCTCTCTTTCCCAACATAACAATCATGAATCTTCTTCTATAATGCTTAATGACATGGGAGAATAAAGAGCAAGTAGTCTGAAACAACTGTTCAGTACAGAATATCTCCAGATATTCTCCAGTCACCATATCCTGTAGTGTTCTTGGTCCTTTTAGACCCTTCACTAACTACCCCTTCATTGTACCCCAGCTGGAAAGGTCTTGTTTAAAGTTTTGGATCGATGTCCAACTGCAGCCAAGTTCAAATGACATATATTCCTATTCTCAGAGCCTTCAAAGGAAAAACAGCCTTAAAATATCACAGATTCTCCACCATACTTCATAGGAATGACGTTCCTTTCTGAAACTCCATTTTGCTTTTTGCACCAAACTCACCTTAAGTTCTTTATCTGTCTTATCTGACCATAGAACCAAATTCCAATAAGTTCCAGTAGTGTCTTGCCCTAGGTGCTTCTGCAAATGAAAAGGTTTTTTCTGTTGCACCTTCCAAACAGGTTGTTGGAATGGATGTGGCATCTGATAGCATGTCGTTTTGGAGGCTTGGTGACCTCCAAAACTACATGCTATTAATGTCTTCAGCAATGGTCATTGAAGGAATGTTCGCCTTCCTAACTTTTCTGAACATTGTATGTGGGGGTAAAATAAACATGCATCCTTTTTTCTAGCAGGATCAGCAGGATTAGTACAGGTTATCTTATTTTTTAAAACGTCTAATGAGTGGATATGTGGATTTTCATTACTAATATCATTACTGTATTCTCACATTTTCTTACCCCTGTTCATGAATGTCTAAGGGTATTTGTTCACTGTGTCACCTCATATTTACACCCCAGTGAAAAAAGAGGTCATGGTTCATCGTTTGACTATCCTTAAACATCCCTGTGACTTTAGCTTTGATGAATTTAAGGGGATAATTGTTGTGATATGATGTGTAATTGTCAGTGTTGTGATAATTATTCACTGCCTCCTTGCTGTGAATCGATACATTAATTAGTCCATGAGCCTGTAGCAGCTTGGTCCCAATTTTACAGGCCCTTTATCGTTGAAGAGCACAATATGTCAGTAAGTAAATAACAGATTCATGCATGGATCTTCATGTGTCTGTAACTAGAATATTGCCTTATTATACTATATATTTTTCCTCCCATTTGCACTAATCACTTATAATTATGCATGATTATACCAGACAATGTGTATAAATACTCAAAAGAGTCCAAACATCGTAAGTTTACTTCTGAACTTCACCAAAAAGTAATCTGTAATGAACTGAGAGAGGAAATACATCTTTATCTGGAAGCCTTGGAGAAAGTGTACTAAGAGGCCTCAGGAAATCCCCTGTTGCCTCATCAGAACTGAAAGGCTACTGCCTGAGATCCTTGACCAGCCAGATGCCTGCATGTGACTAAAGGGGCTTTTGCAGTAAAATATGTTTGACCACTTTCTCTTCTTTAATTTTACTCTCGTGACTTTTGCACGGAATTTTTCTTTCACTGTATTTCTGAGATCCAAGGAACAAGGAACAGCTATATTGTCCTTATCTGAAGCTTATCTGCAGTCTGTATCAGGGCAGCGACAGGGTGTGTATCTGTGTATTCTTTAGGGAATTTCAGCCTCCATGGGAAAGGTTTTCGTATTATCGTTAATTATCCTCAGAGTTCCTGTAAATGCAAGCCAAAGAATTCCAAACCTTTAGGGAAACAGTTAATGAAAACTGCTGCCAAGATTGGGTAAGATCTCATTCAGCATGACTATGCTTTTAAAAAAAAATTGTATGAACCTGATCAAGTGGCTGCACACCAGCCGGCCACGTGTATGTTGAAAATTCACCTTTAGATAGTCTTATCTATTCAGCCTTCAGCAGCTTAACCCACCCATTTAGTATCAGGAGACTTTTGGATGAGGCACACACAAGGCAACCAGTCAGAACAAAGATCGTGTACATAGATCAACTCTCTCTTGCATAGATCCCATAGATCTTTAAGCATCGTCTGAAGACCCACCTCTTTAAGGAGCACCTTGGCGACCAGCCATTCCTCCCACGCATTTCTTATATATCTTTTCCTATATATTTACAAATCCCTCAGCCACTTACCCTTTTAACTGTTTTACTGTTTTTACTTGTGTATCAATCTCTGACTTGCTTTTTCTTTTTGACAGGGTTTGTTATGGTGTGTAACTTAGCTAGTGGTAACTTGGTTAAATAGCTGTTGTTGATTTAAGTATAGCTTCACAGGTTTAAGAACAGTTGTGGACTACTTTAAGCACTGATGTACGTCGTTCTGGATAAGAGCGTCTGCTAAATGCCGGAAACGTAAACGTAGATAAGTCTTAAATACTATTCAAAATCAGGATGCAGGGTCTTTAAATAGGCTGTACTGTAAATAGGCTGGACCAGCCTACAGTGATTAAAAGATTCTTGTGGTTCTAAATCAGTATCCACCTGGATGGCAAACTGCACTGAAAATAGATTTCTGATTTCTAATTCAAGAAAGTAAAATGCGTTTTATTCTTCATTAAAAGTTGCTCAGTTGATGTGAGCAAAGAACGTACTTGTGTTATTCTGTTATCATGGTGTTGTAGCGAAGCAGGAAATTCTCTTGGTCTAACCTTGTATTCTCTAGAAGTAACACGGAACAAGGGAATCACAAAACTAAAAAATGTCTTAAGGCTAGAAACACTGTTTTAATGGTCTTTAATGTTCACTCAGTAAGGGATTGTTGTTGCCAAATGTTTGTAAATGTTCAACTGAAAGAATAAGCTTTACATTAACTGTCTTTGAAATAATTGTGCCATATTATCATTTGTCAGTTTTGGTGGCATTAAAATGCTGTTTCTGTTTGTCTATACATTTAGGGTGTAGTCTGTGTGTTTGTGAACTGACTGTTCAAGTTGCTATGTTTGTGTTTTATGTGTTTCTCTTAGCAGCGCAGCCCTGTGTTTGACTCAGCCCTCAGACACGTTTAGAACAGGCATTATTCATCTGGGATTTTTTTCTTGTTTGGACATATGGATTTGAAAGCTAAGAATATACAAGTGCATATCATTAACACACTCGCAGCACTGTAATCGTTTATTATGTAGTATGTTTAGTGTTTTTATTTTAATCGGGATCAAAATAAAAAATCATGTCAATATAGTCCGGGAAAACATGTCAGGTGATTTGTTTTTTCTTCTTTTCGGTGTAAATTAGAGATGTCACAGCATCATTTCCACTACCGGACTATCATAGCTCAAAGAATGAATTCTAACAATATTATTGTTATGTTCATAGAACTTTTGAACAAAACAATAAAAAAGCTATCTGTACAAAACTGTACTAAAATAACAATTACACTACATATTGGAGGGCATACAGATGAACTGATAAACTACAGAGATAGGTTTAATGTCCTTTGCTATGAAGTAGGTGAATGATTTGGTGGAAGCTTTACCCTGACATGCACTTGCCATGCCTGCTTTTCTTTTCTCATTCTCTTCTTTTCTCACCACTCTTTGCTGGCATGAATCAATGATTCTATCTCGCTTCTGTGATGTTACATTCCAAAAAACACCAGAGAGAATAAATGATCCAACACATTGCCATGATATCAACACAACTAAAACCTTAATGGAACATTTAGCCTAATATTTCAGGACTAGCAAACTAACTGCATCTTATTCTCTCTACTGAGGTGAAGGTGGGTGGACAGGTTGGTGATATTGCCCCCTTTGCACTTGCATAGTGTGGTCTTTAACACCCTGCCTTTCTTAAGAAATCCC
This sequence comes from Nannopetersius ansorgii, assembly GCA_037974605.1. Lineage (NCBI taxonomy): Eukaryota > Metazoa > Chordata > Actinopteri > Characiformes > Alestidae > Nannopetersius > Nannopetersius ansorgii. The sequence goes on from JBBPDE010000128.1 coordinate 3,865,563, forward strand.
AAAAAATGCCCACATTGATGAACTAAGTACTTTGGTGTCATGCTCTCATTTGACATGATTTTGCAGTAGTGGCAGTAGTGACCACACAACACACACTATGATAATACCTGGTAGCCAGCTGGTTATTGTAACTTCTTCTTCCTTTTTCTATTTTATGGAAGGCGGTAACCAGTGTTAAAAATCTCATTTCAGCAATTAAAAATGGTCTTAGGCAGTCTAAAACCGGCGTTTGTACTCGCTTTCGCTCGGCACACCTGTGGCTTGACCGCTCTTTGGGCCCCCCCTCCCTCTGCAGGGTGTCCCCACCCACTGGGAAAACTATCCTAAAAGTTTTACCAGGTTCAAAGATCTCATATTCTAAGGGTTAAGGAGAAGGGTTATCAACTATGTTGGAGTGTGATCCATTCCCGACACTGGATTATTTACAATATTATCAAATGTGTATTACTAATATATCAATATTTGATTTTTTTTAAATATCATAATTGTTGTCGGTATAAAAGTATATTATGACCCCCTAGTGTAAATACTTAAAAATAACATTTTTTTAGGATGTTAATTTGCATAGTTGTATAATGAGTGAAAAGGAAGGAAAGACCAGAGGTTTCTGGCCCAACAAAACAACATTAACAAAGCTGTGTGGTGGGGTGTGTGCTTGATTTGAACGGCCTGGGGGAGCGTTTGGTGGTTGTGGGCGTAGGCGGGTGCTATGTCGAGTCAGAGCCGGATCATTGATGCACTGCTTTGATGCTGCTCTGCACTGCTTGCAAATTGCATCTATTTCCTGTGTGTGGTCATCATGCATGATGGATAGATGACGCCTAACGGTGAATCATGTCCCTTGTGGACATGTTCTCCAGTAATCCATGATCAGTCAGTCTAACTAAGAAGGGCAAAGTGGCCACTTCCAGTTTAGCCTTGCCCACTTGTAGGTCCATTCCATTTTAGCTATTAAATTGCTTAAATGCTAAAAGCTACTGTAGATTATATCAGGGAGGGTTGAGTTTCCATGTCAACAGAGTTTTAAGTACACAGCTGCAGGAAAGGGGGTCGCATGGCAGTGACTATTACAGGAAGTGAAGAAACAATTGTCTGAGCTGCTCAAGCAGGTGGCCAGCCAGAGGAACCATGCCAATTATAACACCACTAATAATACATTTCGTAACTGACTTATTACAGCTGCCGGTTGAATGAAAGGCTCATTGTAGATGTATTTTGGGCCTAAACTATTGTTTGACTGAGTGTAAGAAGTTTGGAATGTGATATTAATATTTTTGTTATTTTGTCCAATAGACTAAAATACTATAAAATACTGATTTATCCAATACTTATTTTTTTGGGGAATAACTGAAGATTTGATAACCATCCAGGGTCCAAGGCATTTTGGATTATTATTCTAAAGAGCATCATTCTCAATGTTAAGCACCTCTCTTTGTCATTATAGAATTCTCTACAGCTCGGTTCATCACTCTGGATCCATCTAACATTTTTGCAATTTTATGGAACCCTAGGAATTAGATGAAATGTGAGATGTAGAGATATTACAGAAACAAATTACTTTTATATTATTGAAACCAGTAGCTTTAAACTTAATGATATGTGTATACTATGCACTATTTTTCATTTTTTAAAAACTTCGACAGAATATATTTTGATGGAAATTTGTACACTTTACAAAAACAGGGGCAAACTAATTTTCATTTTTTAAATAAAAACTACATTGTAACCCACCATGGACATCTCTGTGGAGAGGCGTGAATTGTTTTGGCAGCACAAGGTTTTCACTCTTCCCCATCCACCCCTCATTGCTCTCTAGCTGCTTAGTGCGCCACTTAACATTTTATACAGGACATGAAAATACAGGACAGGACTGTTCATTGTTCACTGTGATCTGCTAACAGAGCTACATGGAAAAAGATTTCTAACCAAATAACTACTTCAACTTTGAACGTTTTGGGACTGACTCTCAGCAATGAATCAGTCAGCACAGCTCAGCTAAGACTGCTGCACTACAGAGATGTTTGAGACATGTTGGGACGTGACTGAGCCTCACCCTGTTTTACATAGGTACACCATTCAGTGTCATTTGATACATCCAGCTGAGCAAAATTCTTTCGTCTCTGTGTTTTTCTTAGTGCTTCATTTACTAATGTGGCTTTCAATGTCAAGCATTTGCTGCTTCAAGCCATTACTTTATAAATAACTTGGCAGTTTAGGCATGTTGTCTTGCTTTGCACTGTAATCATCTAAGGTAGTCACAGAAGTTGAATGTTCATAAGTTGCATTTGACCTGAAGGTGAACTGAATATCTAAACTGAAAGCCGAAACCCATACTCAAAAAGAAAATATTGTCATGTTCTTGAAATATGACTCAAGTAGAGGTAATAAATAACAATAGGACGAGTAAAACAGTACCAGGTTAAACAACTCCTTTACTTTCAAACTATTAGTCTCTTTTGGATGCAATATTTCTTGTAATAGCTTGAAAATATTGCAAGTAACTCATTAAAGGATTCAGGGTGAAGTACTAAAAAGTACCAAATTTACTTAAGTATCACTAGAAGTATTTAAACAAAAAATTACTTGAGTACATGTAGGTGAGTTTATGCGACTCTTACTGTTTCTGCCCCCTTTGGCAGGATGCTTTCTCACAACTTTGCATTCCTTTTGGTAAAAGCAGGCAGTGCGAACTCTGGAATGACCGCATACTGCACATGCCGAATATTGTTCACATTGTGATGTCTGCAGAAAAAGCCCTACAAATTAACCAACACACTTAACTGTGGTTGCAATTATGTGGAATGTTAGTTTTCTGGTTCTGTTACTGATCTGAGAACCACATCACTGTTTGACGCTGCTTTGCATTTTGTCTGTGTTTTGTTGCAGCAAACTTCCTGCCCACTGTGAAGATTCCTGTAGGCCTGGTTGGGGAGGAAGCTGCCAGTCTACCCGTGCAAACAAACCCCCTCAATGTCTCCATTAAACACCCCCTCATCGAGATCCAGTGAGTGCAAGACTTCTGCTAGAATCTCAGCTACTAAAGTAGAATAATTGTTAAACGTACCACGTCTTACATAAAACTATGCACAGAATATGGAAGTGTGAAGCTGTGGTGTAATTTCATTCTTCGGAGTGACGATGTCAGCATTTAAGACTGCTGATGTAATGATGTCGCCAAATTTCCCTGTAATATCACTGGTAGGGAAGTTGTGATTTGTGCTCATTCACAAGCATGCACAAATGCACAAGATCACACTGTCATTTTTTGGTTAACTGTTAAATGTCTGTAGCATTACAAGTCTTTAAGCACCTTTCTCAGCCATTGTAGAATCTACAGCTCTCCTTTACAGCTTGGTTCATCACTCTGGGTCTTTCTTAAGAATTTTTTTTTTTGAGTGATGTGAATCCATTATATATTAGATGTCATTCTAAGAAATAACAGTTTATAAAGTTTTCCACTCGACTGCAGCAATACAAGCCTGTCTTCTACCAGAATTATACAAAAGATTCCAAAATGCTTTTATAGTTCATGTGGTATGCCAATTGTGTATGTGTGGTTTACAGGAACTCTGTACACAGTTTGCTACTTCGCCGGCCATCTCAAGAACTACGTCGGAGTGTGTTTTGGACAGACTGTCCTACCACTGATACCACCACCAAAACAAATACCTCAAAAATCGTCTCAACTGACATACCCAGTGAGTAGCATTACACCCCACTCTTTCTTAAGTTAAATTGAATGTCATTTAAGCTTACAGCTATTAATCTTAATACTTATCATTTAATGATCTATTGCTGACTGTTGAACAAGCACCCCACTGTTTTGCAGGCATTGCGGTCTCTCCTGTCCCAGTGTCGCCGCACAGCCCCATTCAGTCTCCAAAGCTGGACTGTGAGAGGCCCCATGAAGACCTGCAGGTCCCTGGGTGCTCTCTGTCTCTGCCTAATGGGAAAAATAAAAAATGCAACTCAGCCACAATGCCTGGCGACCGCAAAGAGGCAAGCGCCCTTGAACGCGTCTCCCGTCTCCAGCAGGAGAAACTGACTCTGGCTGAGGAGGTCAAGGCCCAAAAGGTGAAGATTTTACTAAAACTCTGCATTTCATGTTACCATTGTTCAGAAGCATGTTTGTGTTATTTGATGGAGAAAGTACTGTTGAACAAAACATTGATGTTAATGGTTTAATATGGCAGACAAAACATTGAGTTAAATGCTATCATGTAAGCTAAAAACTGAAAGCAGGTTCACACCACAACCTGCATTCAATTTACACTTTAAAGAAATAGTCTGAAAAAAATACTGTACATTTTACTGCATTTTTAATAATTCAACTTCCTTCAAGTTTCAAATTTATTGTCATATACAGATAACACTGATGTACGCCACTCTGGATAAGAGTGTGAACTAACTGCCGTAAATGTAAACGTAAACAATGGATCATCATTACCAGAATTGAAATTCTTGGACTTAGATCACCTTGGAGTTTTCACAGTAAAAAAGACTCACTACCCCAGTAGAAGAAAATAGAAGTAGTAAAATAGCAAATGAGTTATTGTAGTAAACAGAATGACAAGAGATGGTGAAGGATAATAAGTTATTTGACCAGCTGTTGTGTTTGAAGGAAATTACTAAAATGTGTGGGGCAGAGGTAGCTCAGGACGAGAGCCACTAGTCTAGAAACACTAATCTTACTGCATTTAATTCCAGCCCTAATCAATAAATCAAAACATTCTGTTATACTAAAATTATGTCAACTTTTCAGATGGTATTAGTTTTTTATACAATTATATTAAATGCCTACATAATAGCTGACTGCAGTGTTTTGTAAGGTAGATTTCCACTGTTTGTGATAAAACCTAATTCTTTTCTCAGCTCTTTTACCTGATACCACTTTTTGTGTGTAATGTGTGTGTGTGTAATGTGTGTGTGTGTGTGTGTGTTAGGAGTTGGTGTGGCTGCTACACAAAGCCCTGGAAGCAGCTCAGCTAGAGAAGCGTGCCTGTGCTCAGTTTCTGGCGACGGAGGTGGAACAGGAGCGTTTGGAGCTGCTGAGGCACGGCGAGCGCTGCGCCGCTGACCTGCGTGAACGGCTGGAGCAGCAGAGGCGTGAGAACGATGCCCTACAGGGTAGGCTCGCCGAGCAGAATGCACATGTGACCGAGTTGCAGGACAACGTGAAGCTCCTCATGGAGAAGAACCAGGCCAAGCAGGATGTCATCCTCAAACTCTCAGAACAAGTGGCAGCATGCATTGCGGACCCAGGACGCACTATTTCCTCTGACTGCTTCAGCACGCAAACCTTCAAACAACTCACACAGGAGCTGGACAGCCTCAAGGTGCGCTGATGCTGAGTCCTGAAAACATCATACATGTGGCTAAAAGTGTCATCATGATTTAGATCACCTGGGAAATGACTAAAAAGTAACAAAGATTTCTTTTTCAAAGTGGTCTTTTTCAAAGTGATGTTTTGTAGACACGTTTGGTTCCTAAAAAGCATGTTTGGTTCCTCTTATGTTCATTTCAGCCATTCATTCCTTTAATAATTGATAGAAATAGGATTGTTTATCCAGATCAGGTGGTGGATGGTAATTACACATACTGGGCTTCTTCATCGGAAGAAAACACTTATAGTCCAGATAGATAATTTCAAACATACATTTATCGGATGATCTTGCATACTTCTGCGCTTCATCACCTCAAGTCAAGTCAAGTAGGTTTTAATGGTCATTTCTACCATATACACAACATGTGCAACATGAAACGAAACCACGTTCCTCCAGGACCAAGTTCAGAACACAAGACCACAAGACCACAAGTGCAGACAGGAAAAAGAGCTAGAAAAATAACACAAGAGCAACAATACAACTAGAAGGAACAAGACAAGACAAGACTACATTCAGTGCACACTCATTTTAGATAAGTGGTCATCATCCCTGGCCCTGCTCCACCTTCCCACAGAGTGTAATTCAATTTACTATCTGCCACAACTGCTCTAGCTGATTAACGTCTTTAGACGGTCCTGAATCAGATTCATTAGTAGTTGGTCAGAAGTAAACTCTGCAGGAAAGTAGATCTTTACTTTCTGTTGGTGACTACTGGTCTAGATTATTCAGTATAACATATTTGATTCCGTTTGTTGCCCAACAATAGGGCTGTTGCTTTGGCTAACCTTAATACTGTACATATTGTAATTGCATGCAAAACAACAATCATTTTAGATACTATAAGGTGTTTCTGATGACTTATTTCAATGTGTGTGTGGCATTTCTTTTAGAAATAAGAGCTAGACCCACATGAATGACTGCTCTTTGGTCCACTATGACTCAAGCAGATTTATGGTGGCACAGTTAGAGCATGACCCAAGTTACTGTTGAGCACAACAAATCTTTCCAAGCAGAGTAAATGGAGAAATAGTCCCTTTGTTTGTGAGTGAGGTTATGGCCTACTGCCTATAAATAGCTCTAATACTGTGTAGTTTGCCTTGGGAGACCTTGGCTTTCTCACTGAGTGGGCCATTGTTTTGATTACTTTTGTTGGTAACTTGATTTGTGGTATGTTTCAGGATGATATAGAAGCGTATAAGACCCAGAATAAGTTCCTCAACTCTGAGATCTATCAGCTGACCAGACTATGGCGGAACAGCTCGGAACAGGAGAAATCTCTTATGGTGAAGGTAGGATCGCTTAAACACCAAATAAAATGTTTCACACTGACAGTATCAAAAATATAGGTTTTAGAAATGGTTCAAATCCAGTGACTTATTAATATTTATTTTCAATATCTAACACAAGCATGTAGCTTCTGAACTGGCAGTTGTGAACTAACTTCATTAGTTAAAATTGCTTTTTGCCAGTGGCTACAGTCAAGATTTCAGCTGAGTAGATTATCTGTATGTGTGTGTGTTTGTCAGTGTGCCTTTCTGGAGGCCAGCAACTGTCAGATGGAAAGTCGGTATCTGGGGGTCTTGCGAAAACTTCAAGAGAGCAAAGAACTGAATGCAGAACAGAGAGACGCTGTAAGGACACTCATAGAGGACGCACTGCAGGAAAATCTCAAAGATGCGATCAAACTTGACAGCGTCAGGTAAAAACACAGACTTGTCTGGGTAAAAGTGTATAGAGATACTGAAAAGATTTACTTCAAATCTTGGGTGTATTGCCTTGAATTCAAGTAACTTTCTGAAGACTTTATGGACTTTAGTAATCTGAATAGGGGTGTTAAACTGAAACATTCTTGGAGCATTCTTGCACTTTACGTTACTTAACACACATTTTAAATAATCAGCTAAAAGTATTTGTTAGCCGAGTATGCAATAAGTCACCTAATCTTACCTGAGGAGCTTCTGTTATGTAAGAAAAGCGGCTTTGCCATTAACCAAAACCCCTATTTTTCCCTGTGCATTTCCATCAGTGTTATACAACACTCAGTAATTATAATACAGAACACAGCTGTGTCTGTTTTATGTTAATAAGCTGTGGCTTATTATGTTACCAAAAGGTAAATGTTAGTAGGACTACAAAACTGAGTTAGCTCCATGTACTACAAAAGGTCATTCATTAAGACATCACGTGCTAGACTAGACATTGCAAATCTCAAATGAAATAAACAAGTGGGAGCCATGTGTGTTGCCTATTTACACATCTTCACAGTCCTAAGGAAAGTAGACAGTTTGAGTCTAAGTCACTAACTCTGTTCCACAGGGAGTATGATGAGTATGGCTTTAAGATAATTCCTGACTATGAGGTGGAGGACATGAAGCTGCTGTCTAAAATCCAGGCTCTGGAGATCCGTTCCCATAACCTGCTCAACCAGGACATGGAGGACAGGTCCCTACTGGCCCGCTGGACTCAGTATCTGGGAGGCCGCTCCCCAGATGAGCTCACCTCCTCTTCAGAGCTGAAGGCACTGGTGCGGTGGGGCATCCCACGGGAGTACAGGCGGCGAGTGTGGCGCTGGATGGTGCAAGCCAGGACCCAATCGTTCCGGAAGCGCCATCCAGACCTGTTCCAGGAGCTGTGCAAGAAGAGCTGCACCACTCCACACCCTGCATCCAGACAGATTCAGCTGGATCTGCACCGCACACTAACCACCAACCAGTACTTCTCCTCCCCCTCCAGCCCCGCCCTTGAGCAGCTCCACCGGGTCCTGTTGGCTTTCGCCTGGCAGAACCCCACTGTTGGCTACTGCCAGGGACTCAACAGGTACGTGTTTTCAGTGAGTGTCCAGGATGGTTTACACTAGTGGATCCTATCCATCCCTGCTTATGTTAGTGTTTAATTTGTTCTAAACACACTTGCCCTGGATAACTAGCTAGTTACACTCTATACTTACTATTATCATTCAGTTCACATTATATAATTACTTAGGTGTAATTACCTAATTCATTATAGTTGTGCAAGAATTACATATAGTTTTTATCAGTAATATATAAGATGCAAGCTGTGAGTTTTTGTTTCATTGTCATGAACTGGCAATGGGGTGAACTGGGTTTGTAGAATAAAAAAGGTACAACCTCATTCAAAAAAAAAAAAAGAAAGTTGGCACACAGTGTAAAATGTAAAGAAAAATGCAATAATTCATGTCAGACATGTAAATATATATTTAATTAAAAACAGGACAAAGACAACATAATACAAGTTTTTTTTGTGGAAAATATACACTGCTTGGGAATCTGTTGATAAACACTTTGTGGAACATCTTTAATTAGGTGTGTAAAATAACTGGGCCTGTAAAATGATTGGGTATAAAAAAAAAACAGCAGTGAAGATGGGGAGGGGAAAATCTAGGGTACATAATATCAATAAAAGATTGAGAGAATCCAGAGAAATATTTGCACACAGGTAACAAGACCAAAAAACAGTGCTGGATGGCTGTGATCTCGGGCCCTCAGACACATTTACATTTACATTTACGGCATTTAGCTGACGCTCTTATCCAGAGCGACGTACATCAGTGCTTATCAGACACCACTGATTTGCTAATTTCTACTATTTTGGGGAGTGAAAGGGCATAAATCAAATAACCACTTGTGATTTACAGTTATAATCCTTATCCAGGGTGAATGGGTCACATTACAAAAAGGTTTTTTCCTGCCCCAACACACCTGATCCTACTAACCAGCTGTATACTGAGTTGTAGTGGTTATAAAGCAGAGAAAGCTAAAGCGGGCAGAGGGCCTCCAGGACCATGTTAGGAAACACTGGTTTTACTTTTGACTCAGTATTTGTGTCACAATTGTATTGTGCATTATAACAGACCTCAGTTTAGCAGAGCATATCAAAGGAAAACCTGCCATCTAGTGGTCACTCTATATACTCTACACACAGCATAAAACCTAGAGGAATTGCAGTGTGGAAACTGCACTTTTCAGTTGTATGTGATATGATGTTTAACATATATGCCATGGTGTTTTAGGCTGGCTGCTCTTGCCTTGCTGGTACTACAGAATGAAGAAGATGCCTTCTGGTGCCTGGTGGATATAGTGCAGTTCCTCATGCCTCAGGACTATTACACCAAAACTCTACTGGGCTCACAGGTACCAGTTTGTTAAAAATAAATATTCCGGCTTGTCAAGATAATTCACGAAAAGACACCTTTTGATTGCATTTAGTGCTTCCTCTTTTCTGTGCGCCTCCAAAACCAGGCAGACCAGCGTGTGTTTAAGGAGTTTATGGCAGAGAAGTTGCCGCGGGTTGCTGCCCATTTTGAAGAGCACAATGTGGATGTGTCCCTCATCACCTTCAACTGGTTCATGGTGGTGTTTGTAGAGAGTCTGCCCAGTGACATTTTGCTTAAAGTCTGGGATGCATTCTTCTTTGAAGGCACAAAGGTACAGCACTGTGCTTCAAGCTTAGTCACCAAACCGTCACCAAAAATGTCAGCTGTCCTTTAAATTTCATAATTAATGCAACAATAAAAATGGTTCAAAATTACTTAGCAAAATATGTGTAATAAGCCAGATTACAATAGCGACAATGCAAAACAAATTCTGTTCCATGTATTAAATGGACAGTATGATTTATGCTGGCAGATTCACCCTAGATAAGTCACAAATACTGTGTGCTAATGATGTACTCTGTAAATTCATTGATTTACAGGTGATCTTCCGATATGCACTCGCTCTTTTCAAATACAAAGAAGAGGACATCTTAAAGATCAACGACAGTGTGGGAATCTACCAGTACCTCCGTTTCTTCACCAAAACAGTTACAGATAGCAGGTAGGGGAACGCTGAAGGTATTTTATTAGCATCATGCTGATAATGACACTGATTCTTTAAAAGGACTATAGGTTCTCAGCTTGAAATAACCTTGTTTGGGCCGCCACAATTTCTGTAAATATCTGGGGAGACACAAGTTGTGGTTAACTAGTTCACAACACAACAGTCATCTTCACACACTTTCTTATTTGTAGTTTTACAGAAGCTACAGAACAAGCCTTAAGACAGTGGTTACCAGCCCTGGTCCTGGAGATCTGCCTTACTGCAGAGTCTAGTTTCAGCTGCAGTCTGCCACACCCACCTCATTAGGTTACACCTGTTTGGCTATATCAGATTTTGGTAACCATGGAGGCATTTTACATGCATTTAAACTTTGTAGGAAAGTAGATTTCCAGAAGTGTTGGTGACCACTGTCCTTAGGAAGCTACTGGCTTTAGATAAGTACTGTATTAAGTAGGTCATTTGTCAATATTGACTTCACTATAGCAGCAATGCAGCATCTGACCTAGGCTTAAGTGTGAGCTGGGAAAACACTGCTATGTGTAGGACCATGGTTGCATGAGCACACGGATTAATAAATAGTTAAGTATAACAGCAGATTTTTGAAAAATGGCATCATGATTTTACTTCTTAATTATAGTGAAATGAGCCAAATGAGCAATTCCAGACAATACTTTCTCTCTGTTGAATTTTCTTCCATTAGCCTCATGTCAACCAAGAGGGTCCATGACAAAAATGCACTTGCTGACCTTTCCAATATGGGTTACTCGGAGCCTCATGGCTTCCTTCCCCTCCGCTGCTTTGTTTCAGCACAGTCTCAGAGCTGTAGACAGTGTTGCTATTTTTACTCTGAAGACAGACTCCAGCATGTATAATTCATAAAGCTCACACACAGCACAGAGCCCAGTACACATGCAAGTTATAGCAGTTTATGGCCAAGCTTGCAGTGAGCAAGGGAAGACATCAAATGTATTTGGGTCACATCACTGCACATCGTTTTTTTGTCTTAAACTCTAAAATGAAAGGCGCCTGTAGGACTGTGAACGTGTCTGATCAAAGTGTGACATTTCTGATGTGCGGAGTGAGTCTGAAAGTGTTTCAGAGCCGCCTGTCAGCACCAGAAAGACACTGAATAGAGTACCAAGAATCTTTATTTCTCTAAGGATCTTTTCTTGCCCAAGAAAGATTACCTGCTTCTCTGCAAAAAAAAAAAAGAGTAAAAAAATAACTCAATATTGAGTATTTTCTAATATGTAATAAATAACATAATAAATGCACACATTAGTACATTGCAGTAAAAAAAAAAAAGTTTTGGTTTTGGTTGCAGATCTCTCCTCACTGCCACTATTTGTGTATATTCTAACATTATGTGTGAGTAAACACTTTTTCAGAAGTTTGCATGTCGATGTACATTACTGAAATATGTATTACAAATAAATAATGCATCTTGTCTGGCTGCAAACCTCTCATACTCTAACAAGAACAAACAAAGACACATCTAGTGTCCACATTTTACATCTTAGTTTTGTACTAAGATTTTGGGGTAGCTGGTAGCCTAGTGGTTAGGGCATTCGCCCTGCGACCCGAAAGTCCAGGTTCGATTCCCAAGACCGCTAGGCACCTCTGAGGTACCCTGAGCAAGGTACCGTCCCCACACACTGC
>JBBPDE010000128.1:3878244-3888891 GCA_037974605.1 Nannopetersius ansorgii
AATGGGTTAAATGCAGAGGTTGAATTTCGTGCTGTTCACACTGTGTGCTGTGGTGTGTTCACGTATGACAAATGTTCACTTCACTTATTGTTGGTACAAGGCCAATGTAAAGGTGTAAAGTAGTGGAAATGTACACTCCAGAAATTGGCTAATTAAGCAAACATGGCATGTATTTCTTTGTGCTTTGTTATTAGCTCCCATTTGCTACATGAGTTTCATAGTTCCAGTTCAAAACTTAGGAAGGAAATTTCAGCTATATCTGCTGAACTACATTTGGGTAAAACTGTAGGATTGTATTTAATAAACGAGCCACACTTTTCTGTCTAACATTTACAGGAAACTGACAAGCATCGCTTTTATGGATTTAAACCCGTTCCCAATGAAGCTCCTGGTGAACCGACGGACTCTGCACCTGCAACGTCTGCAGGCTGAGCTCAGCGAGCTGGAGAAGCTACAGGAAGAGTACGCTTCAGAGGACAGCCAGTGCAAGGACAAGGATCTGGACTTAGTCATCAGTGAGGACAACAATGCTGCTTAGACAGTAACTCACTCGTGCAGGAGAAAACTCAGGCCAAAGTCTGAGATACAGACAAATACAGAGGGAACCGTCCAGTAAAACTTCACATCAATGTGTCTTAATCCTGCTTCAACCATTCCCTCAACCAAATTTGATCTAACCAATGATAGGTCAGCTGACGAGCTGGGTCAGGTGTGGGCGCATCATTCGGGACAGAGTGCACCCTGGGATAGGATTGGTACATGCTGCAATATGGACATCCAAAGATATAGAGCAATTGACTGGGGCCAATATGGGATCATTTGAGAAGTTAGGATCCTCCATTCAGACATCTTACACTGCTGTATTATTTCTCAGACATCAGGAGACAATGTCATGTTAAAAAAAAAAAAAATACACTGGTTATCAGGGTGGTCTATATTAGATAAACTGAATGGGGTTTACCAGTAGAGGGCAATAGACTGTAATATACAGTAACAAATGGTACATTCAACAAAGGCACTTAACCTGCTTCCTAATCCAAAGGAAAAAAAATCCATGGCCTTGGTTTATGAGTTAGGAATCCTAAATGCATTCTGTCATTACAATAAGAGAAAAACCAACAATTTCTGCTTTTAGTGGGCAGTATAATTGGACTGTACTTTTGCTTACAGACATTTCAGTGTATATTCACAAAGCATGTTCACACAGGTATCTCAGCTGAAAAACACCTTTTATACTTCAGCACTTAATTTTATACTGACACTTTTATATTTGTAATATAACTATTTGTAATAAATATTTTATTTCCAACTTTTTTGTCTAACTGTACTGTGACTGTTTATTCCCACAACATACTGAGGTGTCCACGATATACAGTGGTGTGAAAAACTGTTTGCCCCCTTCCTGATTTCTTATTTTTTTGCATGTTTGTCACACTTAAATGTTTCTGCTCATCAAAAACCGTTAACTTTTAGTCAAAGATAACATGATTGAACACAAAATGCAGTTTTTAAATTAAGGTTTACGATATTAAGGGAGAAAAAAAACTCAAAATCTGCATGGCCCTGTGTGAAAAAGTGATTGCCCCCCTTGTTAAAAAATAACAACTTTGGTTTATCACACCTGAGTTCAATTTCTGTAGCCAGAAATGACTGCCACACCTGTTTAAATCAAGAAATCACTTAAATAGGAGCTGCCTGACACAGAGAAGTAGATCAAAAGCACCTCAAAAGCTGGACATCATGCCAAGATGCAAAGAATTTCAGGAACAAATGAGAACAAAAGTAATTGAGATCTATCAGTCTGGTAAAGGTTATAAAGCCATTTCTAAAGCTTTGGGACCGTTATCCACAAATGGCAAAAAAAAATGGAAAAGTGGGGAACCTTCCCAGGAGTGGCCGGCCGACCAAAATTACCCCAAGAGCGCAGAGACAGCTCATCCGAGAGGTCACAAAAGACCCCAGGACAACATCTAAAGAACTGCAGGCCTCACTTGCCTCAATTAAGGTCAGTGTTCACGACTCCAAAAAAAATCCTGAAGGAGAATGTCCGGCCATCTGTTCGTCAGCTCAAGCTGAAGCGATCTTGGCTGCTGCAGCAGGACAATGACCCAAAACACACCAGCAAATCCACCTCTGAATGGCTGAAGAAAAACAAAATGAAGACTTTGGAGTGGCCTAGTCAAAGTCCTGACCTGAAACCTATTGAGATGCTGGGGCATGACCTTAAAAAGGCGGTTCATGCTATAAAGCCCTGCAAAGTTCTGCAAAGATGAGTGGGCCAAAATTCCTCCAGAGCGCTGTAAAAGACTCTTTGCAAGTTATCGCAAACGCTTGATTGAAGTTATTGCTGCTAAGGGTGGCCAAACCTGTTATTAGGTTCAGGGGGCAATTATTTTTTCACACAGGGCCATGTAGGTTTGGATTTTTTTTTCCCCAAAATAAAAAAAATTTGTGTTATCTTTGACTAATAGTTAAATGTGTTTGATGATCAGAAACATTTGTGACAAACATACAAAAGAATAAGAAATCAGGAAGGGGGCAAATAGTTTTTCACACCACTGTATATGTGATCTCCATGATATGCTTGGAAAGACATATTGTGATGTGCAACAATTTCTCACAAAGCTGATACATGCTGTCATATCACCCACATAAACCCACCCATATCCACCCTGTAGGTAACACTGCAGTTCGGGCTCAAGAATTTGAAGACACGTTTTTTTTATTTTCCATTTTATTACTTTAAAAAACGAGATACATACGAAATCATAGATATAAAAAACAGAACAAAACCAAAAACTTAGTTCATTGTTACAAACAACTTTACTGCAGGTAAAAGCTAAGAGCTAGTGTTACACCAGACGAGTAAACTGATGTATTGCCTATTCATAACAGTTTCTTTAGACAGAAACGGCCCATTCCCCACGAGTGACGAGAATAGAAGCACAGTTTCCAGTAATGAAGAGGAGATCGACTCACATCTTGGAAAAGTAAATAAAAAATAAAAATAAAAAAAAGAAACTGGCTTATGCTGAATAAAGCTATTGTTCTAGAAGTTAAAGTCGGTGTTTAAAGTCATGTGGATTCTAATGCCGAACAATTCATGTCCTACAAAAATGGCTCTTTTGTTTTAAAGAGTTAGAAAAAGCCTGGACAGGGAGCATGCAGGTCATATATGTGTGTGTGTGTGCGTGTGTTGTGTTGTGCGTGTGTATGTGTGCGGTGGCTATGGGCCTTGCTAGCTTACTTTAAGCAGAGCTTTTCTACGTCTCTCTAATGGACAGTGACAGGCCAGGCCCTGCCATATAGCAGCTGCTCAGCTGCCAGGCTGACCGAGGGAGAAACAGGAGTGAGAGGGGGCAAAAAAGGAACAGACCGAATACCAAAACAAAAACAAACTGGTTTTCAACCAGTTAGCACAATACAGCTTTGTGCATGTTGTCTGAATTTCCCGTTGTGCTCAGATTTGGCAGAAATAAACCAGGAGGGGCTGCTGTGGAGGGCTGGTCACTGCCATTACTCAGCACTGCCTCAGGCTGCAGAAGCTGCTCTTTTTCACAAATACAGGACCAGCCCTTCTGACCCAGATCCTCCACAACTGGAGCAGAATCAATAAGCACGACCCAGTGAGTCTTACCCCAGAAAATTACATTTTCTCACAAAAAAAAGAGAGATTCTGCTTGTCTTCTCAAGGTTTTGAGGGGAATTAGTCAACGGAGGGAAAACCCTCTCTACAACCTTCATGAAACATTCTACTATGAGACAGATTTAAATACAATACTGTTTTACAAGTACCTTTCCTGTATCTCCATGTTATAATGAATACCATCTTAGTGCAATTCTTCACATGCTTTGAGCATAAGTGGCAAATGTTAAGCGGTTTTCTTTTTCCCCCCTTAAGTCATGCTACACAGCTACAGCTGTGTACTTTTCCGGACTCCTCTCCCAAAGTTTCACAAAGCATCTTCCAGCTAACCCATAACGCAACATTCTCCTCCCTCGTATCGTGAGACAATGACAAACGAACAAAAAAAACACTACAATACACTTTCAGGTCCCTTGTCAGAAAAAGACAATTTTCAACACTGTTATCATCAGTCAAACATGTATCATAACATGTTAAATATACTGTACATGAGAAAAAACTGCATCCCTCACAACATCGTGTTCGTATCTGTGCTCTGAGATAAATAAAAAAAAATGTAAAAAAAAAATTCCCACAAAAGCCATCATGTCAGAAATGTGGGTCAACATTGCCAGGCACTCTGAGCAAAATGAGCTTGAAGGCGTTTGACTTAGTAATTGTGAAGGGCATCTTACAGTCAAGGAGAAAATTTGACAAAATTCATAACATTTATTTTCATTATCTGTATGGTTTGAGAGTATTCTGGGTGTATATTTGGGGGCATATTTAGGATTTACACTATAAAAATAGTCATTTTGGGCATTTTTTTCCGACCAAAACACAACAACGCGGTTTTTCATTATATGTGGGTGCTCTTGGAACACAACCCCCACGAAAAGCGGGGGATTACTGTATATATATAAGGCTAATATATATATTTTCCTTATATATATATATATATATACATATTAGGGCATTAACTACAGACTATAGAGGCACAAGACGATGCCCCCTGATAGAAGTCGACTAGTCCTGTGTTTTTTTTCCTCTCTCTCTGCCCTTGCTTGTGTAAGCAAATCAATCTCTGCCTCTGATTGGCTTACACGTTCCTTGGTTTAACCAATTATTATAGTCCCTTCGCGTGAGGGGAATCTAAACACAAGACCACAACAAGATGAGAGAGAAGAGAGACACACATCGGATGTGTGGAGATACTTCACTGTAGACACACAAACAGCACGGTGACCTGCACAAACCGCAAATCGGTGTTACAGTACTGTAACAGTACCTGCGTGCTGAAATGGCTCCGCTAGCTCACATGGCTTTAATTGTCATGTTGACTGTTAAAGTTACAGAGAACTTTAATAATCAAACGACTAGTTGACTCGACTTCGACTTTGCTGAACGACTAGTCAACTTTAAAAAATCTGGATTCGTTAATGCCCTAATATATACATACATACATACATATACATATATATATATATATTCCAATGCTCAATATGGGGGTAATGTTGGCCTGCTTTTACATCAGTTCTCTTTAAATTCTCAATTCTCTGTTAATAAAGAATAAAATAACTATAAATTTCTTCCCATTCAAGTGCTGAACATAAACATTTTTCTCTTAGCTGCTCCTGTCCTATCCGGGCATTAGGATGCCGTCATGAATGTGTTATGGACTGTCAGGACTGGTTTAAGGCTCAGAAGCTCTGTTGTGGTTGAAAGTTGTGGGGAAGGTATTGTACTGAAACTAACCAATTAAATCCAGTAGGAGCCGCTGCCCACTGGATGGGTTAAGGCAAGATGGGAGTTTTTGTGTGCCTCTCCTCTCCCCCCCACTCAGGATCACAGGGATGCCACACAAAAAAAAAACACCAAAAAATGTTCTCTTGAGAAATGTAGTGCAAGTAGGAAGACTCGAGTTTGCTGCAGGTGTAAAAATGGACGCTC
Organism: Nannopetersius ansorgii; assembly: GCA_037974605.1. Lineage (NCBI taxonomy): Eukaryota > Metazoa > Chordata > Actinopteri > Characiformes > Alestidae > Nannopetersius > Nannopetersius ansorgii. Next base: position 3,883,820 of record JBBPDE010000128.1, read on the forward strand.
ACACACCACACAGTGACTTAAAAGCAGCTGGACTCTCCACATGATGCAGTGTGAGAAAGAGAAACCTTGACTGAGCAGCCATCGACTCAGCTTGGTACTATTCGGACGTGCAAAAAAAAATTTAAAAGAGCTAATGTCACATGCAGAAATGCTTTCATTTTTTCATCAGTAATGCTTGCCAAGCGTTTTCCCCCTACAGTCTGAGGAGGAACTGCACTTATAGCCCTACCTAAAAATACACTGCATTTGAGGAGAGGCCAGGGCCTAGTGTCCTTAAAAGCACTGTTGTGTTAAGCATTATGTGAAGAAAATTAGAAAAATGAAAACAATCGTTTTGCTTCAACACAATCAAGAAACCAGGGCCTGGGCTGGTGCTCACCCCGAGCAGGACGGCTGATCTGCTATTGGTTTTTAGAACATGCAAGGAACTGGGCTGTAACGTCAGCACTCAAAAACCCAGGGCGAATACAAGCCCAGAGCTTCATGTGATGCTGTATATGATGCCTAAAGGCCTGCGAGTTTCTCCAGCCCAGCTGAACAAAAATACAGGATTAGGGACTTTCTTTGAAAAGGGGTGGTGTATCCGACTTAGACACTCAGAGTGTGAATGCTGAGCAAGGGTCTGGACAGGACTGCACAAAATATCGGTCTTCACAATAGTGTGCACACTGCAACCAATCACTGAAAGGGTTTTCTAATCTGTTTCAGTGTACTGGAAGGTACATGAGAATAACATTGTGTAGCAATACAATAGTAATTTTAACTGTCTGAGACGAATCTACTTTTTAAAATCCAAAATATGACTGTGCCTGTTTGCCCAATACTGTTCAGCCCTTGTTCAGAACTTGCCTTTAATACCCTAATAAACATCAGCACTTCAGCTCCGAGACACAATACAGTACAGTCTGAGTTCTGAATACTGAACTGAACACAAAGCAGACCTGAAAGAACCTGCAGGCCTGGCAACACTTGAACCGGCAGTACAGCTCGAACCGGCCAGGAATGATCAAAGAACAGCCTTCCTTCAGATGCGTTAAATCATTGACTTCTTCCTCTTTGAAAAGAAAAAAAAAATAGCATACAGTCCTTCTCCTTGTGTAGGACAAATGGAGCTGGATCAGACAATGAAGATCCAAAATCCCCAACTTCGGTCAGAGTCTTAACACTGAGACACAAAGCACAGACCTCAGCTTCTAATTTTCACCCAAACACAGGTCAACCTCCGTAACGTGACTGAGCATCATAAAACATCAACAGGAGCAAAAAATGTGCGGATGCTTTAGTGTTAGAACATAAAAAAAAAAATCAATTCAGTTCTTCATTGCTGCATGACACGAAGGTTTCTAATAAACGTCAAGAAACCCATTTAAGAAAAGAAGAACAAAAGGTCTGTTATGAAAATCGTACATAATAAAAAGAGTGATTCTAGACGTTATTAATACTGCGTTTCACTAGATGGCAATTGTTCGTTTTTTAGTCTTATAAAAAGGACATCACTACGAAAAATGCATCAGCCTTTTAAAATATGCAGCGCTTCAATATAAAGTGCTTCATTACATTGTTATTTCTTTTTTTTTTACAGTTTCTTATTAAAATACTGTATTCCCTGGAGTGAAACCATAGTAAACATGTTACACATTGGTAAAAATAAACATTTTGGAATGTCTTTAAAAAGTCCCATGGGCTGCTTTTGGTCAAGCTGAACTTGTTCCAGGAGCCTAAGAGGAAAAAAGGGATTTCAGTTTTATTACACCCCTGTCATATAAACACTGGGCGAAAGAAAAATTAACAGCCTGAAAAAAAAAAAAAGGCGAACGAAAGTCAGTTATGAATGATGACGAAGGAATTTAGTGACAAAATGTGCTAGAGATGGCAGCATTCTGGTAGATATCAGCAGAAAAGGCTGGATCAGAAATGACTATTTTTATTATTATTATTATTATTATTATTATTATTACTATATTCTTAAGCATTATTCTTAGGCTCGTTCTAAAACTATTTTTCAAGAAAGAACACACTGGTATCAATATCAATATACTCAAGCTATCAGTATGGACATTGCAAAAAAAAAACAAAAAAACATGCCATCTCTAGTTAAAGTGACAAAATGTGATGAATGTGAAAAGAAACAAAGCGACAGAAGGTAAAGAAATCAAAGTGCTGACATACCGTCTTGAGACCAAAAGCTTGACAGCTAAAAGCTCACTTAAATCCCCACTAAAAGAGGAGAAGAGATTCAATTTGTCAGTGATTTGTCTTGCTGTGCATTACCTATACTCTGTCAGAAGTGCTACCCATCTTAACACACAAGACTAGTGTTGCTTTTCAGCAGGGATGGATCATTCAGGTCCGGAAAGTAAAAAAATCCTGTCCAGGATTTTGCTCCAACTGGCCAGTGGCTCTGATGAGCTCCACCTAGCAGCAGAGGCGGTCCAGGTAGCTGGAGCGAAGTCCAGGAGGGGATTTGTAACTTTCTGGACCTGAACTGACCATCTGTGCTTTTCACAGTATTTCACAGGCATTATGGAAATCTGGAACTTTGCTTGTTTCCAGAAAATAAGATGCCAAACAAAACAAAGCACACAGAAATGCCTCAAAGCAATTCACAAGAATACTTTTTCAGCAGCAACCAGTGCAGAGTCAGGAATCAGTGCAGTTAATGATAGCACCCACGGGAGCGGAACGTTACTCAAAGCGGGGAATGTGTGCGCTGCCTAAGCTTTTAAAACCTCTCTCCCTCCCTCCTCCTGTTCATTCCATCCGAATTTCCAGCCTGGCAGCTCCATCCCCTGCGTGGCCAAGCTCATCCTGTTCTCCAAGGGCAACACGGTGATGATAAGGCCGCAGAAAAAAAAATCTGTTATTTACACAGCTGCACTTTGGGTTCAAGACAGCCAGGAATAGAATGAATAAATAAATAAATAAATAAACAAACAAACAAACAAGCAAACAAATAAATAATAGTCAGGCAAAAATGAAAAAGAATCCAACACGTAGAAAAATAGACTCTGTTAGTGCAGAATGATGGAGGGACAGATGGAGGGATGTAGGGATGGATGGTGGAGGTTAGTATGCAGCGGTGACGGGCGAGTGCTGAAGCAGTGTGAGCAGCAGGAAGAGCGTGGAGGTGGGCAGGCACACACAGAGGAAGATGATCATGTCCTGACTGAGACACACGACGAGCGCATGCTCAGACACCACCCAGTCCAGCAGCACACACAGCAGCAGGTAGTAGAACAGAAACTCCTGCAGGGTCTCCCACTCCTGCCCCTCCACACCCCCCACGGGGTCACTCACCATGCCCGTCAGCTCCGTCTCCTCGCGGGCGCGGGATCGTTTGCTCCGCCCTCGTTCCACCGGGGCCACCGACTTCCTGCTGTTCTCCACAAACTCCTGAAAAAGAGAGAGAAAGAGAGAGAGGGGGCAAGAGAGGGAGAAAGAGAGAGAGGGGGTAAGAGAGGGGGGAGAAGAGAGATTGAGAGAGAGAGGGGGAGGGAAAAAGAGGGAGAGAGAGAGGGAGAGAGGGGGGGCAGAGAGAGAGAGAGAGTGGGAGAGAAGGAAAGAGAGGGAGACAAAGAGAGGGCAAGAGAGGGAGAGAGAGGGAGGGAAAGAGAGAAAGAGAAAGGGAGAGAGAGAGAGAGGGTAAGGGGGGGGAGAGATTGAGAGAGAGAGGGAGAGAGAGAGAAAAAGAGAGAGAGAGAGAGAGAGAGAGAGAGAGATTGTAAAGTTAGTTCCACACTTAACTACTATTACCTAACTTCCAGAGATTCAACAAACACTTCATAGAATATTCAAAAATGGAAAAGTCTATCAGAAAGCAGATACAGTTACTGCTTTTATAAATTCATGCACTTTATGAATCCATTCTACAGACAGGCTAAATGCAAATTTGTCATCACATCAGAAGCACTCAGGGTTTATTAGCGATGTACCTAATTATTACTCCTTATTGTGGTAGTAATAATAAGGCAATAGCATTACATTCATTATACTAATACATTTTAATACAAAGAGGTTTTGCAATATTAAAACAAAATGTGTTTTTCCTAGAATATTCACATTTGAAAGTAGAGTGGAGTTGTCACAGGGGGTAGGAAAGACCTTAGATGGACATAAAACTCAACTGAATACAGTAACAAAATATGGATGATATTAACACTAAATACTGAACGGCCACTATAAATAAACAAACCCGGAAACATAACAAGGAACATCAAGGAGCGGAGGCCACGGGGGGATCGCAGAGAGAGCAATCACAGGAAACAATCAGGTAGAAGAAACGAGAGGAAAAAACAAACTCAAAGACAAGTATTTAAACCAAACGGAAAGAGCTGTGACAAGGCAGGTTAATGAACAGACAGGTGCAGAATCTAAACAGGAGGGCAGGACAAAGACGGAGCTCAAAACAAACAGAACCTAAACAGAAAGCACATGGATCAGGGATGTGACTGTGAATCCAAATATAAACAGAACAGCCTGCGTTACACATAAAAAAAGGCAGGGCATGACAGAAGAGTGCAAAACCCGATGAGGAGTGACAGAGATACATATTGTAAAGGTTATGATAACCATGTTAGTTTATTTTTGAAAATGAATGCTTCAAAAAACTGTACTTCATCATTTTAACAGAACTTTTTATATTCTGTGATGCACTACATCCAATTAAGCCGGTTTGACTATGCTACCCTCGTAAAATACGACGCAGCTGTTCAGTTTCCTTCAAGTGATATAATTTATCAATTATATCGTTTACAGAGATTATATAGTATTTCAAATAAAATGAAACAGTAAATGCAGCTTTTTAATAATCAAATTAGCTGCTATGCCATGTCATATTATATTCTCAGTAAGGTGAAACTCTAAAAGGGCTTGAAAAACACAAAAATTATTTAACACAGATTGATCATTTTAGGCCATATGAGCAGAACACGTCAGATATGAAAGTCAGCACTTGATTCTTCTGTAACACACACACACACACACATACACACACATACACACACATACACACACACATACACACACACATACACACACACATACACACACACATACACACACACATACACACA
>JBBPDE010000128.1:3891265-3906200 GCA_037974605.1 Nannopetersius ansorgii
ACATACACACACACATACACACACACATACACACACACATACACACACACATACACACACACACACACACACACACAGAGACAAAACATTGCTCTGGGCACAATAAAAAATTCAAGACCACGTATGTCAAATGATGACAACCTGTACTGGTCAGGAACAGCAGCTGCTGTGTGAAGTTCAATGCTAGACACAGACAGACCGATAAGACCACAAAACTACAGTCTCTCAAGTCACAGCAGGATGCAGTCAGCACTTCGGTGACCTTGTTTCTGCCTGGTGAGATACACAAGGCTGAAATTTATGATACGGCTACCATTCAGAAAGCACTGGTAGTGCACAGAAGTTGGTGTAAAGAGCACAAAACGGAGACCCCTGAGTGTTATAAGAAGTAATATGAGTCAATAAGTTCTTGTGTTTGGCTTGCTCCCTTCGCCTGTTTACATTTGAGGAAAGCCAAAGCATCCATTAATCATGACTGCTGACCGTTAAACACTGTGATTGATCCATCTTTTGGAATATATTAGATGCAGGTCTGGTGTTTGTCTGTTCATACAGTATAGCAGTAAGAAACATAAAATGTGTTTTATCTGGGGCTCTCCAGGTTGTTTCTTTTGAGGTTCCAAGATAATGATTTTGCCAGGCATTGCTAACAAATTCAAGTGCCACTAGGATCGAGTAAAAATTCTTCACAATAACCCAAATAAGTCTGAATAAGTTCTTGAGCGAATGTTCATTCATCTCTTAATTACTGCAATGAAACATCTTCTGATGCTGCGCTGCAGTACAGCACATGCGACTTGACCTGGAATCTTTTAATCCAAATCAATCAAGTCTTTCAGCATCAGACACGGTCGCCTAAGCAACCCAGCTAAGTTTCATCAAGCCTCAGCTTGTGACCTCAATCAAAGGATTGGGGGCTTTTCTTCTTGACAAACGGTCCAACGCACGCACAGTTCTGGACTCGCCTGACCGGATTCTAAGAAGGACTGAAGACAATTTGTGAACTAGTTTGTAACTAGTTTCAAGTCACACAAATTGAGATGAATTCAGCAATTCACACCTTCTGTGCATTTTTCTTATGAACTATAATGAAAAAGTCATGGCCATTCAATTTTTTCACAACCACAGACAAAAGCATCTTCACTGCGCTTTCACATAAAATATTCCCCTCTTAACAGACCTTTCTAACGACAGCACAGATTATACAGTTTAGCTCTGTTTATTCAAGGTTGAGCATCGCATAGAGGACTCCTTTATACACGCTAAAAGGCCTAACAAAGGAAAACTCTTTCAAGAACAGAAGTTGGTTGTCGCCCTCAGAAGGTATCTAGGACACCATCTGAATCCTAAAATATCTGCTCTGTATCCAAGAGAACAGAAACTTAGGATTCTGCAAGATACAAAACAGAAGTGTTGAATATTGCAGATAATATGTTACAGATAATACCTTATCTGTGGAAAAGACCGTTCATCGTTTCTAATTTAAAAACCTAAAGTAGACGGAGGCTGAAAAAACTGACAAGAATTATTCTCTTCATTTTGTTGGAAGATCAAACCCAAGCACTCTCACTCACCATTAGAGCCTTGTCCATATAGAACTCCTTGCCAGGCGTGCCGTCGTTGTATTTGGTGTCGATGGCAAAGCAAAGGAAGAGAACGTCCACCACGATCTCGAAGATGGACAGGAAGCAGTGGGCCACCAGGAAGGCGAACAGACACACGATAATGAGCGGGAGCACCCACTCCGTATAGTCTCTCTGATAGTTCAGCGCCAGCACCCCCGCAAACGCAGTACACGTCACAATCAGGATCTAGACGGACGAACACAATGATCTTAATGATCTAAAGACATTATGATTCATAATACAACACTTTAATGCACTTCTATTAGACATGCTGGACTAGAATTGGTCAGAACTGGGTTTCTATTCCTAATATGAGTTTGGCAGTCAGATGATTTGTCAAGAAAATGTAGTTGATCTGCGTTGCAATTTTTATACACAATGTAATGGGAGCCAGTTAAGTACAAGTTGCAGTTATATTTTTTGCCATTTCTACATTGGCTGAAAAAAAGAGCTTAAAGAAGGGATTCTGATTATATCTGCATGTTACACACTCTACTTTGTATACTGTAGTACTGTAGTTCCCCTAAACTGTTCCGGGAATGTTTTCTATTTCTGAACATGCGGTTTCTGGCAGTTAGCACAAATATGTATAGTTTGTTATGAAATGTAAAAAATTCCATGCATCTATGCAGACTGTGTTTACCATCACTTCTCATTAAGCCTGTAAAGTGAATGTTGTTTTCTTTGTTGCTAGCAATTATGATTAATGCACCCCTAACTTGCAGGCATATATATTTCCCATATATTTCCATTCATTCAGCCTTGTATGGTGATCATTATACACTAAGTGGATCAATTTGTTGATGTCAAGCCATTTCCAGGCTGGAGTAGACAGACACATTGAGCTCAAAGTCTTCTCACTTTGCCCAAGAAAAGCACAAAGTCTCCCACGGTGTTGATGGCTGCCACCCTCAGAGCGTTTTCCACCAGGATCACAAAGGCATCTCGTGCTGACGTACAGAAACTGGTGCTGTTGATGGCCGTAGCTGCATACGCATTCTGAACAGACACAACAGAAGCTGGACTTCATCTATTACACAATACTAATGCACTAGGAATAACTTACACTGCGGCTAGACAGATATAGGATACGTATTATAGCCCAAATTAACTTCATACATCTGTACATTTTTGGTCTTTACTGTAGCCAGTGATCCACAAAAAAACACACTCTACAATAAATTAACTAAACTGTACAGGAAAACTCCCCATGGTACCTGATTCAGGTAATTGAGGCACTTCTCCAAACACCATAGACAGCAAATACAAGCCTTCAGCAAGCAGCGTGCACACGCATTCTCCTGTTGAAGAAAAAAAAAAAACACAGACCGGGTCCTAATCACAAAACACATAAAGACCTTAATTTCAGAAGAGAATTTCTTCTGAAATTAAGGTTATTAACAGGAAATTCTTTACACCTTTTCTGCTTTTCTGGGATGGCTTTACACTAAACGTTTTGAGGATTTGATTGTATTCAGCCACAAAAACAACTGATATTAGCTGATTAATTCTTAATCAAAATCATCACTCTAATTCAACTCAAAGTTACTGTGTAGGTGCAGTTAAGCAACTTCACGATAAATAAAGGTTTCTGATTCTGCTTCAGCTTAAAATAGTTAGATTGACTAATAAGATCGCTGTTGAGTGAAGAGCTTTCTGTGCTCACCCTTCCTTTGAGCTGGTTGTAGATGTACATGAGGATGAGGCGTGGGATCTTAACCAGAGTTATGATGAACGAGCCCTTGGCCACAGTGCCCAGGTGATAACGCATTAAACGCAGCACTGATGACAGGATGGGAGTCAAAGGGAGTTTGTTCTTGTCTCTACAAACAGAATGATCAGTTACAAAAATGACGTTACCAGAACGATGAATACAGCTAAAAGCATGTTTAACCAATGTTCCCCATTCTTAGGAGACTGTTGTAATTGATGGCATCAATCTAGCATCAGTCTAGGAGCTGGTGAACTGAGCAGAACACAACAGACAATAATCAGCCAAAAGACAAATCTTCACAATATCCCACCACAAATAAGCGGTTTGGCAGGCTGCTCCTGAATGTTGGCTTGAATATTAAAGTCGCAGGACTACCACAGTGTGTCCCATTTACAGACCATCATAATCATGCCTCTTAGTCGGATAGGTCCTATAACGTTTTTCATTTGAAAGTGTTTTGTTTCTGTGTAGAGAAATTGTCTTTTCACTGATTGCATTGTAACTATGCAGTGAAAGATATCACACAGATGCAACGCAGACCTTGTGAAATAGTATGTGACCACAGCTCCAGCTACAGTCATCTGCTGACACGCCAAGATGAATTCACTGATCCAGATGAGTCCCACAGCATGGTACCAGGTGAGATACTGCAGCGGGCCACTAAGCCTGAACTCAGTCAGTCCCGTCTCCTCATTCTTCTCAGGATTCCCTGCAACCAGAGGCGGGGGGGATACAAGCTGAAATTTAAGAACTGAATTGGACTGGCCTGAATTTCCCAAAATAGTGAGGCGGTGACAAAACAGAGTTTCCCACTTCTTTTGAAATGAGATGAGGGGTCAAATGAAATCGACTGTAACAATGGCTCTGGGCATCGCCGTTCAGTGACTGTATTATCAGGCATGAATTCATTATTAGCACAATGAATAATATGGCAAAGCCCCAAAGAAGAGTACTTAGCCTGGTGAAAATAAAAAGGTTAAATTGTGTTTCTGGTCAGAACCCTTAAGGCTGGAATATAAATCACTACTTAAAGCCTAGAGGCTCTTGTTTATGATTGTTATCTGGCCTGATTAAATAGGTTGGCGAATATTATCTATATGATAGGGTGGTCTATACCCAGTTTTAAATAAGTATTCATTTTCAGACTGGTTTTATCATCTATAATAAGCTTAATGAGAAATATAACCATTCATTTCTCAATACCACCATTTATCAGTTAAGTCTAGAGATTTGTTAACCCCTTATCCTACAATAAGTATCTAATACCAACCTAATGCCCTTTGGTCAATGTTACAACATGAGTATAAAAATTCCTCTCATGATGCCGACATTTTTCACAATGAGACACAAAAAAGGGCCGTGGTCATCAGTTAGATTAGTGAAGGTTAACAAATGTCAGCTCCCTCCACGCAGTTCTGAAGTTCACATTGGGGAAAACACAGCCCAACTCAAAAAATTTCAACCCCCAGAAAGTGTTGACATATTTCTAATGCAGACCAGGACAGGATCGGGACCTCACCCGTGGTACCAAGGAAGAGGAGCACAAGGATCCAGTAGACCCAGAAGAGAAACAAGGCGAGGAAGGTGCAGAAAGGCTGCAGCACGAGCAGAGGCAGGTGAATAAACACCTTGCCAGCCACGTGGAACAAAGCGATAGTCAGCGCCACCCGCTTCCTCATGAACAACATCAGCAGCAGCAGGATCACCTGAGAAAGATGGAGAGAACACAAAGATCGACAGAGAGAAAGGAAAAGTGAGAAAGATAAAGACAAAGAGAACAAAGCTAATAAACAGAGAAAGGGAGATCAGGCAAGAGACAGAGAAGAAGAGAAAAACATATAGACACAGAGAGAGAGGTGGAGACAGGGAGAGAGAGAGAGAGAGAGAGAGAGAGAGAGAGAGAGAGAGAAAGAGATAGATAGATAGAGAGAGAGAGAGATGGAACAGGGAAGACAACAAGCAGAGAGGAAGATATATAGACAGAGAGAGGTGGAGATAGAGAGAGAAAGAGAGAGAGAGATAGAGAGATAGATAGAGAGAGATAGCAGGAGAGAAAGAACAGGGAAGACAACAAACAGAGAGGAAGATGTATAGACAGAGAGAGAGGTGAAGATAAATAGAGAGATAGAGAGAGCGAGATAAAGATACAGGGGGAGATAAAGACAGGGATGAGGAGAGAGAGAGAGAGAGAGAGAGAGAGAGAGAGAGAAAAAACAGGACAGAAAGGAGAAGGAATATTGCAAGAGCTTAAAGAATGCACTACTGTTTGAGTGCCTCACTTTAAAACTGCAGAAACGGCACCCGGGATCAGCAACGAGTTCATATTTCATGTTCATTATTTATACATCATCTCAGCCTCAATCTCTCACGCTCTTTCTATGACTCACCGTGAACACAGTTGCTGAGATGGCATAGACCAGCAGGGCTTGCATGTGGTCTTTGGAAGCCTCCGCTTCTCCGTTTGTTTCTTTTACTTCCCTTAAATCTTTAGGCACAGTCTCGTTCATCGTCAGTCTGTGGTCTATATATAACCACCACAGAACGCTGGTGCCTCCTACAAACACACAACACACACCTTCAGATGTTCACACATTCACTGCATGATCATGCCAAGTCTGAAACCAGCACCATACTAATGAAAACGAAGATACCAGGAACGTCTCTTCACTGATTTGATTTGTGAAGAGGCTACCGCACGATACCAACAGTTTGACCAAGGTAATTTAAATTCACTGCAGGCACTTGACACAAATACAGAATGTTCCAAATGGACATTTTCCAGCCTGAAAGAGCTCTACTCGGAGCTTAAGACCAGAAGAGCGAGGGGGCAGAAAGAAAAGAAAAGAAACTTGCCTAGAGAGCCCAGAACCACGATAACGGTGAGAATCCACACCAGGACAGCGGAGATGTAGCGAATAATCACCATCAGGATCATGGAGAGAACTGCAGAATGCACACGGTCCAAAGATGCATGTTAGAGAAACAGACTCACAGACTCAGACTCACAGACATTCAGAGAAACTTAGATAAGGATGAAGGAAGCACAAATCAAAAGCCTGTCAGAACAACCAACGCTAAAGGGAAAAGTTCAGTATAATTCAATTGTTGTGGTGTAAACAAAGTCATATAAAATGGTTTGACAGGAAGTGCTCCATTACAGAGAAAAAATGAACTCAGAATTGATCACAGATGTCTGAACAATTAAACCTATAACCGAAAGCTATTGTGCAAAATGGATCCAAATACGCAACCTGATACCTGAGATATCTTCACGATAGGTTTTGGCCTAAACTGTGTGCAGGTCATTCTAATTAGTCCCGAAAGAAAACTTTATCACAAATTTACCACTTACTCAGAGGACACATACGGATTCAGTGTATTTTTGGGGAAGTAAATAAAAACGCTACTGGTGGAATGTGTAAAGAAACCCACAGTACATTTCTCACTTTGTTTACATTTTAATGGTGAATTATGGAGGATTAAAACAGTGTTACAGTTGATTTTATGTAGGATTTAGAAGTAACTGGCAACCTAGAATATCTTCCATAACTGAATTGGTTTTCCTGGTCACTGTGCATCTGTGTTGCATACAAAAATAGCAACAACTTAATAATAATATATAAAACGACTCAGATGAGAATCAGTGTTAGAGAAAGTGTATCGGGACATAAAGTCCTAAACTACACATACTGAGTTACATTACTGTGGCTGCCTGAATTCTACCTGCACTAGTATAATATTCTGGGCTCATCATGGTATGACAGGGCTATGTTCCAGCAGCAGAAAGGCCATGAAGGCCCTTACCCAATGCTAGCAGACAGAGTCCAACAATGATCTCTTTACTGGCCACTACCCCAGCGATCAGCCTGTGGAGCACTGTGTTATCACTGACAAACGTCACCACCGCCTCAGCAAACTTAGAATAGCAGGAGACATCCACAGGCGTGCAGCGGTTAAACACAGGCAGAGCTTTACTGCAGAGAAAGAGGACAGCATAGCGCAGAGTAAGCAGAAGAGGAGACTCAGCCAGGCTTGCCTTTAAGAGGAGTGAGCGGAGAATCTTACCTCTGAGGAACTGGAAGTTTGGGACACCTGTCAAAGCGCTCCGGAAGGCTTGGGTACTTATGGCCCGCCAGGTCATAAGCGCAGAGGTCAGAGCCTGAAAAACAAAAAGAGAATAGCAGAGAATGTTATAAATACAGGTGCTGTCAAATCTAGAGCAAACGGATGAACCAGCATAAGAATACATCATAACTGATAAGAGCCTGGGGCCTCATATATATAATGTCATGAATCACAAAGTCTAAAGCCTGTAGCACACTGAGACTGACTGTTTGCCATGTTCAAAACGTGAGCAAAATTCTTGAGCGTCAAATTCACAAATCATTACTCAATCATGAAGTTTCATATTAATCAGAGAGAACTGAACTAAACAAAAACAAATACATTCCTATTTACTGGATTCAAGGAGCGCAGTTATTTTATTACAAATGATGGCAGTACAAACAGATCACAAACAATCTGAGATAACTCATCGTTTAAAGGGAATAATTATATAACTATAAATAACGTTACTTTTTAACATCATTTTTGTTAGTTTGGTACATTTGGTAAGATTTCAAAACAGACAGTTTACTCCCCTGTTCTTATGTTCCATATATAAAAACAAAGCTGCAAAAAAACAAATTATAAACAAGTTTTATAGTGGACCAATGTAGAGAAACCGCATAGAAGATCCTCAAGAATTTCAGCAAAATTTGCAACGTAGGTTACTAATTTATTACATTTGATATCAGCTAACTAACTCTTCACAAATCTCCTGCATTCTAGCTTAAAGACTGAAAAAAGACCGTTACCAAGCAAACATCATTAGCACTTGTCTGTTTATCTGAAATATTTTACTGTCGGTCAAGTGTGTAAATTTCAAGCCACGTAATCAACTGTGAGATGGCAATAAGGGATCAAGGTAAGTAGAAAAATGGAGTGCTTTTGGCTATAAACTCACATAAGGCTTGTAAATGAAAGTGATAATTCGGTCATACGTAAACATACCACAGCACACAGTGTGGACAGCACGAAATTCTTCCTCTGCATTTAACCCATTCACCAAGTGAAGCAGGGGGTAGCTACGAACACAGCGCCCGGGGAGCAGTGTGTGGGAACGGTACCTTGCTCAGGGTACCTCAGAGGTGCCTAGCGGTCTTGGAAATCGAACCTGGACTTTCTGATCACAGGGCGAATGCCCTAAACACTAGGCTACCAGCTGCCCCGGATATATGGATCTTGGAGGAAAAATTACATGGAAAATGTAGAATACTGGGCCTTGGTTAGCCCAGACAGACGACCTCTCCAAACAGACCCATAAACCAAACCTGCCGGATTCTGCAGGTGCGCTGATTGATCATTTAAGTCCCACCCAGGCGACTAAGAAGGGGGGGGGTACTCAGTTAAATAGTACCACTGTTGCCTAGCAACAGTACAAGAGTGTTTCTACAGCTTAAGTTCTTAACGGTGAACAAAACCCTACAGTCAGCAATAAGCACTATGTTAATGACATCATGCTAATTAGCACCTACCAGCTTCCATTCATCATTAGCCATTAGTATAACCAGTCTTATCTATTATGGCCTGCTATCAGTGATCTGCTAATCTACACTTACACAATAATGCCTTTAGGAATCTCAATCAAGCCCAGTGAGCCTGCCTTAAAGATTAAGATGCCCAAATGTTGGCGATAAGGTCCAATCTAAAGTCCTCACTGAAACCTACAAGATCAGCACAAATGAATGGCGATGGGATACAGTTTATTATAAAAACAAACATGTCAATCATGTCTATCTTGGTGCCAGAGGGCTTGTGTTAGAGCCTACAGACCGCAGAGTGGATGCACAGAGCTGAACCACTGGACTGTAAACAACAGACTCACTGCAGGAGAGAGGGTCAATAGAGTCTTTGTTCGGTCAACACTCTCCTGTGTGTTTGTGTGTGTGTGCTTTAGGTGCTGAGAGTGTGTGTGCGAATGCATAAGCATCCCTGAATAGAGATACAGTGTGAAGGAGGATGATATGCTGGGGTCACCACTGCGTTCTAAGAAAAGTCTTTGTTTCGCCAGCGGACGAGGCTGCAGTCAACAGTGCACTGCCGTGACGTGAGGGTGGCATCTGTGAAGATGACCTGCAGCACTGTCCTTGACTAACAGTGGAACGTAGGCTACTTTTCTAAGGAAAACTTAGTGTATTGTCAAGCCAAGCAAGATAATTATGGAGTAATTTCGGAATAACTTGCCGTTACAGGTGACTACCAGGGATGTCTCAATGTCATCTAATGGAAGTGGTTTAATTATATTTTAAGAAAAAGGTTTGTATCATAACATATAATATTCTAACATTTAATATGGACAAATGAGACCCCTGACCCCTGCAAAAACCAGCCAACACAAATAGCAATGTCATTACTTCTGTCCATATCATATGGACAAAATTAATGGGTTGCCTGACCATTACACCAACAGGGATGATACTGCATTCAGATACATAGACTTTCATATGGAGTTGGTCCCTCTTTACAGCTGCTATAATGCTCTGAACTCTGAGGGGAACTTGTTTTTCTATAATAAACTAGACAAAACATGAATGTCCTCTCATGGCAAATAGCTTTGGTTTTATATTTGATTTGATTCCATTAATGTTTCAGTTGAAATTTACAAGAAACATTTTAGCTGTAACTGTGTAACTGTAAAAGGGAACACTGCTCTTAACCTACACCCATTTTCTTTGGTTTGTTTACAAACCAAACGTTATTGCACTTCATATAGCAGTACTTCAAAAATAAAAATAAAAATAAATAAATAAAAATAAAGGTTGAATGAATCACTTTTCGCAGGGGTCACATTCCATAAGCATCCGCATATAATGAAAAACCGCGTTGTTGTGTTTTTTGTAAAAAAAATGCCTAATATGCTGCCAGAACACTTTAAACTCAGTGTAATGCATTACCCTTAAAGAAAATGTAAAGGTAAATAAATAATCAGATTCAGAAACATATAGTGCTTAAAAAAAACGTTAGCATTAGTGGTTAGCATTAACAGTGTTAATGACCCGTACACAAAAGAAACACTGAGTAACTCTCTCTACCCACATGTTTAGACAAGGCACAGATTACTAATACTAAATAAACTAGGACAACTGTTGAAAATTTGGGGGGATAGTTTAAAACACTAAGATACGAGGACAAGACACAGCTTCTTCTTTTTCTTTTTATGACGGTTGACAACTTTTTAGTGTACACAGTTCGGTTCTCAGAAAAAGAATGCTGAGCCGCGTAATATATATGATCTTTTTAAGGTAGTCCTTTATGACATTACCTATCCGCACCATATTTATGGTGGTCTCAAAGAGGTGACATGAACTAGCCACTACACACTTAGAAGTTAGTTCCCATTTGGGTCTAGATGTATAAGGGCTGCCATCACTGTGTCAACCCTTAAAAGCAATCTTTCTTTTTACTCTGGCCTTAAGAAAAGCTTGCAAAGCTTTATGTATCAGTTCTCAGATGGCTGATATTTTTTACACAGGTCTGTATGCACCTTGTATTTGACAGTACAAAAAGGTCACCTTAATTTAAGTCTTTGCATATGGGTGACATCAACCCCAGCCCCGGTGTAACACAGTGCATTCTGCTGCATTACGGGTGACTGCTTTCTAACACATTACTTTTATTACAGGAGGCTGGAGACGTTGAACAAATGCAGCATTTACTCGACTTATATGCTCTGGCGCAGGAGCTCCATTTTTCTTAACAATACCAACAATACACATAACTGTCACATCAGTTATACTGGTCTGTAAATATGCACTATTGAATTCAAGCCCGTCTAAACTTGCTCTTCGTTTCACTGTAAACACATAAAGGAAAATGTCTAGTCTCAGTAGATGCAATATTATAACTGACTCAGTATGTGAATTCCCATGTTGCCCACAACCTCTGCACTGCTTGGCTTGTGTTGGTGTCCAATGAATTGTAAGGCTTCCTCTGTTACTGAGTGACTCACCGTTATTCATAGCGAAGCGCCGTAGGTCTCCATACGTCTTCATCTCCTCAGTAGGACACAGAGACACACACAGGGCCATAGACTTTATCTTCCTCTGAACAATGTCTATGTTGCAGGGATCCAGGAAGAACACATATCTATAAACAAGAGTAACATGCATTACATTTCTAATCAACATCGGATAAAGAGTCTCTAAAACCTTAAATTCTGTATTTGGGCACTTGAGCTCTTAATGCGTAACCACATAATGCACATGCACGTCACGTCGACAAAATCTACAGACATCCTTTGCGAGCACGGGTGTTCAAATGCACATTCACTATTTGGATCAACTCCATAAAGTGTGTTTCTTCAAACAGAAGCACTTTTGGCCTAAACTATATCAGCGTAGATGTCAGCATACATTTGGAAAAAACATGGAATAAAATATCATGCATCTTTCTCTTTGAATGTGCTTAGAAACTCTACATGAAAATGCATATCAATTTCTGTAGCAACCACAGATCTACCCCCATTTAGACTTTTTCCTGGAAATAATGATGACGATCCTATATTTTGTGTGGAAAAACAATGCTGACAACTGTCTCTTTTCATGTCGGAATTTCGGGAATTCTTGGTATGGGACAAGGGCTTATCAGTGATACTGAAGCCGATAAGGATGCTGAAAAGTAAGAAAAAAATATAACAGATCATCAATAAATACTGACCCCATGCTGACATGAGACATTTAAAATGATAATATACAAAACTGAAAAGGAAAGTAGCTATTCAGACTGGCTACAACTGTGCATGCTCACTGGACAGATAAGATACCAAAACAGAGTGTAGAATACAACCCTCTGCATTGTGTGATAAAAATCGACACCAAGCAGCGCATATTTTCATCGCAGGAGCGCAGGCTCACCCCAGTATTTTGGCACAGAGGTGAAGCAAAGGCTTGTTTCTACACTTCACTCGTTCCTAGCCAAGCTCTCCATCGTGACCGTGGCCTTGCCTCGGTCTTTCATAAGCTGTGGAGTGGGCACCGCGCCCACATGGAGCCGTGAGGCCCATTGTCCTGTATACTCAGCACAAAAGCAGCCTGTCAGATTCTGAAGACACATGCGATTGCCGAGAAGGAGAAAACAAGAGCGAAAGAGAAAGCTTGAAAGCTAAAACAGGGCTGTCAACGCTGCTGTGCTGAACAGGTTTGATACGTGACTGAGACGAGATGAAGCGCTCCGCCCACAGTCCCATCATGTCCTCTCAGGCTTGTCTGAATGCACGTCAGACTCAATAAAGCTGGTACCAGGCTTCTACTGACCTGCGCTCCAAACAAAACACACACAAACAATCAAACAATCTTCCTTAATCTTGCCAAAAACATAAGACAGCAAATGACTTCGCCAAGCTCTGCCCACATTTTCTCATGCCAACAACTGCAAGAGTGAACAAGCTTTTCAAAGAAGCCACAAGGCTGAGCGTCTATGCAAGCCTAGAATGGAATTGTTCCAACATTGTCTTTTTAAAACAGTATTTATTATACTGTAGAAGAACATATCCTGTAGGCAATGCTGGGTTACTCTGCTAAAATGTCTGACTTTTGTTCATTTTGCCGCATTTGTAACCCTTTACAAATAACTAAGAATGGGTATGAAGAACCAGTACCTCAATGATCAATAATGAATTACTGAAAAGTTCCTGGACAAATATTAAATCACACTGATAGAATATCAGTGAAAATGAGAATATGTGACAGGCCACGCCCACTAACAGAAACAAACATGGCCAAACTCAGTTTTCTGCTTGCTAGTTATTCTCCAAACTTTGAGAATTTATTTCAGTATCCAAATGCAGCTTATTCAGCATGTTATTACTGTTAAAGACAATTACGTGCAAGACTCTGCCCAGCGCTCATAACATCACAGGTTCTTGATACGAGACCAGCAAAGAATTTTTTTTTCTGTGGAAATGCAGCCACTGGTTCCAAAATTGGGAACCGGCACGGGAACCAGTGCAGTGGAAAAGGGCTATAACTTAACTGGCATTTTCAACTGCTTCTCCCTCACACTAACAGGAAATAATCAGACTGTCATTTGTCCAAAAAGTCATATTAAAATAACTGTTATTTCTTTTCTCATCTGTGATATTTCTATTTTTTGCACCAAATGATGGAGAAAAGCTTTAGTAAAAGTATTGATAAGTGTTAGTGTCAGTAAGCAGTATCCATGTCAAAGTCCTAAGCCATTCCTGCATATAGGTATTACATTTCTCTGTGACACTACTCTAGGAAGTCACAATTTTATTATACTAATAAACGTTTACGTGTCGACATCCACATAAGCAGGTATGCACATTAAAATTACAGTTTAATCAGCCAATACCTCCAGTATTTATGCATCTCTGAAATGAATACCATGGAAATAACAACACACTCTAAGAGTAGGTCTCCTTCTTCCAGTTTCAGTTCCTCCCGATTACGGTTCACCTCAATTGATCGTCTCCAGTGTAGATATTTTGACAGAACTGTGTTATGTACTACAGATTCTCACTGGGCTGAATGCTAGATGAACAGATGTCCTGAAGGAACACATGCAGGCAGTGGTGAAGATTGTAGGTTAAATAGGTCAACAATGGTAAGTGCAATCAACAGGAATATAACAATACACTCAGACACAATTTAATATGACTCATAATACAGGGTTCAGGATTCAATATTCTCATGATATTTTGGACAATGTTTGGATGAATATGACCCCAATCATGTGGTTGCCGGTTTATTAAGGAGACTGGAGCTGTGGGGCAGGAGAAGAAGTGTCTGTATGAACACGGCTGCACGATTTGGTAAAAAAAACTACACAATTTTAAATGACGTGAATACAGAGACACGTCACGGGCAGAGTGTAATCTAAACACAGAGTTACCAGATACCCAGCTTTAGCCTTGTCCTGTTTTGAGAGATAGAGAGCCAACAAAACACACAAAACAGCCCCTGAAAGAACCCCAAAGAGGTCTTGAAGGAGAGCTAAGAGTCTTCTCTGATATTCCTTTTGCTTTTGGGTTGTCTGCTGTAAATTTGTCTTTTTTTTGCTAGCATAAACTCCTCGTATTCTTTGTCGTGAAATCTCTGCAGGTGCTTGATTCAATTTGTTGTAATGTACGATGCAACCGTACTTCCAACCCTCTGCACGCTGGCTTTACACACACACTTTGTTCAAAACGAAAGCTCACTCAGACTGAAGTTGCCAGGTTTGTGGTATGTGTGTGATGACGCATCTCATATAATACAATGTCGAGTTTAAGTTCAAACATTTCTATACTTAAACAATGAAATCAAATCAATATAAAAACAAAGCTTCTTGCCACTAGAGGGCATTCATATTTTCTCTAGTTTGTAAAAAAAGTTCCCCTCAGAGTCTAGAGCAGGCCTATTCAAATGGCGGCCCACAAGCAACCTCCGAGTGGCCCAGCCCACTTTTTTCTTAAAAAAAAAAAAAAAACACTCCCCGTAGCCTATAAACAGTTAACCCACAATGCACAGCATTGTTGTGTGTCTAGAATTGGTGG
>JBBPDE010000128.1:3939056-3959625 GCA_037974605.1 Nannopetersius ansorgii
CACACACACACACACACACACACACACACACACACACACACACACACACACACACACACACACACACACATAACCACCACCACCACATTAGGGGAACAGGAACTTTTTATACATGTTAAATTAATCCAGTAAACCAAACCAAACATAAACATGTGTTAGCAATCTACAACCATTTCCTAATTTCAGTTATAAACCAACTGATCTTCATTTTGTTTTTTGGTTCTTGTAATCATCATGTGCATGTGATTATCATAAACAATTGTAAAGACATCCTCTATTTAGTTTTTGTGAGATTTATAAGCTGAAACAGACAAAAAAAGAAAGAATCAAAGGAACAAATATCAAAACAGTACAGTACAGATTATATTTCTCCAACATTTCAACCACTGCACTGCATTAAATCTAATTAAGCAGAACTAACTATGGAAAAGGCCCAATGGACATTTGGCAGATTCATTTCATTGCAAAATATTTTTCCCAAACAGAGTTTGCTCTCATGCTTTTACTATGTAATGTAAATAACACCTGTTACTCCTATCAGTGCTAGCTTTCATAGTTTAGTCTACGTGAAGAACGTCACTGAGACAGTGTAGAAAATATCCTAAACATATTGAAGAGCATACTCCAACTGTCTGTTCGGGTCTTTTCAGGCCTTGCTCACATACTTGGCCAATAAACGCGATTCTGATTCTGATTCTGATTCTACCCTCTCCAATATTCCTTTAGCTGGCCAGCATGCGGAGCTGGAGTGACCTGCGAAATGAGATTCTCTTCCTGACCCAGAATGCAACTGGTTCACCCACTCAGATGTACCAAGCTGTATCCCGAATAGTGTGTGGACACCCTGAAGGTGGTGGGCTCAAAATCAAGTCACTGAATTGGTACGAGGACAGCAACTACAAAGCTCTGTTTGGAAACTATAACAGCAGCGACGAGGAGCCTGTTTCACTGTATGACAACACAACAAGTAAGTGCCCCTCCCTGAATATTAAACCCCTTTAAGACATTCAAAACTAGTGCTGGGCCATTAACGGCGCAAAATTCTTATTGCGCGATAAAAAAAATATCGCCGTAAGCAGACACACCCTTCACATTAAAACGTTGATTTATTTGTGCCAAATAATTCCTGTGGGTGAATAATTCCTGCAGCCCCAAAGCCTGACTTGACTGGTCCCCAGGACAAATAAGTTTGGTTAACTCTGGTCTGTACTACGCAAGCTATGATGAATTTCACCTTGATATTTCAGTGATTTTCCGGTTCACGCACATTTTAAACCTGTCTTGGTGTCTCCGTCGGGGATCGCGGGGGGGAGATCACAATGAGATTACAGCGTTAAAAAATTTGATCTATGCCCACCTCTATTCAAATCATTCCATTCCATATTGAAGATTCATATTGTAGATTGTACATTATTGTATATTATGTTGTTTAGTATATTGTTCATTGTGTCTCCACATATTGTTGTTTTATACTGTTGTGCTTGAGAGACACCATCGACTGGAATCAAATTCCTTGTATGTGCTCGGCCAATAACCGCGATCCTTATCCTTACTCTGACTCTGATGATGCAGTAACATCTATGATACTGTTGTTAATTGGTGCAGAGTGAGTTCGAATGTGGGCCCACATATGGGCCAATGAGTTTCCTCTTCTTACTTCAAACCAGTTTACTGAAATTTGTGTCTGTAATAAATGCTGAAAGGAGTCAGTTACTCTTTGGTTTTAAATGCTCCAAATATGTGAAGGTGGTGGAAATATATTGTCCTGAGCCCATGTTACAAATGCCTGTTCATTTATTTGATTGCAGCTCCCTACTGTAATAACCTAATGAAGAATATGGAGACTAGCCCCATCTCTCGCATGATCTGGAGGGCTCTGAAGCCACTCCTCATGGGAAAGATCCTGTACACCCCTCACACACCTGCCACACAGAAGATCATCCAAGAAGTGAGTATTCTCAGCATAAGAGCACCACAGTTTTGTGGGCATTTATGACAATAGGTCTTGCTGATGTTTTTTATTCTGAATGAGGTTATAAACTGAATACACTCATATGACCTGTTTATTAAAGTTATTAAAAAGCATGCCGCTGTTCACGGATTAATCTTTGACCATTGTTTGCTTTGGAGTCATAGCTTACTGTTAACAAAAAACATTGACTGATGCAATAATTGTTTATTACACTTATAATTAGTAATTAATTAAAGTACAAACTGTGTTGAACTATACAAACTCTTGTGGGTTATCATTTTATTTCCTTGTTATTATGAACAAATCATACTGCAAAGAATAAAACACAAAAAAATATGATTGTACTTCTCTAATAATTGAAGCATTTCTCTTCTCCGTTTCAGGTCAACCGGACGTTTCAGGAGTTGGGTGTCCTTAGAGATCTAGGTGGAATGTGGGAGGAGACCAGGCCCAGAGTCTGGAACTTCATGGAGAACAGCGAGGAGATGGACCTAATGAGGGCAAGTTCAGCCTTGTACCCATCGCTGCCCCCTTGTGGTGGGCACAGCATTAGCTAATCTTTACTGGCAAATGTTGTACATATGGTAAGCAGACACTGCTGTTTTGTCTGTATAATGAGCTGTAATTTCTGACAGTTTGCTATTTTCGTACTCAGACGTTACTCCAAAACAATGCCACTGCCATGTTCTTCAGTGCCCAGCTAATTGGCACTCAGTGGAGCGTTCAGGATATTAGAAGTTTCCTGTCCAAACAGTCAGAGGACACACGCCCACATGGGACAGCCTTCACATGGAGAGATGTCTTCAATGAGACCGACCAGGCCATTATGAGCATATCCCGCTTTATGGAGGTCAGTTTCTATCTCTTTGCCTCTCATCCTGCGTAACCTACCATCATTGTCTCCCATGTGCGTCCTTATATGTCACAATATGCCTCTGTACATGCAAATTAGCCCCACTAATTTGGGAATGCTCAGTAAATGCTGTGGATTTGATCTAACATGCTCTCCTGCGTAACTACACCGTCGCTGACTGCCTTATCAACAAATCTCATGAACTTTTGGCATAGATTACAAGCAGAAGTGAAAGCAAAGTAGCAAGCAGATTTTTTTTGTTGTGTAGACCAAACAGGAAGACCCATTTAGGAAAATTATGGTGTCAGTCTGCTAGCAAAGCCGTAAACAAACATTAACAATTCTATGGGCTCTTATTATAAAGTACGGTAGCCACTGTAAGAAGAGGAATGTACTGAATAGGTATGATAGTGATCCCCAGTCAAATGACTGCAGTAAAAAAATCCAAAAAGACAGAAGTATGTGCAGTTGGTGTAGGCACACCCATAAATGACTTTAGTGTATAAAAGTATTTATTTGTAAGCCTGTATATATCCTGAAAATCGATGGTGTTTAGCAACTACAGGTGAAATAGTACCTGTTAAAATAGTACAAATTAAATGTAAAATCGTTGTGTTTATCTGTGCAGTGTGTAAATCTGGATAAACTGGAGCCTGTGAGCACGGAGGAGAAGTTAATCAACGAATCTATGGATCTCCTGGACAACAGGAAGTTCTGGGCTGGAATTGTGTTCCCCGACATCGACTCAAACAGCTCCGAGCTCCCTCCCCACGTCAACTACAAGATCCGCATGGACATCGACAATGTGGAGCGCACCAACAAAATCAAGGATGCGTAAGTTGATTCCTGCATGTTTATTTTAGTCAAAACATGTTATTATCATTGTGCTATACTATTTAAATTATAAAATGAGTATTGCCTTTTACATTTAAGTGTCATTTTAAGTTGTCATTTTTTTCCATAAAAAGCATTGCATTTACAAATTCGAATCAAAATAAAATATCACTTTTTCCGCTTGCAAATACTAACATAGTACTGACAGAATGTTTGGTCTGTAGAATTTCTCCACTGATTATGCTTTTGTTAAACCTGGTGATAAGCACCACTTTTAATAATTAATATCATTAAAATAGGTTCTGTAATGTAGGTTTTATATCATAATTTTTCTCTGTTTTTGTCATTGTTTCAGGTACTGGGACCCTGGCCCCAGAGCTGACCCGTTTGAGGACATGCGTTATATTTGGGGTGGATTCTCTTATCTGCAGGATGTTATAGAGCAAAGCATTATCAGAGCAGTTACAGGGACCAAAGAGAAAACTGGAGTTTATATTCAGCAGATGCCTTATCCATGCTATGTTGATGACATGTGAGTTTCTCTCGTTTCCTCGAAAGTCTAGATGTTTAGCATCATTGACCTAAAGCTTAACTTTTGCCTTTTGTCTCTCTGTAGTTTCCTGCGTGTCATGAGTCGATCCATGCCTCTCTTCATGACCCTTGCCTGGATGTACTCTGTGGCCATCATCATAAAGAGTGTGGTGTATGAGAAGGAGGCCCGGCTCAAGGAGACCATGAGGATTATGGGATTGGACAACGGGATCCTGTGGTTCAGTTGGTTCATCAGCAGCCTCATTCCTCTGCTCATGAGCGCTGGACTATTAGTGCTTTTCCTTAAGGTAGCATTACCACCTGTATCTGTAATAACACTAAGTGTCTGTGATTGACATAAACAAGATCCTTAAAAAAGCTTTTAATGACTTCTTAAGCTCTTAATCTGCCTTTGAGTCAAATCCATTCCTGTTCTTCTACTATTTTCTTTTCTTTTTTTTGGCTGCAGTTGTGGTTTGTGGTAAATGCACTTTAGATACACTAATCTAATAGATAATCATGCAGAGTCGAAGGCTTTTTTCAGTAACTAGGATGGGAGACTGCAGAAGTACAAATCCTATTATTGTTCAGGTTTTATAGTGTTTGTAGGGAAGAGCCAAGAGCAGAATATTTTGTAAATAATTTGAGCTGGTAAGAACACTCACGCTCACTCTATGTTTGGTGCTGCCACAACAATGTCAGTTTGGTTGAAGTGCCAGTTTGGTTCACTAGACCACTAGCCAATTTGACTGTTAAGAAATTGGAACTGAAACAGCCCAAAATCACAATCAAAAGATAATTATTAGCTTAGTCTTGCAAACACTCAGGTTTTCTTACAGCATTATGTTGCCCTGCAGATTTATGAAGACACTATGACTGACTGTAAAGAGATATTTTACAGTCAGTCATAGTATTTATTACTTTGATTTTTATCACTCTCAGTTCCAGCGGCATAATTATGGAGTGTGGACTGGAGCTGAGTCTGAATTGTGTGATATCAGTAAACAGAAAATCCTGTGCTTATTTAATTCGGAGGATGACTGATTCGTTTGTGTGACTGATGTATTTTTGTTTTGTTCCTAAAGATGGGGAACCTGCTCCCCTACAGCGACCCTGGTGTGGTCTTCCTCTTCTTGGGCTCCTTTGCTGTGGTCACCATCATGCAGTGTTTCCTTATTAGCACAGCGTTTGCCAGGGCCAACCTGGCCGCCGCCTGTGGAGGAATCATCTACTTCACCCTTTATCTACCCTACGTGCTGTGTGTGGCCTGGCAGGATTACATTGGCCTCCCCGCCAAAGTTATCGCTGTAAGTTTGCTGTGCTCCTGTAGCAAAGTGCAGCTGTGTATATGACCTCAAATCATTTCCAAGAGTTCGTTATCATTAAACTGCTTAGTTTATCTGTCATCACTCCTGTATCTACATAATGTCATAAACGAAAAAGGGCACCCAGTCTATTTTTAAAGAGACATTTCTGTATCATGATGTAATTACTATCATAAAGCTTATAGAGATGCTATTTGCTACATTTTAACTTTCATTTGTCATGAGCTTCCTAGCACATAAGCAAATATGATATCTTTCTCATTTAAGGCAATAGAATAATATCAAATAACAAAAGAAATGTTTTTTTTTATGTAAACATGGACTTGTGTCATAACCAAGGACTATGTCTTCACATTGGTTGTTTGCAGAGCCTGCTGTCTCCAGTGGCGTTTGGGTTCGGCTGTGAGTACTTTGCCCTGTTTGAGGAACAGGGAGTGGGCATCCAGTGGAAGAACCTCATCTCCAGCCCAATGGAGGAAGACGACTACAGCCTCACCACCTCCATTATCATGATGTACTTTGACGCTTTCCTCTATGGTGTCATGACATGGTACATAGAAGCTGTGTTCCCTGGTCAGTATGGCATCCCCAGACCGTGGTATTTCCCATTTACCAAGTCTTACTGGTTTGGGGAAGGAGACCAAAGACTGACACCCACTCTACAGGGAAAGAAGGCAAATGCAGGAGGTAACAGCCTTTTACTGCCTGTGATTTTTCTGATGTTTGTTATTGCAGGACTGTATAAAAAAAGACTGTGAATTGAATTGTTCTAGATCTGTAAAAATTGTGTTCCGCTAATAGTACCCATGCCCTATTATTTTGTGTTTATTTTTAGCTGTGTGCATTGAGGAAGAACCTGCACACCTTGAGTTGGGAGTGTACATTGAAAATCTGGTGAAGGTCTACCGCCACGGAAGGAAGTTGGCTGTCGATGACTTGTCATTGGGATTCTACGAGGGCCAGATCACCTCTTTCCTGGGTCACAATGGGGCAGGGAAAACCACCACCATGTAAGAAATGGCATCTTAGAATAACTAAGCAAATTATCATTTATACACATATTTCAGCAGTATATAGCTGATCAGCCATGACATGGTTGGTGTCTGAAAAAGCTTGGGGAGAAAAAGCTAACTGGACATTTTTAGCCTTGTTTGTGGTGGCACAAAATCCAGACATGAGTCATATCTTGGCTGATCAGCTGTGTTTGGTAAAAAAAGATCTATACAAAAAATTGCGTAGATGAACTGTTAATTTAACATCGAATTCTCTAAATTACCAAGGTGTCCTTACAGATAATGTTCATTCATTGTAATAGGTCTATCCTGACTGGTCTGTTTCCACCAACCTCTGGCACGGCGTACATTATGGGCAAAGACATCCGCTCAGAACTGAGTGCCATCCGTCAGAGCTTGGGAGTGTGTCCTCAACACAATGTCCTTTTCAGCATGTAGGTTCTCTTCCTATTTAAGACCTTTCTTTTGCATTAACTACATTTGCTTATATCAGAAAGCTGCATTGTAACAACTTAGGTGTTTATGAACCACGTTTTCTCGCAACTCTGCGTTTGATACAGTTCTGTTTACAATGAGTCACTGGTCTTATGGATGTGTGTTTTCTGTTCAGGCTGACAGTCGAGGAGCATATTTGGTTCTATGCTCGTCTTAAAGGTCTGTCTGAAGAAGAAGTACAGGCTGAGATAGATCAGATTCTGTATGACACTGGACTGCCACACAAACGCAAATCCAAGACAAGTGAGCTCTCTGGTGAGTGAAATAGTGGATGAAATAGTAAATAACATCATCACTGGGAGTTTTGATTGTATCTTCTTCATGCTAATGGCATTTTTTTCTTTGATAAAGGTGGAATGCAGAGGAAGCTTTCAGTGGCCCTTGCTTTTGTTGGAGGGTCAAAGGTTGTCATACTGGATGAACCGACTGCTGGTGTGGACCCTTATGCTCGCAGGGGCATCTGGGACCTCCTGTTGAAGTATCGCACAGGTATAAACTCCAGCTCTAATGATTTTACCCTTTAGATTGCAGGCTTACTATTCAGTGATTCATTATTCTGCGACTACTGAAATAGTCATTTCTAGAAAGGAAGTGTGTAATTTTTGGGAGAACATACCAATGCAATAAACTTAATAATCATGCTCAGGAGGTGAAATGATATAGGATTAACATTAGTTGTAACAGACCCCATGTTTTTAGCTATTCCAAACGTGATGTTCAGTGCAGTGCCTTGTGTTTTCCTGCAGGCCGTACTATCATCCTTTCCACTCATCATATGGATGAAGCAGACATTTTGGGTGACCGCATTGCCATAATCTCTCATGGAAAGCTATGCTGTGTGGGTTCCTCGCTCTTCTTAAAGACCCATTTGGGAACTGGATACTACCTCACCTTGGTTAAGAAAGAACCAGAAGCTTCTCTGAGCTCCTGCAGGAATTCTAGCAGCACTGTGTCTTACGCCAAGAAGGTGAGAAAATGCACTTCCAGGCCTTGCAGCTTAGTTTAAATATTTTTCAAACCTGTGTAGAGATTTAGATTCTAATGTTGAAGGAAATTTCTGCTGCAGGATGATGAAGCCTCAGAGAGCAGTTCAGATGCTGGTCTGGGCAGTGACCATGAAAGTGATGCTGCCACAGCTGTTGGTAAGCTTTTGACCTAAATTCTTCCATTAAAAAAGACTAAACTAGGGAAAGCATGTAAAAATGATATCTACTTACTACACACATACAAGTGGTATCAGTAGAAGGTTAAAGATTCTTAGATTTTGCGGAATGTTCTTCTGACAAAACCTAAGAAGAGGCATTGCAATGCATGGGGGCACATAGGAGGGTTAATCCATATAAGATGAAATGAGACTAACATCTAACATCAACACTGCATTTAATCCCTGCTTTAACCTCACTACTAACCCATCGTGTGCCTGGTTCTAAATGTACCTGCAGGCTCTACATGGACTGACTCACCTATTGTTCCTGCAGACGTCTCTCTAATCTCAGGTCTCATCATCAAGCACGTCCCCAACGCACGCATGGTGGAAGACTTGGGCCATGAAATCACCTACATCCTGCCCTATGAATCTGCTAAAGACGGCGCCTTTGTTGAGCTCTTCCAAGACATGGATGATCACCTCACTGATTTAGGCATCTCTAGCTATGGTGTCTCTGACACCACGCTTGAAGAAGTACGACATGGTTTCATGTATCAAAAGTATATTTAATGTCTACTCATCATCAGCGGAAGATGATGTTGCCAATATTATTGTCCCTTCTAATAATTCTTATATTTGTTTTTTTAGATTTTCCTAAAAGTGGCAGAGGACAGTGGCGTCGATACTGAAATTATGTCCGGTAAGCCTTTAATTCGGAAATTATTCAAATATCAAGAGCAATGGAAAAGGAATGCATTATGTAAGTGAGAACTCATAGTTTAACAGATGAGTGTGTCTCCACACAGATGGTACCCTCCCCATACGCCGACGCAGACGACACGCTTTTGGAGCAGACCACCAGAGCTGCCTTAAACCATTGACTGAGGATGACAGGTTTGATGGCGATGAGTCTGAGGTTGACCCAGGTAAAGCTCATACACTCTCACTCTGTTGTGTTCCTGTAATAAAATAATTAATTTTGTATAATTCTGTGAATTGTTTTTTAATCTGCTTTAACATTTCTTGTATGTATTTTTGCTGCTAGATTCCAAGGAGACTGATTTTTTGAGTGGTTCAGATGGCAAAGGCTCATTCCAAGTTCAGGGCTGGAACCTGAAGAAACAGCAGTTTGTTGCTTTGCTGTGGAAGAGATTTCTCTATGCTCGCCGTTCCAGGAAAGGCTTCTTTGCACAGGTTTGAAATCAATTAAATGTTCTCTCTGCGGGAATCATACCGAACACATTTTTATCTGTTTTTCTGTGTTATTCTCTGTTTCCAAAACAGACTGCAAACTGATGACGAATGCAGTCAGTGACAAGACAATTTATATAAGGGGCAGAACTAAGTGACTTATATTTACTTTTTTTTTTTTTTTACAGATTGTGCTTCCTGCTGTATTTGTGTGCATCGCTTTGGTCTTTAGTCTTATCGTTCCCCCATTTGGAAAATACCCCAGTCTTGCCCTGCAGCCTTGGATGTATGAGGAGCAATTCACATTTATCAGGTACCTTTTTTCAGCCCTGGTATGAAGCTAATCCTATTATTTATTTCTAATATGAAGATTATTTATTTCTAATAAAAATGCTGGGACATTAATATCAGAATTAATGAAGATTCTGAATGACACGTTTAGTTCACTTAAATGGAAGTACTGGTGTGAAATGTGTTGCATATTACAGTTTATTACATTTTTACAAAGTGCAAAAATAATCAACATGAACTATGTTTGATCAGCAAAATCTGTAAGTTGCACTTTGCTGAACCAGTTGTTTGTTCCTTGCTTTTCCCAACAGTGATGATGCGCCTGAAGATGTTAGCACACAAAAATTACTTGATGCTCTCATGGAAGGCCCTGGCTTTGGAACTCGGTGCATGGAAGGTGAACCATTACTGTGAGTGAATCAAGTTGTCAAGTTAAAGTAAACATAATAAAACACACTAATCCCTCCTGGAAACCCAGGAACACTATTGTAACCTTGCTCTGGGTGACTGTGTTTGTAGAGATTCTCTGTGCACGATGGGTGATGAAGACTGGTCCGTACCAGAGGTACCAGAGAGCATACTGGAGCTGTTCCGGACGCAAAACTGGACCATGGACAATCCGTCTCCTGCCTGTGAGTGCAGCTGTGATGGCAAGAAGAAGATGCTGCCTGAATGCCCTGCTAGTGCTGGAGGTCTGCCACCGCCACAGATCAAGATGAGCCATATGGACAACCTCCAGAACCTGACTGGAAGAAACATCTCAGATTACCTCGTGAAGACTTATGCTCAGATCATTGGCAGAAGGTATTACTTCACTGTTACAGCACTTTGAAATAAGAAAGATGGCATGAACAATTTCCACAAGTTGAAAACGTCAGACATTCACAATAATTGATTGTTTTCTGTGCAAAACACTGAAGTAGCCTTTTCTTTTTCACAGTTTGAAGAACAAAGTCTGGGTGAATGAGTTCAGATATGGGGGTTTCTCATTGGGTGCGCGAAGCTCTCAGGTGCTTCCACCTGCTGAGGAGATTGATGACGCCATTTCTCGAGTGAGGGAAATATTCAGTCTGGAAAAGGTAAGCCAGTCATTTTTGCTTGTACATAATTATGACTGTTCTTGTAGGGATGAGACCCATAGCCAATGGTCCGTTTTGTCTTGTATCTCTAGAACTCTGGAACAGCAGCTGATCGATTTCTAAAGAGTCTCTCTGCTTTCATCAATGGCTTGGACACCAAAAATAATGTGAAGGTGGGTTAATGTTGGACCATTTTTTCTAATTGTTTCTTAAATCAGTGTAGGAAACATTTAACAGAATTTTTTTACTATTAATTCATAATATAAATGATTTGACGTCAACTTGCTTTTTCAGATCTGGTTCAATAACAAAGGCTGGCATAGTATTGGAGCTTTCCTCAATGTGATGAGCAATGGCATACTGCGTGCCAACCTGCCCCCAGGGAAGGACCCACATAAATTTGGCATTACAGCCTTCAATCACCCTTTGAACCTCACCAAAGAACAGCTCTCCCAAGTGGCACTGTAAGTGTAACAGTGCATTTAGATTGTTTTGTGATTACAATTATTTGACAACAGTTATTTAGGTCAGATACTGAGATTAATTATTAACAGCTATGAAGGTATATGTATGCTTTTTATGTTCACTCTCTCACAAATTCCACCTTTGTATTATTATTTCAGGGTTACCACCTCAGTGGATGTGCTGGTGTCCATCTGTGTCATCTTTGCCATGTCCTTCGTCCCTGCCAGCTTCGTAGTCTTCCTTATCCAAGAACGTGTCAACAAAGCCAAGCACATGCAGTTCATCAGTGGTGTACAGCCATTCCTGTACTGGCTGGCCAATTTTATCTGGGATATGGTATGCGTCCTGATTTTGAAAGCTACAACTCAAAAATGTCTTCACTATACCTTTTTGGCATTTATGAGTCTGTTCTTAATACACTCGTCCTTCTTCTGTGTTACAGTGCAATTATGTTGTACCAGCAACCCTGGTCATCATTATCTTTGTGTGCTTCCAACAAAAAGCCTATGTGTCTTCTACTAACCTGCCTGTGCTGGCCCTGTTATTGCTTCTGTATGGGTAAGTGGTTCACATTCATTTCCTTTTGAGTTGGATGTTGTTTTTAACTAATTGCCACAGGTCATTTACCCGGCTTTTGTACTGAATGAATAATAGTCTCTGTCTGTCGTCCCTCTCTCTAGGTGGTCCATCACTCCTCTGATGTATCCAGCCTCATTCTTTTTTCAAATCCCAAGTACAGCTTATGTTGTCCTCACCAGCGTCAACATCCTTATTGGCATCAACGGCAGTGTGTCCACTTTCGTAATGGAGTTGTTTGGTAACAATGTAGGTTCCTTTCTAAACCTCTTGCACAGTACAGTCTGTAACCAGTTTTACTCAAATTTGGTCTCAGAATATGTCTGTTGACCAAAGCCTGAATATAAAATAACCAAATGCCTGACTCTCCTTTTCTGTCCTCCGCAGGAGATTGGAGGCATCAATGACATCCTGAAGAATGTGCTCTTGATCTTCCCTCATTTCTGTCTTGGGCGAGGTCTGATTGATATGGTGAAGAACCAGGCCATGGCTGATGCTCTGGAGCGGTTTGGTAAGAATAGCTTGTTTATTTTACTTTGAGTGCTCTTCACTTTATACTTCATAGGTTTTCCTAGTGTCTGAAGGACTAATCAGAGATATGTCAGTTTTCAGAGTTCTTAAAAATCTTAGAGGAGACTTTTCTTATCCACTGAAAAAATGGACTTCATTGAATTGTCTTGATTCAGTCATATAAATAATTTCCACATTAATAAAACTTGTCTTTCAGTTTACTTGCATTTACTTTAATCAGCTTGTGCATGTTTAGTGTGAAAGGGTCTTTAAAGGTTTGGTGCTTATGACTGAAAACAGGTGAGAATCGTTTCCGCTCTCCTCTGGAGTGGGACATGGTGGGGAAGAACCTCTTTGCAATGGCGGTGGAGGGAGTGGTCTTCTTCATCATCACCGTCTTAATCCAGTACCGCTTCTTCATCAAACCCACGTGAGCAACATTTTCATCCAAATATACCACAATATTAGCATCATGGTAGGAAAATGTTCACTATTAGAGGGTTGTTTGATTGACTTTGTGAATCCTGGTGGCTCTGCAGGTCTCTGAGCGCAAAGCTTAGTCCAATTGGAGAGGAGGATGAGGATGTAGCAAGAGAGAGGCAGAGGATTGTTTCTGGAGCGGGACAAGGAGACATCTTGGAACTCAGAGAGCTCACCAAGGTCTGAACAATTTTTAAAGATTAAGCTCAAGTCTATAGGAGTCCAAAGTTAGTAATGTTTTATGTATTGTTCAAAGTAAACGATCTAATGTATAATTAATTGCATAGTTGTATGATACATTTCCATTCAATCTCAAAAAACTGAAAAATTGTAAAGAAAGTTTTTACACAAAACAAGACTGTATACACAACAGTAGCTTTTCATTTAAATTACAAAACATCTAGTCTAATATCAACAGGAAGTCTGGAGTCCACACAGAATTTACTTGAGAAATAATAGCAAATCACTACATGCTTTTGCTATTTCCACCAATAACTGGGAGTTAACATCACCTCTCACTCTAAGAGTGTTCTGCTCACAGCGTTATTTTGTTGTGTTACAGGTGTATAAGAGAAAACAGAAGCCGGCTGTGGATCGACTTTGTGTGGGCATTCCTCCAGGCGAGGTAAGACACACATGAACAACATTGACACATAATGCACACACACTGCTAACAATTCAAACAGTCCAAAACAAACAGATCACAAATTTGACTTTTATCTCTCATTCTTATCCAGTGCTTTGGTCTCCTTGGTGTGAATGGGGCTGGAAAGACTAGTACATTCAAGATGCTGACAGGAGATTCTATAGTGACCAGTGGAGAAGCCTTCCTAGCTAGAAAGAGGTAAGATAGCACAAACAGGTTCATTCAATGCACTATTTCATTTATATTTACATTAAATTTATATTTAATGTCATGTCTTTTTGGATATATTGTAGTTTAATAATTTGTATACTATTTAATGACTGACCAATACAATGGTATTTTTTTTTCTGGAAATTAAACCATTTTCAAACTTAAACATCTTTGTCTCTGAATCTGTTGTTCTCAGTATACTAAGGGAAATTGACCAGGTTCACCAGAATATGGGCTACTGCCCTCAGTTTGATGCCATCAATGACCTGCTGACAGGCAGAGAGCACCTGGAGTTTTATGCCATCCTGCGGGGGGTCCCTGAAAGGGAAGTATGTGAGGTAAGTACATGCAGTGTCACCGATGTGAAGCACCGCTTTTATATGAGACGCATATTTGCCTGTGGTATCAAAAGTCTAGCTGAAGAATTATTAAGCAAAGTTAGTTTTATCCTGCATTTGGGAACTCACCTAAGATTTTCAGACCATTTACTTCATGCACACACAATGTGTGACGAAAAACCATACAAATATTAGAGAGAAAGCAGTACAGGTGTGATCTAGGGCTGCACAACATAAAAATAATAATCACATTCCGATTATACTGCTACATCTCGCAATTGTGATGCCTGTGCAAATGTATTAAAGGGCCCATTTCATCACTTTTTTAGAATTAAAATAGCTTGAAGTATATAAAGATTGTCAAAGTTTCAAAGTGTTCATTCACTTCCACACAGTATGAAAACATTTGGAAACAATTTGGATATCATTTTTTGTGATGTTACATTTACATACTCCTCCTCATTTGGTCTTCAGCAGTTTGGCTCCACCTATTCAAAGGAGTGTTTCAGCCCTTATGAGTGAACTGCAGTACATGGTAGCCAATCAGAAAATAGATTGTTTATATATACCAGTCTCAAAGGTTCAGTAACAAAACAGCATGATTCGTCTTGATTGAAAAATGGACATGTAAGAATTAAGCTGAATTCTGAATTACATTTTGGTATGTAAACCCAAACAAAGAGTATAGAAAAAAACGAAATAGAAGGACAAAGCCCTTTAAAAACGGCTCGGTGTATTAGTGTCTTTAATTGCCACAACATGGTTTGTGATGCTCACAAAAGATACTTCCTCTCCTGGAGAATCTTTAGCCTGCTAAGCATGCATGAGTTAAACTGAATGTGTGTGTTTCTGGCAGGTGGCTGAGTGGGGTATCCACAAACTGGGCTTAATAAAGTACGCCGACAAAGCAGCAGGAAGCTACAGTGGGGGCAACATGCGCAAGCTCTCCACCGCCATGGCACTAATAGCCGGCCCACCAGTGGTGTTTCTGGTATGTACACACACACACACACACACACACACACACACACACACACACACGCACACATTTCCCATTGCTTGCACAATTAGCTCATGCTATTTTCTCACTCTGGGTGGTCATGTGCTCTGCGCAGCACTGTACAACAAAAACAACGCAGGCCTGATTCCTGTGACTGTTGTTTAGTTGTTCTCTCAATGGGAGCTCCAGTATTGTTGTATAAGAAGAGTTAGATTCAAATTCCCCACTGGCCAGAGACCTGATTCTGACTGAATATTTCGTAGTTCTTTTTTGTCTTTAGTTCTTTCATTACTTTCATTACAAGGGCATAGGAATCTGTTTACATTTAGTCCTCAGTTAACAGCATAAAACTGTTATCTGCTTTTCAGATGCTCACATTATTCTTATCTTACATTCAGAAAATTATCTATAAAATTCACCTTATATTTGCCATAATCCTAATCCTATTACTGAGTGTGAGTTTTACAAGTTTATTAACAATTTAATCTTTTGTAGATAGGAAACATGTTTTGGTGTGCTTCAAAGTAGAGAGATGGTGTTATAATGTAGATGCTGACAAAAATGTTGCTGTGTATTTTCTGTTAAATCTGTGAACTAATCAGTTCTGTGGACTATGTTGTTTATCACAGGATGAGCCCACCACTGGTATGGACCCCAAGGCCCGCCGTGCTCTGTGGAACTGCATCCACAGTGTGATTAAAGAGGGTCGCTCTGTCGTGCTCACATCACACAGGTAAAATCCACTGCACCTGCTCAGTGCAAGGTTTATAATACTGAGCGAGGAATGGGAACACAGGGGGCTAGAATTGCAGAAAAAGTCAGTGAAGAGTGAATACATTTGTAGCTTATAAACATAAAGCTTTTTGCAAAGTCAAAAGTCAAAGTGAACTTTATTGTCATTTCACCGTATATAAGTATACAGGGAAACGAAATGGCGAGAGCTCTGGATCTGCAGTATATATACAAATACTTATAATAAGATTTAGAATAAAAAAAACATTGTGCAAGACAAACAGTGCAATCAGACAGTATATATCTATGGTATGTGCAAATAGGTAAGATATATAAATATACTATACATATACAGTAAAGATCTGAGTTGCCAGAACATATTTGAGTAGCAGCATGTTCCGCAGATCAAAACACAGTTCTGAAATATCCTCACTATGCCTCTTAGGCAGCTTAAAGGTAAGGTAAAATGTGATATATATATTTTTGCATAGAATTGTAGGAACTGAAGGTGGGCTGCATTTTTCTCTCTGACTTTTGACTAAAACCTAGCAGCGAGAAGAGTAGCCAAATGCAAAGTACTACAAGTGCTGTCAACTTTATAGAATAAAAATAAATACAAAAATATAATTGCTTCCTAAGAGTTAATTACTAGAATGTAACTGAGAAAATATGTAGAATATACTTGAGTACAAGTAAGGAATACATGCAGTTAAGTAATCATAACTAGTTACTGCCCACTTCCATGTGCCTTTCCTACTTACCTCAATTCTATTTACCACTAGAGGGCAAGAACTCCGCATTTCTTATGTAAGTGTGTGTATTTTGCTCCCTTTGTTTTGAGCTAACCTTTGCTCTGTGCTTCCACAGTATGGAAGAGTGTGAAGCATTGTGCACCAGGATGGCCATCATGGTAAACGGCAGATTTCGGTGTCTGGGCAGCGTCCAGCACCTGAAAAACAGGTGAGAGCTCTCGAATAGTACTTGCTTACTTGCTTTTATTTTGATTTTATCAGGCACATTCAGGCATATTAATGTAATACCAAGCAGATTTAGACACGTTCTGAGAGCTTTATATACTAAGCAATTTCATTGCGCAGGTTTGGTGATGGATACACCATCATCCTGAGGGTAGCAGGCCCAGACCCGGACCTGCAGCCCGTGATGAAGTTTATAGAGAGTGAGCTGCCAGGCAGTATACTGAAAGAGAAGCACAGGAACATGCTGCAGTATCAGCTGCCCTCATCCCTCTGTTCCCTCGCTCACATCTTCAGCATCCTTGCCAAGCACAAGGACCTCCTCAGAATAGAGGACTACTCTGTTTCCCAAACCACATTGGATCAGGTGAGAACAGTCATCATCAGACAAATTCGCTAGCACTTCACTAGAGGGCAGTGCATGATACCTACAGTACCTATTTAAACATTGATAAATGCTTTTTACAAGTTTCAGATGTCACACAGGCTACTTTAGTCAATTTCACCATTATGTATTATGACAACTGACTGTTGAAATGAGCCTATATAAATGTTTAAGTAGGCTTGTGTCAGTTGTTATGAAAGGCTTATATTGGTGTTATGTAGCCTTATGAACATTGCACCACAGCAAGGAGTTATAGTTAAAAGTATTTATTTTAGTGCTGGGCCGTTATCGGTGTTAACGTGCTGCGTTAACGCAAGACTCTTATCACGCGATTAAAAAAATTTCGCCGTTAATCTATTCACAAAGTTGGGTTGGGAGCTGGGTCTATACTGCACAAGCTATGATGACTTTCACCTTGATATTTTAGCGCGGATTTACTCTCTTTCTCTCTGTCTGTCTGTCTCTCTCTCTCTTTCTCTCTGTTTGTCTGTCTCTCTCTCTCTCTCTCTTTCTCTCGTTCGTGACTTTTCTGGATCATCTCTCTCTCTCGCGCGCGCTCTCTCTCTGTCTCTCTCTCGTTCATGTGGATCGTCTCTCTCTGTCTCTGTATGTCTCCCTCTCTCTCTCTCACTCTCTCTCTCTCTCTCTCTCTCTCGCTCTCTCTTCTTACTCTCTGTCTCTCTCGTTCCTGACTTTTCCGTATGTAAACCTTGGGTTTATATTTACTTTTTCTTTAAGGATGATGTATTAAACTGAGTTCAAAATTAAATTAAAGTGATCTGGGAGAGCATTTGGAGACATATTTATGGTTTACATTATAAAAATTGACATTGGGATCATTTGGGGGGTGGGGGGGGTGGGGGCTTCAGACCTTCGGCAGAATTCAAATGAGCCATTTTAATTTAGATTAATCTAGATTTAAAAAAATAATCTATGCCCACCTCTAATTTATTTAAAATGAAAAGATAGTAAATTAGACCAAATCATACTACAATGGCTTGGTTTGAATTTAGTAATATGATTTGAGAGGCATGTGATGCAATTATATACAAGCTTATTTGCATGGAGAAAAATGTATGAAGTATGCCAGGGTTTGGTGATTTCCCTGCTCAGACACAACCGGTTCAGTGCATCTGGTAATTTCCAGGTTTAGAGGTGTGTCTAAATCACCACTCTGCTGGACACCAGCCTTTCAAACCGAAGAACCATCATTAACGCCTTTAGCCAAACAGACCATCATTTTAACAAGAAACACTTGAACAAGATACTGACCTTTATTTCCTCACCTGTAGGTGTTTGTTAACTTTGCCAAGGACCAAAGTGATGATCACTCCGACCATTCAATACGGCGTAAAGAGGCAGCGGTGGACATTCCTCTGCTCAGTTTACCAGCTTCACAAGAGAAACCCAAGGAGAGCTTTGTTTGACCAAAAGACTTTATTACACTTCTTAGGAGTGAACTGGAATCAGTGAAATTCACTAATTTCGCATTGCCATTCTTGTCTTTGAGCTGCAGTCTGCTAATTATCTGCTCAGTCAGTCGCACAAGGCCTGCAGGAGTGTGCTGGTGCAGACACTGAGAAACTCAATGCAAGTCAATGCAAACAGATAAAGAATCCACTCGGGATGTGCCGTGGAGCTTGGATCGCCATGCTAATCCCAGACCAGAGTGAAACTTGAATAACTGCCATAATTTCTTTCTCGTATGGACTGCGCGGAGAGTTTTGGCGCAGTTTTTCTATTTGTAGTTGACAACTCTTTCAAGTGTGCTGTGTGATTTTGGATCTGTAACTGCAATTGACTGGAAAATTCAGGGTCAGTTTCTGTTTATTTGTACTAGAAATGACATAATGAAGAATCAGTCTTTTTTTGTCGTCGCCAAGGGCTCAGCAGCAAAGTGAAATTGCTGTTGAATTGATTATGTTTTAATACGTGCCTTTATTTATGAAAAACCCCAATTGTTTTACAGTTTGTTTATTTTTTAAAGTCCAGTTGGGCATTCTTTTGTGAAATATTTTTGCAAACAGTGCCTAAGTGACTGATAGTACTGCAATCTGGGAGAAGAGGAAGAAGTGTTTATTGTTAAGTTAGAAAAGTAATGTATAGAGAAAAGGACTGATTTTATGTGTTTGTTAATAAAAGAACAGAGAATTATTGGAGAAGGGTAGTCTCCCAGTCACAAAATAGAACATATACCTCAGCAAACACAGGAGCCCTGACATTTCAGCATTTTGAAGGACTTTTGAGTATCATGCGTGAGAAAACGACCTTATTTCAAATGGCGTCCTTGGAAGGGTTTTAGCCAATAATCCAGCAGGCCTTACGACCTCAAGTAAGCCTTCAAATCCAAGCTAATCCTTTGTAGTATTTGGTTAAGTACAGAAACAGTGAGTTGTCCACTGATGGTGAGTCAGGAGCCTGAACTATCTGGTCTATCCGAAAGAAGTCAGTGTTATGAATCCAGTGTACTGTGCTCTCTCAGCGAAGCACAGCTGTTTCTTTCTCAACTACACTACGCCATGATCCGTCAGTATTCAGAAACAGAGCTGTTCTCCGGTCTTGGAGAGAGGGTGGCCACAAGGCCGGTCCTTTCAGTCCTAGCACTTTACTGGCTGTGTTAATTGGAAAAGTGTTCACTGGAAATGTGTTTATTCGTTTGCACTGGATTTTCCACAGAACTAAAACATTCCACATTTTAGCTGTACCTTCTCTTTTCTAAAAGGAGAAAAGAAATTCACTTTAACTTTAGCGATATTCCTTATTTAACGCGTGTTTACATTTCAGATGAACAGCTGTGGAACATCTGTTACTCACCCTGTACAATACTTACTTACACAATAAAATGTGACAAATCTACCAATGTGACTTTTCATTATTTTGTGGTCTAAATGACTCATTTCACCTGTTCCTTTGTTTGCAGTTATACTGCAGTATTGGTTCATTATTGATGCCACAACAGAAATAATATTCACTCACTTGTTACTGAATTATGATTTCAGTCAAGCTGGATTTTTTGCCCTATTTGTTCTTGGTCCTACAAAGCTGAGTTTACAGGACTATTTCTTTTCTTTTCGTCTCCATTTGAAGAGCATTCTTCTGAAAATACAGTTAACCCCTGATATCATGCCCCACCCACTGGTCCAAGCTATCAGCAGGCAAAAACACCCAATCAGCTCAGACACCCTCCCTGCTACCGTTTTTCCTTTGGAAAGTTCATATTACATAAGCAAAATGTTATTTTTGACTTTTAGCAGTAATAAAACTCATCCAGTGGTAAAAAGCGAACACAACAGCTGCTAAATATTATTCTGTCCAAAAGGAATTCTGTCACATCTACAGAGCAGTTTAAACCTTAAACCAGTTCTTCCCAAAGGGTGGAATACAGCCCCCTGATGGGCTGTGAAGGTACTGCAGGTGGGGTATGAGAGGTCATTTCACATACACCTGTGCGCACACACACATTATATGTGTATATATCTGATTCATTTTCAAAAAGCCCTTATATCTGTCAACATATATATA
>JBBPDE010000128.1:3959725-3977666 GCA_037974605.1 Nannopetersius ansorgii
ATTTAACCCATTCACCAAGTGAAGCAGGGGGCAGCTACGAACACAGCGCCCGGGGAGCAGTGTGTGGGTACAGTACCTTGCTCAGGGTACCTCAGAGGTGCCTTGCGGTCTTGGGAATCGAACCCAGACTTTCTGTATATATATATATATATATATATGCTTCACACATTCTCACTTTATTAGTGATGTTGTCTCACAGTTTGAGTCAGGTGGTAAAGAAACTGCTCTGTTGCAGAAATAATAGAAATTGACCTTTAATAGCAAAATTGAAGCAGTGTTGTTCACATCTACATAAATCTGTATAAGTAAAAGATAACATGGTCTAGGGGCAGAGTGAATATGAGTTCAAAAGTGCACCCAAACAAGCAGAAATAACGAATGCAGAAGTGATGATCGTTTGATTAAAAAGTTGCTCACTCCCTTATCAGCATCTCCCTTCTTTCACAATCAGGATATCTGCGTTGGTTTGACTGTAGACTGTACAGTCAATATCATTCTCAGGTGTCACTGTACAGAGATTTAAGAGTCATTCACAGTCTTGTAGCCCTGTCCTGTGTAGTTCAGAGTCATCTGAAGAGGATAAACACAAATAATTCATCCATTAATTTGATACATAGAATCAAATCTTATATCTTTCTGAGCTGAACTGGTGTGTTGCATCAGAGCTGTTAAACAGTTCAGAACTACTAAAGCAGAACTATTTCTTTATCATTTGTGCCAGTTGGGTGTGGTACACCAGCATCAACATATCAGCATCTCTCTCTCAGTTTGATGCAGGTGGGTGGATCCCCAACATTAGCTTTGCGTACTCTCATTTTGGGAGGAAATAGCAAAAGACAGTGCAAAGTCACACCCAGAGAAACCCTTTAAATAGCTGCAGTGGAAGATCTTCTTCTTCAGAGCTTCAGATACTAAAGTCTCCAGTTCTCAGAACTTTTTGGCAGCATGACGGGAGCAGCGGTGTTACTGATGTGTCTGCTCCTCATCTCTTCTGTGGGTGAGTCTGTACTGGTGTTTGATGCTGTTGTCCAAGTATCACAAACTGCACATTTGTAAACATTTTAAACTCTTTTCCCCCTCAGATGCAAAACACAAATTAGGGCTGTATCAAAGGGTAAGACATGTCTGCTAATATCACTCGTTTAATCTGTACCCCATGCTGATGCTAAGCCAGTGCTCCTATTGACCAGTGCTGATATTGCACCACTACTCTATAATCAGTTTTGCTGCTTTAC
This sequence comes from Nannopetersius ansorgii, assembly GCA_037974605.1. Taxonomy (NCBI): domain Eukaryota; kingdom Metazoa; phylum Chordata; class Actinopteri; order Characiformes; family Alestidae; genus Nannopetersius; species Nannopetersius ansorgii. The sequence goes on from JBBPDE010000128.1 coordinate 3,960,961, forward strand.
TGCTATTTTGCAACCAGGATTGATATTACACTACTATCCTGCTACAAATACGAATGCTGTACTTTTCTTTTCAAAAGCCTGAATGTGGGGACATGAGTTGGAACCAAGAGTGTCCCCGCAACTACCTTCCAGTCTGTGGAAGTGACGGCATCACACACCCAAACGAATGTGTCCTGTGTGCGCGCAGAATGTAGGTATAGTCTTGTATGACAGTTTACCACTATGCAAAAACTCTGTAAAACTTTTTCATTAAATTAAATTCTTTCCTACAGTTCTGAGTGCTGTACTGATGTTGCTAAATGTTGTTCTATTGACTGATTGTCTGTCCACAGGCGAACCAACGCAGATATTCTGATTGTGAAAGAAGGGAGATGCTGATAAAGGAGCGAGCAACTCTTTATGAAATGATCATCGCTTCTGCTTTCCTTATTTCTGCACTTTTCTGTTCATATCCTCTCTGCTTCTCTCTGAACATGTTATATTGTTCTTATACAGTTTGATTTTTGCTATTAAAGGTTAATATGTATTACCAAATGTCTGTGTCTAATCATTTCTGCAACACAGCATGTTTCTTAACCACCATGCTGTGAGACAAGAGTCCTAATGGATCAATCTGACTATTGGAAAAGTTTACTATTTTCCTCCCTAACTTAGACTGACTTAGGGCTGCATGATATATCAACTATTAATCGATATTGTGATACTGCAACACTGATGTTGCAACATAACAACATACAAATGAGCCTCTAATCAATGTGTTTCTGACAGAGGGACCAATCACTGATGACCAATCTTCGTGTAATTCAATAAAAGTAAAATTAGTTTAGCCAGTCTGTAAAAACTGAAGAAAATGATTCATTAAGGTGCTGTGAAAAGGGAACATAAACATAAACATGTTTTATTTTGTCAATGATGTTTGTGTGGGTTTATGTACCAAAAATATAAATAATGAATCACAATTCATTCTTACACTATTTTTTCCCCTAAACTCTGTATCTATAAATATATATAACACTCCTTAGAGATTCACCATGAGTGGCGACTAAATTATAGGACATATGTAAATGTGCTTGCTTTGTGGCGTCATAAAAACAGGCATTTTTTTTGTTTAACGTCCATATATGGACTGTGGGTGAAAAAAATAGTTTTTAATTCCAGAAAAGTGATGATTTGTGCACTTTATTATAATCCGAGTACTTTTATTATGATGTTTTTTGGTCCATACATTATACTTATTTTTGTACAATGCAAGCTATCTGCATTGTATAGAGACAAAAAGAATAATTAATATAAATAGAAATAATCATAATTAAAACCTAAATATTTTTAATCACAAAGCTGTGGAGTGTAGTGTCAGATGTGAAACACATGTAATTAATTAATATATTTGAAACATACATGAATATATCACTTCTTGCGTTCATAAAATATAAAAAAATTGATTTTTTTCATCAGAGAGGTATTAAATATGGCAGGACTGCAAGAGCGGAACTATTCTTATGCGTCCTTGTTTTGCACGGTGCACGTGGACGGACATTTACAATGAGGGGACGCCCATGTGTGTTTGGGACAGTTCAGAGAGGATTTTCTGACCAACGGTGTTGGTCTTACAGGAGGATAAAGTAGTGGCGTGTATTTGCAGTATATGTTCACCACATGTCTGTAATAGTAGTGACAATAATAAAGAGAGATTGAGAGAGACATCAGGCTGTGAGTTAGTTACTTACACTGAGTTAAATGAGTTTAGTCTTTTAATCCAGATATCGAATGCTCATGCTGTATCTCATATCCGCGGACACTCTATGTTGAGATCAGTTTATTCTGTGTTGGGGAAGATCAAGAAAGGTAAAAGTCACCGTACCCTGCCCAGCACTAGCAGTGTCAGCATCATGGCAAAAAGCAAGTACGAGTATGTGAGGGATTTTGAGACCGATGACACGTGTTTACGAAACTGCTACATAGTCGTGCGGCTGGATGGACGAAATTTCCACAAGTAAGTAGTGAACTTACACTCCACGAGCCATTTCTATCTGCTGTTTACTGTATTTTCTTGTATTAGCTGTGGAGGCTGGTGGTTAGGGAGCTGCCTATGTGTGATGAATCCACGGTTCAAATCCCAAGACTACCAGTGGCACCACTAAGGTAACCTATGAGCAAGGTACCGTCCCACACACTTCTCCCTGTGTGACAGCTCACTTCACTTGGCGAATGCAGAGAAAGGATTTCACACTGTGTGCTGTGGTGTGTACATGTCTGACTATAAGGAGCCAGTTTACTGTACTTGCCTTCCCAGCTGTTCCAGATGGCAGTAACCTTCCCTTAACTTTTGCATTAATAAAAGTAAAGTGGCCCCTTATAGTCATGCAGTAATGCACCATACCACAGCACACAGTGTGAACAATGTGGAACTGTTTATCTGCATATAAAAAAGAAGGGGGTTCCCAGGGAGATGTGTGTGGGAATGGTACCTCAGTGGTGTAACTAGCAGGTTTGGGATGGAACCCATGGCTTTCTGATCAAACAGGAAAATCCCTACCCACCAGACAACCAGCTGCCCTAAACCAATAGTCCATCCATCTGGCCAATTAAAATGAGTGTTGCATCTTTGGAAATGATCAGCATCACAGCATCATTGATTTTCTCTGTGTATTAATAATTAAACACTATCTGCAGGTTTGCTGACCAGCACAACTTCACCAAACCCAATGATGACAGGGCTTTGGGTCTGATGTCACGCAGCGCCCGCTCAGTCATGGAGGAGCTGGAGGACATTGCTGTCGCTTACGGCCAGAGTGACGAGTTCAGCTTCGTCTTCAAAAGATCCAGCAACTGGTTCAAAAGAAGATCAAGGTAAACTGGCATCCAAATCACTCTCGCTAAAGTCATTTTATATTCAGCCTAAAAAATGATGCCATGTTGTTAATAGATCTGTTCAAATAAACACTCTTACGATTAGGCTACTCTGAATGACTGTTTACATCTTAATGACTAAATTATACACACATTTTGAAACATAATGATTTTAAAATGTGTGTTTAATTCAATTATTTAAACACGTGTGCATGATTCAGTAAATGTGATTATTCTTTAAGAAAGCTGGACTACCATTTGTGTCCAGAGCTTACTCCCTCTCCCTTTCTCTCTCTCCTTCTCTACCTCTCTCTCTCTCTCTCCTCTCCTCTCAGCAAGTTGATGACCCATGTGGCGTCTCAGTTCTCCTCCAGCTACGTGTTTTATTGGAAGGAGTATTTTGGAGAGAAGCCGCTGCTGTACCCTCCAGGATTTGATGGCAGGGTTGTCTTATATCCTAGCAACCGCAACCTTAGAGACTACTTAAGTTGGAGACAAGCCGACTGTAAGTGTTTCTGAAATGCAGGGCTTAGATGTGATGTGTGTTTTACACTCTTAGTCGGAGTAAACACGTCTCTGACAAACAAGCGTATTAATCATTGAGTGAAACCGTTGTGAGTCTACCATTTTGAGTTTTTCTTGTGTTCAGTAATTCTAGCTGCTGATTACTGAAGTATTACTTTATTTCTGTTGGCCTGCAGGTCACATCAACAACTTGTACAACACAGCTTTTTGGACGCTGGTGCAAAAAGGTGGACTCTCTAAAACTCAAGCAGAGGAGAGGCTAAATGTGAGATTTACACCTCAGGCAATTTTATTATATTATTATTACCAAACTACCTTTTCTGGTCCTGTAGGGCTGGTGTCCAGCGTGGTTTGATGGTTCTCCTCCTCATATCCAATCACTAAACCTGACAATTAACACTGGAGGAGAACCAGGTGTGTTTGAGGAGGACACCGGCCCTCCAGGACTGGGGTTTGGGCTCCCCTGGTATGTTAATAGGTTCTTTGCTTCTTGGTTGCACTTTGTATCTAATTTCTTTACACCATTTACTCTCATGTCTTTCACATTTCTGTCATTCTGTTCTTTCAGGGCACTTTGTCTGGAGACAAGAATGAGATTTTGTTTTCCGAGTTTAATATGAATTACAACAACGAATCTCCAATGCACAGAAAAGGCACTACTTTGATCTGGGAAAAGGTAAGGAATGGTGCTAATGTTCAGGTACATCAATGAAAAAATCCATCCAGTAACAGTAATTCATGCTGCTTTTCTGTAGGTTGACGAAACAACGACTAAAAAGATCACATTGCCCAAAGAGGGTGAGAAAGAGGTCACTTTTACACGCATTAGACGAAAAGTTACTCCTCATTACTGCGACATCGTTGGAGATTCATTCTGGAATGAGCATCCAGATGTCTTAGAGGAGGACAGCTGTTAAGCCTGGATGGAAAAAAAACAACTTGTCCTGGACTACACAACTTCTGCAGACCATTTGGATTTTCCGCAAACAAGTTCAGAACTTTTTATTTTTAATTTTATGTAAATAAATATTTTTACCTACATGACAATTTTTATATTCTGTGGTTTTATTTTTGCCACTCAGACTCATGACCAGTGGTGTATGAAATGTTCCTAAATAATATTTGTATGTTTTCCTGTGAACAACGTTGATCCTTATTTGAGTTTTGTGTAATACTGAGGACTTTCCGTATAATGAGTGAATTATGTCCCAAAAGGACTCTCAACTCTGACAACCACCGCTGTTTACATTTAAAAAATCTTTATTTAGCCAAGCCAAGCCAACTTTATTTATAAAGCACTTTAACAACAGCAACCACTGACTAAAGTGCTGAACATAGGAGTAGAATACATTAAAAACTGAAAAAAAACGTGATAAAAGTGCAAGGCAAAGAAAATAAAATCAACATTTCACACTGGGTCAAAAGCCAAGCGGAAAAGGTGAGTCTTAAGAGCAGATTAAAAAACGGGCAGTGAGGAGACTTTTCTAATGAGTACCACCAATGAATTACACAGTTTTGGAGCCGCAAAGGCAAAAACCCTATCCCCCCTGAGCTTCCGCTGTGTCCTCGGCACATACAGAAGGGCCAGGGAGAAGAGTGCAGGTGCAGTAGCTCAGAGAGGAAGTGCGGGGCAAGACCATTTAAGGATTTAAAAACAGAAGAATTTTAAAATGAACAAAAATGGTGACTGGTTAATGCAGGTTACTAGAGTCAAGGACACCATGGACCAAAATCTTCTATGTGTATAGTTGTATAAATGTGCCATCGCAGCAGTTCATTTAATCCCCCTCTCCCTGTTCAAGTCACTGCAAGATGTTGGCAGCTTGGTTGTATACGATTGGGTTTGGCGAAGAAGTTGCAATCTTCAGCAAAAATGTAACACAGGCCAAAAAGATGTAGTGCAAATCTTTAACCACAAGGTGACACTCTTTCACTTTTGACATCACCTTCATGCTGCGGGCCCAAGAGCTCAATTTCAGCCTCTTTCCTCAGATCCAGTCTTTCTGTCTTTATTTTTTACATTGAAAATAGTCAATAATAAAAACTAAGTTAATATCCATACATTCTAGAACTGAACGGTGGTTAAACAAGCATGATGAAGCTGGACAGAAGCTTTTTAAAGAATAGTGGCGCCTTATAGCTACACATGAAAACACCACAGCACACAGTGTGAAATTCTTTCTCTGCATTTAGCCCATTCAGCAAGAGACGCAGCGGCCTGCCACCAACCCGAGCGCCCGGGGAGCAATGTGGGGAAGGTACCTTGATCAATGGACAAGTCAAAAATGCATTAAATGTGTTAATTGTTAAAGGTTTTGTATAAAATGTTTTGGAAATGAGGGTTTCACCGCAGGGTATACACTTTTTTTTTTTTTTTACAAATCTACTATGTGGTCATTAACAATTAACAACAGTTGATTTAGAAATAAATGAAAAGCATGAGTGTGTGCTCCTGTGTGACAATGCAATATTAACAATATAACGTTATAAGTAGATATAGTTGCACTTTCATAATCGTAGTACAATGGCTTCTGATGTTCAGAGTAACAGCAGTATTGAGCAGAAAGCATGTTTTCACGTTTACTGTTTAGGCTTCCTATGAATGACATCAGCCCTGAGTCTACACTGCTCCTCTGCAACCCCTCCCCACTAGATGGCAGTGTAGCCTGTTCAGTGATTAAGCATACGGACGCTAAGGTCATACAATCCCTTTAACATTATCTTTGATACAATAAAAGTGATTTACAATCCATGATAAATAGGCCTATGAATAACAAAGCCCTGTTGTGATTCTCCTCTGAGGCCCTTCACTGAATGGAAGAAACCCTGTGTGAGTGTGCGCCGGCTCCGAAAAAGATGCACAAAGAATGGCATCACTTTTAGGTGAGAAAAACAACTTTTGCTTTCCATAACAGCTTGATGAAAGAAATGTCGCTATATTAAATTAAACATAGAGATTGAACACAGGCCACCGCAGTAACATCTACAAAAGGAAACTTTAATGTCAGACTTTAGGCTGAATTACACTACACATCTATTCAGCCACTTTAAGGTACCCACTGGTGTCTGAGACATTCAGCTGTGCAGTTTTATAATCTTCACCGTGCATAAGTTCACCATACACAGAGCTAATATCGGGGTTAACCCCAGCATTGGTCTGCGGAACAGAACTGAGTTCTCTAGTGCGATGGATCTCCTTTCTATTAATATTAACACTTAATACTTAATTAATACTTAACATTAACAATTTTATTCACTAATCCTCTTTCAGCTGAATGCAATCAACCCCTAACAGCAATGTTTCACCATCGATTGTAAAGTCTTTCCAGAATATTAGAGGCCATTATAGCAAAGAGAGACAAACACCCAATACATCTGATGTCAAAGTTTGTATGATTTCACGCTAGTTTTGACTTCATTTATGTCTGACTGCAGAAACGAACTGTGGCTTATAATAATGTGCAACTTATTATGATTTATCTATGTCATACAAATACTGTACTCTACTGTAATACAGTAGCGCTTCATTGTTATATTTGTTACGATAAATTATTTGAAATCAGTCGGTAGCTTTACCGTTTTGTTTAAACATTCATTTTCAATATTTTTTTTCACAGTGTTGGTTGCAGCCATGTTACATCTTCATGTTCAATATTCTGCTCCTGACAGCACATGCAACAAATGCATTTTTATTCAAATGAATAACGGTTCTGATGTGTGACTTCTCTGCTTCTTCTAAGCTTCTCTACAGACAGTGGAACATCATAACCTAGTTGCCGGCTCCCTCCGCTCAAATCTAGTGCTGATACAGGAAATTTCCCATTCAAATCTCTCTTCAGGTCCAGCCCAAAACACAAGATGGATGTTCTCTTTTGGTTAAGAAATCCATTCTCTTGCCACCCGCGCTCCCTTAGGTGGAGAGGATGAATATGTAGACTCCTCTCCAAGGTGAGAGCGGGGAGGCGAGGGACCGGGCTGGCTATATTCGGCTGAGGCCCTGTTTTTTTGCCTGTGGGCACAGAAAGAATCGCATTCATTTGGCCTTTCAAACAGATAAATACTTTCTCTGCAAGCACTGAAACTCAGGTAGAAACGAAGAAAAGCGAGTTCGTATCGTTTGTGTTGTGTCTCAGTATTTTTTTTTTTTACAGGGGATCGGGAGAATGCTTATGAGTGATATTCTGAGTGACTGAGATTGGGTCTAAGTCTAGACTGAAAAAGATTTTTCTAATGCTAATTCACCAGTAACATTTATTCTAAGATTAGTCTCAGTCTGTTTCCATTTAACAAAATGTTCTTCGTTTATATTAGATTGTTATGTAACGTGTAAGTGCTGTTTACTTTGTCCCAATGTGGACAAATAGAAATGCCCCAGAAAGGCAGTGTGTTAAGTTTTTGTTCCTTCTGTGAAATTATTTTAGAAGATCTGAAGTTTTGTTTCAACAATGACAACAACTAGCCGTATTGGTTCAATTTACAGGCAGATTTCTTTATCTCCAGCTCTTGTAGTTGCCATGTAAGTGTGTAATTCACAATCCTGCGGTGGTTTTACAGTGTTGGGAAGACCCAACCTTGAACTCACGTCAGTCCCTTGGAAAGCTGACAGGTATGTCCTGCTATGAGCTGACAGCACTCTGTCATTTGGAATTTAGGCCTTTTCCTGGAGCTGTGCCTTCTGACAGTGGTTGCTACGGGGGCTTATGCAGGTATTCATTAGTGACAAAGCCAGCACAGTGTAGTGCTTTGATAGAGATTTCTTCCTCCAGCTTTGACCTGTCTTATACCCCACTGAGGTGGAAGCAGGGCACTGGAGAAATTAGCCAGCCCACCCAACCCCTTGCCCAGGAAACAATAGTGTTGTAAAATATCACAAGGCAATAAACACACATGCCCAACAAAAGGGCAGCACCAAGCACAAAAGTGTCTGTAAATGTTTTGGGTCAGTGCAGCACCATGCTGAACTCCTGACCCCTTGAGTGACCGCAGAGGCCACCGAGTTAAAACAAAGCAGTAATTATCTATAGGTTACTAACGCATTGTGAACACAATGAAGGCACACACAGTGGAGTGTGTGTGTGTGTGTGTGTGTGTGTGTGTGTGTGTGTGTGTGTGTGTGTGAGGGGCAATAGCTCATTGCTTCATTTATTAATTATTCTAGTAGGAGTTGGCGCACAGTTTCAAAATCTTTACTCTAGCTGAGGACGATTCCACTAATGAAAATGAAGTCATTTACAGCATACTGATGAGAAATGATCTGAACAAAAATGCCTCTAAAGCTACTACACATCGTGTTTTTACATGAAAAGTTACGTACTCAGCCTGAATCATTATTTTACAATGTTTAAGAAAGAATTGTGGCTTTTGTAATGCAGATTTGCCAACATCACATATAAGACCTTCAATGGGTCCAATGGTTGTACTGGACACATTCTTGACATTGTTCCTATCATTGTAAACAAATCCAAATCAGTACATTTTTTTCTACAATGAACATTTTGCATCAGATTGGTCTGAATGGCTAATTGTATAATGTGGAATTTTTTTACAGATTTGTGAGATTCCCCCCAAAGGCATTGATTGAAAATGTACATAAAATTAAAAGAAAAATCTCATTAGTAGGAACTAAGGTCATAGATAGTTATGTAAGCGCTTGCACAACCTTGGCTGGATTAATATTGGCTGAATCCTCGTTTATATTACTGCATTTCACCAGTTTTCTAATCTCTTCTCTTCATTGTTACTTCCAGACACATCCCTAGCTTTACTTCATCACAAACATTCCTTAATCACTCCTATACTTTACTAATGAGCTTCCCCTTTGCCCTTCCTAAGCTTGTTTGTATGTGTACTTATGGGCATTGTGGCGGAAATGAAGAAATATACAAACGAATATAAACTCACCTGTTACTTATTATCAATTACCCATTACTCACCTATTCTTGTCATTTTTGAATTATTGAATATATTGAATTATTTGACAGACATTCTTACCCAGAGCAACTTACAAAAAAGTGCAAACAGTCACAGAGATGCAAAAGTGTCAGAAATATGGTAAGAACATACACTAACAGGTGAAAAATGCACATAAATAAATAAATGCAATGTATGTATGCAAAACACTGGGTTTTTCTTTAGAAAAGTAAACGAAGAGGTTTGGTGTAGAAAGCTGCTAAGTGATGTTTTCTGGAGAGTTGAGTCTTCGGTCCCCAGTGGAAGGAAGTGAGTGAGCAAGGAGTTCAGGGTTCAGGGGGAAGCCCATTACACCACTGAGGGACCAATATGCTAAAGCAGAGAGGCCTAGGCTTAAGAACATATTTGTTGGAACAAAACTTTGACACTTAATCAACTGCTGTATGGTGTCTGATGTGAAAATCGCCTTATGATTTCCAAAGATGAAAATACAGCGAGATTCAAGCTGAGATTTCCATTGAAATGTAAAGAGCAGAAAGTCTTATGTGAAAGATAAACCACAGTGAAGTGCAGACTTGAGTACAGTAATGAGGTTCCTGTTGTACTCTGTTACTCCCCTCCTCTGGAGAGTGGCTGATGGTGTGAGTGATAGTGAGAGGGGTGAGTGGAAGAAGGCCTGAAGTGGGGGTTCTTCTGCTTGAGCATCTGCTGGAGCGTTGCATGGTGTCTGATACATCAAACAGTTGAAGTCCAGACACTGGGCAGAAGAAAAGCTTTAGCAGGAGGATTCTGCTTTTCCAGACAAAACAAATGCTTCTTCAGCTTCTTTAAACCAGAGGCTTCACCGGAGGCTTTGCAGCGAGGAGCCGGGCTCATCCTCTTCATTTGCAGGACACAGAGAGTCGGTGAAAAGGAAGAAAATCTACATGCTGGGGGGCTTAGCACTGCAGCCCCTCAATAGGCAGTTTAGTCATCACAACAGGATTTCGGATTTGCCACAGATCCCATTGCGCCTAATTCCCAATGTAATGCAATGCTCCCACTCTTCCTCTCTGCCACTCTCTCTCTCTCTCTCCTTTCACATTCTCTCTTTCCTTATCTTCTTTCACATTCTCTCTCTCTCTCTGTCTCTCTCCCCATCTGTCTTGGTCTCTCTTCCTTCAATATTTTTATTTTTTCTCATGATTTCTTTCTCCCTCAGTTTCCTATTTCTCTCTTATACCCTTCTTTCTTTCTTTCTTTCTTTCTTTCTTTCTTTCTTTCTTTCTTTCTTTCTTTCTTTCTTTCTTTCCTTCTTTTTCTTTCTCAGTCTCTCTTCTTCTATCCATATCTTTCTCTGTCTCTTTTTCTCTCTCTTTTCCTGTCTCTCATTTCATGATCGTTCTCCTATGAAATCGTGCAAGAAGCCAGCATAAACCAGCAAACTGTCTTATATCAACAGCGGCACAATCGGAGTCTTTTGTTTGCTCACTAGAGCATTGATCTGTGCATCTAAAGTCCTTGCTCAAAGAGTCTGTGGGGCTGGTAGACCACCACTCCACTCCCTCTCCTCCATGGCCGCGCTGCCAGGACCGGCCCGCTTTCTCATGCTAATCGCACACTTTGTCCCGGGGTGGATTATCCTGCCGTGCCTTTTGTTGGAGCCCCAGAGCGGAGCCCCACGAGGGCGACCTTAGCTGCGGCCTCAGACACAAAGCCCCCCGCGTGCATGCAGCCCCACTCTGAGCACGTCCCTCCACACACAAATTAGTCCAGCACAATTCCATCTCACACTGGAGAGGCCCCCCCATCATTAAAAATGACTGCACATGCTCCCCAGCTACCAGCACTCAACAGAAACACGGCCAGGCTCGAGTCTAGTGTCTGCTCAGCACACAAGGATGGTCAGAGTCTTGCTGGCAAATCCTGTATTTGGGAAAGTTTTCATATTTTAATTCTCAGTACCACCACTCTGTGTATATAATGCCCCCTTTGATATAGTACAGTTAAAATATTTCAATATAAAATAATTTAGCTGCTGCTACATTTCAAAAAAGATTCTAGTATGCTGCTACTACCCATGTCGGCTTATAATAACTGTATTATTGTTTTACATTACAAAATAAATATTGTATAAAACATAAAAATACATGTATATATACATGCAGTATATCCATATATACATATATTTTGGTGTATTACACATGCACACTTCACTGAATCATTCAAATGATTCATTTTTGATTAATTTCATTGAATCGTTCAAAAAGTAATTCCATACTTTTGAAAAGTAATGAACTATCAATGTTAACTTTTAGAAATATCCCTGTTTATTCCTATTTATTATTTTACAATCACAAGCATCCGTATTTCAGATCTACTACAACACTCCAGGCTATTGGCTGGAGTCTGGTTCCATTCATCTCTCTTGAAGCCAACTTCTTGGTTCTGATCCAGCTGCTACACTGTGCTCGACTCTTTGTTTGGTGTCAGGGCAGATTTGATCCTTTTCCCGCTCCGCCCCTGGCAGCTCAGGAGGAGTGCAGGCTCTCACAGGTTCTTTAATTAGAGCTGTATCCAGCCCCAGAGACTGTGCCGGTCGCTCTGTCTCCACACAGTAGACGTGACCTCGTTTGAACGAGGCTCAGTGGGGAATGAAGGGCATGCTCCTGTGCCATGGCCTCATATTGTTGCACTGGAGCATGCAGTCTGCACCATTTGGCTACGGCTGCAGTCTAGTCGATTTCATGCACTTTGGCAAACTTGGGAATTCTTCATACACATCCTCCAGTGGCAACAAATGGCATCGCAAAATGATGAAATCCATCAAATCATAGCAAGACCTTTTATAAGCACATATTAACCAAAGTCCTGCACACCAAGCAAAAAATACTGAATCCGTAATAATACCCAGAAATGCAACATAATGCATAGGGCTGTTTTTTTTATGTGTGCTTCTGGGGCGATGCACATTAATCAGGGTGAAGTAAATATGCCATTGTTAGCCATCTGGCAAATTTTTTGCTGTAGTCTCTGTTGGCCAACTGGCAAGTGTTCTACTGTAGTCAACTGTAGGCCTGATGTTTTTAGGGTGAACTGTCTATTTGACAATCTTTGCAAAACTACGTGTCAAAACGATTCACTGCAATTCATAAATGAAACATGGATTCAGTAATAAACTTAGAGAAGCAGAGAGGTATGCCCCTATGGGGCGTCCTCATTCTGTATTCAAATAAGGTTGATGGCAAGCTGACTGACAGTGAGCGAAGCTAAAAAGGAGAGAGAGTGAAAAATACTAAAGTTGACAAAAGAGTCTTGCTCCTCCCACTCGCTATTGGCTGGTGACATGGAGGCTTTTCTTTTTCCTCCAGCTAATTGGCCACCCAGGCTTTCACTTGATTAGGAGTTTTTCTCTGTACACGTGCACGTCCTTCCCTGTCTGGAGTTACCCTGCGGCATGCCAGCTTTAACACCACGCCATCCCAACGTTGCCATGGAGAGCTGCCAAAGACCGAAGGGAAAAAAAAACAGCCATTATTGTGATTTCTGTTTGCAGAAATGTGTATACATTGATTTTAGCTAACATTTACATAAACATGCATGCAATGGGGAGATGATGAACTATTCATGTCTACAAAAATATAACGGAAAATGGACATGTGCTCAGGTTACACAAACAGTAAATTTCTTGTCAGTTACCTTGAATAAGCTGTTGACTCAGTCAGAATGTACAAATTTACTACAGAAATATTTCCAAAGCCATTAAACAATGATATATTGTGTTGTATTATTAGTTAGTCACTACCTAAACACAACAGGTAATGATGGCAGTAGAAATTCATACAATAAACAATGCAACACATAGGCATTAAAATCACAAGCGCAAACTACGCACACACAGAGAGTTTGTTTTATCTTGGTACTTTTTTCTTTACTCTCTACTGAATTGCTTTTGCCTATTAGGTTCATTTAAAGCAAGAACAATGTGCAAAGACCTGTGGGACGTCCAGCCCTAGCTCCAGTGTCTCCAATGGAGTCAAGGGGTGATAGATGAGCTAGACCTGATCTCATTATTTCATTAGTTATTTAGAAGCAGCGATGGAATTCGGTCACCTCTGCACCCCCACTCACCCCCATCCTTTTGGGTGCAGATTTGAGGGTTGCGATCGTGTCTTTAAGGCCTGAGAAAGGAGGTGCGGGGGGAGGTGAGGTGGGGAAAGTGATTCGATTGTGTGCTGCTTCCATATGGTACCACGAGTGCTCAGTTTTTCTGGTCTTGTCAATGGCAGGCTCGAGCCATTTGAATGGTATGGAACCAGTGCCACCCCTTCACCAGCCCCCACCCCCAACACAACACAACAAACTTTGTCCGAGAGCCAGACCCCACCACCTCAGACCCAAACCCCAACCCAACCCCACCCCACCCCCCCGACCCCCTTATATATATAAAAAAACAAACATAGGGAATCTGGTTAGAGAATAATAGCAGGAGCGGACTATAAGGGGCAGAGGCAGGGGGGTTAAAAAAATGGTGGGGTGTCAAGAGAGGCACGGAAACCTCAGTGAAACAAAACTGGGGGCTCTATGAGGCACACAAAAGCACAGCCACGTCCTTTCTGTTTGGTGCGACTGGTGGCGAGAGATAAGGGAATTGCTCAATACACAGAAAGAAAGGGCGATTCAGTGTTTTGGGGTTTCCACCTCAAGCTACTGGCATTATGCATATGTGTTTAAGAGATTGGGCTGATAATGCAGCACTTTGTCTGACAAGTTTTTGCTCTGTTTGAGTCTCAGTCGCTCTTTTGCTGCATCCATTGTGAAGCAAGGTATTATGCAGTCTGGCTGATCCCATGCAAATGTACAAGAGAAATTTGGGACTAGCTCACTTCTTTATTTACTAGGAGAACGCCCACCATAAAAATACAAGAAACGATTGTTTTAGTAGTAAATAACACCAAATCAGTGTAATCTAATTGGACCTAATTCATGTGTTCATGTGCTTTTTTTGACACGGCCCATTGCCTTGTTCCTACTTCTCAATTAAAAGACTATGAATTGCAAATGGATCCATTATACTGCAGTGTAAATGTCAATTGCTTACATAATTTCTCCTTTCTTTTCTTCTTCTTTCAATGTGTTTCGAGACTAAATGACACTTCAATTAGCACTCACTTGCCAGACACCTGTCATCAGCCTACATTACATTCCATGTCTTAATACATTTAATATACTCTATAAGAGGACCTAGCCTAGTAACGCGCCAACAGGCAAATCTTAAACTCCGCTATAACCAATATAAAATGTATTATTAGCATGCCTAAATTATATCCCACCTGAAGCCCTTCAGCAAGGGTTTATATTCTGGGAGTTTGCCAACTGCACTGGATGCAGCGAGTGTTCCTTTGGAGAGTATTATCCACATAAATCACCAGCAGCTCACTGCGAGGATATTTCAGGGCAAACAAATTAATCATAGTCTGTGTTTTGTAAGGCTGTGTGGTTTCTGAACATTCCTCTGTGAGGTGAACTCAAGGTAGCGTGGGAGGGCGAGGGCTGGGAGAGTGTGAGATTCGCTCTCGGTATCAGTACAATAATGTGTGTCAGAGCACAACAGCTCTAGGGAAACAATGATGATATGGGTATTGTCATCATTAAATAACATTTAAGAGACTCCCAAGAATCATGCAGAGTGTTTGCTGATGTTTACTGCGTGTTTGTTTGACTTATACTGGCCTTTAACCTAAGAAACCATAAAGTTCATTTCTTGATGACACTATTATTTTTCTTGAATATTTTACAGTAGTTACATGTAGTTCAAGATACTAAATAGTACTGAATATGTCATAGCAGTTATAGTACTGAACACTAATACTAATATTAAACAACATGCTCTTGAGACCTGTTGTTTCTTTCCTAACTTCTCGGCCAATAATGAAATCTATAACGAAGTAATGTTAAAGCCATTAAATGCATTTACTTTACTTTTGCTTTCATTAAAATATAAACAAATTCTAAACATCACCGATCAAAGTATGTCATAAAAATGCCCAGTTTGTATATAAATAAATTATTTTTGCATCTCTCCTGAGCTGCAGCACATGGTGTGTTGTAACAAGCTCCAGAGTGGAGAGTTTGATTTATGAAGAATGGGACGTTTATCGCGAAAGCCCAAAATGAGGCAATGACTTTGTTTTGCTGCGAGCGAATTCCTCTGCCCCATAAAACAAGCTTCTTTGATATTCCTCTAAGAACAGCAGCAAAACAGATTTGCAATGTAGATGCATCAAATGCTTTCTCTTTTTAATCGTGCCATGACACTTCCTACACTACAGAGGAATCACGTACTGTACTTCAGATACACATTTTTAATAGCTTGGAGGCCAATCTTAAAACATGAACTTGTATTAGTTTCACAAACAAGTCTGAACTGCCATATTTAACTGCAAGGCAGACCCATGTAATTCATGAAATGTATATTGTAGTTCTAATTGGCAATTAAGAAGGAGGCTTATTGTCTTTGTAATATTTCATTGATGTGCAAAGAAAGCCATAAATCTCCAGTTTTGGACAGAGGATTACAATTCATACACGTTCACAGACACATATGTGTTTTTCCAGTCTGAATCACTGCACCTGTCTCCAGCTGTCCATCACCCAGCCTCACTCTTCCTGAATGGTCAAGTGCATGCTTTGCAGAATCAAGAGTCACAAATGTGCCTGTATGGTTGTATCTCTGACAGCTGTTGTATATACTCTCCATTTTTTTTCATTGTTTTATGTTATTTAAAAACACCCATAGCTTATCACATGCACATTTATAGGCAAATAAATATGGTTTAAAATTACATTACAGAAATTCACACTTTTTCAACCTCTTTGACTTCAGCAGTATTCATTTAGTAATTCATATTTTAATACAGGGAGGCTAAATCAGAAAGCAGGTTCATGATAACTTGCACCTGATTAACTGTTAACCTGTGCTTCACTGCAATTAGTATATAATTATGCAAATGGTCTTAAGGGTTATGATTCTGCTGGTGACTATAGTAATGCACTAAAGAAACTGTTCACTATAAAATCACACACTTTTCTCTGCACTTAAATGTAGTCAATCAGCTGAGACATGTATGGTGCCAGAAGTTTGCTTTTTGTAGTTTTGTACTAGAGATACAGAGACTAGTGTAGTTTTGGTCTACATCTATATCATGGTCTGGTAAAGTATCTTTTTTAGGCTTCTACCATATTAGACACATTTCTCCATATTTTCAGATGCCAAACATATCTTGACCAAGTGACTATGCTTGGGCACTTAGGGTAAATTGTGTACATTTGTTTTTCTGTGAATCATTCACTAAACAACGGAGGAAACACACACAAACCTCTGAACTCTGATTGCTGTCACTGAAGGAACTTCTTCATTTGGAGTGTGAGACAATGCAGCA
>JBBPDE010000128.1:4036653-4055847 GCA_037974605.1 Nannopetersius ansorgii
TTTAATCTAGATTAATCTAAATATTACAATGAGATAACATACATAAATATGTACATACACTCTCCTTATATTTATATATACATATATTCTCTCTCTCCTTTACATATACACATAGGTTCTCTCCCATTCTCTCTCTCTATACATATCTCCTCTCTCTCCCTCCCTCTCTCTCTCTCTTGACTCTATCATGCTGCATCCTTGCTACGTGCACATCTACACCAGCTTCATGGCAACACGGTACACACAAGTGAACAGAGTCCAACCACTTTTCCCGGGCGGGTAGGGTCTCCCAACACCAAACGCATTAAAACACCACGCCCGAATCATCTGGGCGGACGAGGAGTCACACACAGCCCGTATAATCTCAAATGACAACCGACCATGTCACGAAGAGTCAAAAAACGGTGCGGGGCAGGAAACGGGCTGGTGGGAAATGGTTCAGTCCTAAAGTAAGACGTGCAAAACCGAACGCGCCGCACCCCAACTATAACTCAGACCGGATCCACCCAAACCTGCCGCTACTAAGCTCGCCTCCTGCCTCACGCTATTGGTCGGTTTGGTTATGGAGGCGTGACCTCTGCCTTCATCGGAGGCAGCCGTTGACTGAGCATCAGTGCCAATCAAGCGCTGATTTGCATAAGCAGGTCAGGTTGCAGAGGCAGAGGAGTGGGCAGGGTTGGGGCAGCCCGACTGAACTGAACTTCAGCTTCTCTTAGACTGAACCCTTTCTCCAAATCTGACTTTATTCTTACATTTCTGTCATCGGACAGCCTTTCTCACATTTCCTCCTGCTTCATCAGCACCTGTCCTCTCTGCAATTTGGATTTCCTTTTTTATCCTTACCTGATACCATTTGATGGGGAGAAACAAGAAAAAAACTTGAGTGGTGAGTAACTGTGGCTCCTGGTGTAAATATCACTTAATTGTAATTTTTATCCGAGAAGCATGATAACATGTTTTTATTAGCACAAAAAGGCCTTCATGCTGTCTGGTGTTTTTATCTTGTCCCAAGATAAATTTTCAATCACCTGCTAAATATAGACGTGCACTAAATATTTCACCACATTTGTACAAGTGGCCTCATTTAAGGGTATTTGGACAATAAACATCACTTATCCAAGATTTCTTTTCCACGGACACCTCTTTATATTATTATTTATTTGTATTTATTTATGTTTTAATAGGAGCGGAGAGGAGGAGGAGGAGGAGGGTGGCCAAACTTGCCCAGGTTTAAATATAGGTTTATTTTTACCAGGTTGAAATGTAACCAGACCTGTGGTTAATGGGCCTATATTAGTTAAACTCAGAACCTGTTAGGAGTTTTAATAGCAGTGATGGTTTAACATGCAACTATATATGTGTGTGTGTGTGTGTGTGTTTTCTCCCTTACAGTCATTATCATTTAGTGACCCCTTAAAGCACTTTTTTTTTTCTCCACTAGAGAAAGAGGTATGGCCTGGTTCTTCTCATGTGAGATTTCTGAAAGCAGGTAAGCCACTGACTAACGCACATTGCGCCTCTTCTCTGTTCCACTGTGCGTGTGACAGCGGCTAACCAGCTTTTGGACGTGGCCCCGGCCTGGAGGGACCACTCGCACCGTCCTGCCGGATCATTCTGTGGGTTTGTTTCGTCTCCATTACTGTAATGCAGCCTACGTGCCGCATGTCACAGGAACGTGGTCCATCCATAGGCCTCCTCAGGAGGGTGCCAAGAATTATGTCTAAATTTGTGTCATCAGTATGTAACAAAACTTATATAACTTTGCAGTATTGCTCCCTCAGCCTTTTGAACTCTTCAACCTACAGTAGACTGACTCTGCTGATAATGTACATGCCTGTCTTCAATACCAGTGATCATTAAAGCTCAAGTGAAATGTATTTTGGGTTTTTTTGTTTTTTTTGCTTTTTTTTATTTTGGTACTTTACCATAAAACTTCTCTGTTAGAGGTGAGTGATATGGCAAGAAATGTATCACAATACACTATAGTTCTAGGCTTGATGAATTTTATTTTAATTTTAGTACTTAAACAATCTCAATTGGAGGTGAGCGATATTTAAAAAAAAAATCAATATGATTCGGTTTTTCCAGGTTTTATAAACTTTTTTCATTTTGGTACGTAAACATAAAATGTCTATTATACGTCAAAGATATGGCAAAAATGATCATACCATTATATGTGCTTTGTCTAGGTTTCATAACAAACATTATATTTTCATTTTGGTACTTTATTACATTAATGTCTCAATCAGATGTGAGTGGCAAAAAAATGCAATACATGTGTTTTTCTAGGTTTTATAAAAAGAAACGGGAGAAAAGTGCCATATTTAACAGTATTTTACATACTGTGCAACAGTAAATCCTATTAAACAGGACTAATTATGCTGCCTGGAATGACTCATGCTGTTGGTCAGTGTTCTTTAGGTCCCTGACATCACTCAGAAAAGCATATTGTGATGTAAAGTGAAGTCATTCGTAATGATTATCAGCGTCCCACCCGACCCTAATGACTAGAAGTTTGCATTTACCATTTCATGTTCTGGCAACTGACATTACACCAGTGTGTGTAAACAACCCCATTGGATCTCACTGGTCCATAGTGTTGGTGCATTTAGGTCTTTCATGCATGACATCCTTGAGGTGGAAGCAGGGTATTATGTGGGCAAAGGGTGTGTATGAGGAATCAAATGTTTACACTATGAATGGCTTCGTTCTACATTTGGTTCAAACCTACTAAAACCTGTTAACCTTCTTGTATAATGCCTCACTCTTGTCTTCCACATCGGTATTAATTTACCATTCCGTGTGACCTGCCACTCCTTTTTTTTTCTTCTTTTTTTTTGACACCCTGTATACATCCCTTTTGTAGCCTGTGGGCCAATGGAGGCAAAGTGAATTCTGTTTGTCACCTGAGTGTTGTGTAGTGTCTTGGAAGACAGGACTGATAAGTCCTATGGCCCTTAAAGCTGTTGGGATTTGGGGCTTAGCTTTCTCTAACTACGCCAGACAGTTCCCTTATCTTATCAGTCTAATCTGATTTCATCGAATTAAAGTGAAGACGGCCTCGCCAATACTGAACCGCTCAGACGAATATGCATGAATGTATACGGTCTTTAGGAGGGGAAAGTGTAACAGATCTTCTAATGGTACCATAGCTATGAGATTGAAGGACGGTTGAAGAGTTCAAATGAAAGTGATACGTTCAAAGCTTTAACCTGCTCATCCATGGCTGGCGTCGTGGAAGGGCCCAAACAAAAGTGAAAATGTTTCACTGGAATTCAAGCTGTACTGGGAACCAAGACATGATTCACCTGCTTGTGACTGCAAGGTGGAGTGTAAGTTAAGTGTCCTCACACCATGTTACGTCGACTGTATGAAATAGTTCATGGACTCTTGATGTGTCCTGTTATGGAAGAATTCTGTACCGTGAGCTCATAGTAAATGCACAATGCCATCCAGCTGAACAGGATGTGGTGCTTCCTTTAGCATAAGGCAAAAGCTTTTTATATCTCCACTGCATATTATGAAACATGTTGACACTATATATGCCATTTTCAGACCAATTTTAAAATGGTACACAAAAACAAACCCAAGACGAGGTTATCTAAAACACAATGCACCGTCTTTATTATACTTAAATACATAAACAAAGTAATAGTTCTCTAGATATAGCTTTCTGGTAATATCTTACAGTAAATACATGTTTTGCAATGTAACAAAAGATCAATATATATTTGTATATACAGATAATATATATATTTTATATGGTTACATTGACGTGTGGGGTCAATACAACAGTAGGTGATTAGGTACATTAAGGTGTAATAAGAGATCCTTGGCCCTGGCGTCCAGGTTTTACCTCCAAGACGACTCCCTGGATGTCAGGACTGCAAGACACACAAAAATATGATATGGAGTGATGCTTTCAGTTTTGAATACTGGAAAGGCGACACTTGCAAGTCACGCAAAACACTGTTGCAAAAATAAAACCCATGCACTAGAGAAGCTCGTCCGGTTTGTCCCATGCCACAGAGAAAACCTGGAACTGCTCAGCTGAATAAGAAGGCACCCACCAGCCCAAAGGGAAGCCAGGTATAAAAATTAAAATAAAAAAAAAATGAGGTGTATTACAGGCTCCATGTGCTTCTTTTTTTCTACTGCAACATTATAAAATAGATCAAAACAAATTCCAAATAGACCAATGGTACTGAGAGTTCATATGAATACCATTAAAGGAATAATTTGATTTTCAACCCGATCTTAATCTACTGTATCTGTAGAACACATTCATTTATAATGGGCTGCAATTTCTCTGCACTTAGAAATGAACATAAGTGTCCTTAACTCACATCTATAATCGAAGCCAAAGGGCAGGTGCTGTGTTAAGAGATGCCAAAAAGCAACTGGTTCTTCATTTTCTTCCTGTTGTTTTACTAAGAGGTTTTTAGTAATTAACAGGGATTAGGTTGAGAGTAATTCCTTTAATAGTCCTTAGTTTATACCTAAAAAAAATAAAGCAGAAATCAAATTCTTTGGGCTATTAAAACAGCAGACTTTCCACGTTATGGAACTTCTACAATGACTTTAATGGAGGTATGGAGACTGAGCTGTTTGCATTTCAGGCCTTCAGCTCTGATGAGTCCACTCCATCAATTTCCACTGGTGTGTCCTTCCCTGATTACTGATTACTGCTTGGACCACAGGTAGATTCACCAGACTTCTGACACAGAAGAGCCATCGAGGTTGTGACTTGAGAATAAAATATGAAGGCAATTTTCATTTGGATTCAGTGGCACCAATGTGAAAAAAGCTGGCCGTGATTACACCTTTAGAAAAAATGAGAATTAGAATAAATTATATACTTTAATTATTTACCAATATAATAGGAATATTGGCGGAGTCCCTCCTCAACAATCATTCATCGACACAGCAGCAAGGGCCCTTTTCATAGCGTTAGACAAACACTTTCCTGTTCACTGGTCTCACCCTTATAATGGTGAGTAAGAAATTGTACCACCTAATACAATCATTTCTCTATATGGATCACTGCTCATTCATGCTCTTGTACAGTTGGTACAGTATTTGTATGATATACAACATACAATAACAGCAGTGCCATATTGTGGAGAGCATTCTTTGCTGAACACACTGTCTGTTCTGTTGAGAAAACAACTCTTACAGAGACAAGTGTGATCAGTGGCATTGTAAAAAAAAAAAAAAAAATCTTCTCTCACTCTCACACACACACACAAAACAAACAAACACAGCAATGCATTCAGGGGACAGTTCATTTTTGTTGATGTTCTGCACAACCAAAAGCCATACATAACCACAGAAACAGGGAAAACACACCAAACCAGCAGCAGGAAATCCAGCAAAATGATGAAAAAGGCCTAAAAGGTGTGACAGAACAAGTCATTGCAAAAATAAATGTTCAAGAGGAGAGGAACACTTTAGTTCGTTATTATAAAACCAGAGCCAAAAACACCTTCATAAGCAGCACACAAGGATCTGAGTATTTGTGTGTATATAAATGCTATCGTGTTACATGAAGATGTTGTATACATCTGGCTCTCAAACTAAAGTGTTCAGGAGCGTTCAGAGTTAACACTTCATTTGAGAGGCACCAGGCAAGGACACCAAAGCTTACACAACAACAAGCTCGTCACAAAGTCTTTCACGGGTGTCGCATCATTGTCAATAGTTCATTTTGTGGACTGTCACAAGTGGACCCGGCAGCATGAGATCGATCATGCTTTAGAGTTAAAGGAACTCTGCAGATAAAGGCAGTTGCTTGAATATGTCTGGTAGATGCCTCAAGAGCTAGAGTGGGTCTTCTGCCAGGACATTTATAAACATATTGACTGCAAGCACAGATGGTGTGATGGTGCTTTATGGCATTTTATCAGGTTACTGTTGGTCCTTGAACCTCTACTACTTCGATTGGAGAACTGCTCTCATTCAAAGAGATCCTTTAAAAAAGTTAACTTTAACATTAAGCAACAAAAGCTGAAGCAGCTTATCAGACTGCAGTGAGCACTTTTCCATGGGAAAAACATGAAAGTCCTTCATTTATGCACCACACAGTGACCAAATGTATTTTGTGCACAAGCACAAAGGGCATCATTGCAAGTAAACTAAGCAAAGTCTTCTCCTTCAAGGAAAAGTTTGCAGATTCCCTTGGAATGTACAGCACTGTGCAAAAGTCTTACGCTCCAGTGTAAACCATTTAAAGCAATTTATCTGAGCAGTAAGGGAATTTCTGCCAGTTAAAATTAGAATAAATACTAACAAACAAGAAAGCATTAAATAATATCAGGACTTGTTTTGTTGGTAAATAGCACTACGAGCATTGTAAGCTGGTTAGAAGAAAACACATTCGGTTCCAGATTTCTTTTTGATGCTTCTGGTCTTTGCATGAATTCGTAATACTTCATCAGCAGCTCGCCTGATTTCATTTAAGTTTAAAGTATTGTTTGAGATGAAAAAAGCATTTGAGGTATTTGATGAGAACTATGATGTAATACTGGCCTTCCATTAGGAGAGTTCTGGGAAATATTAAGCAAACACTAACATACATAAAAACACTATTTATTGTATTATTATTATTATTTGTATATATTATAAGCTTTTAAAAGCATATACTGCTCAGCTAAACTGGTTTTACATATAATGTTCTCAGGTGTCTTTTGACATTTGCACGGTACTATACTAATAATGTAATGAAATATTTCTGATGTGCAAACCACAGTTGAAAGTCTGTATTTGAACAGTCAAATATCATTTCCTTTCAACACACGCCTGCCTTTTAGAGTTCACGGCCTTGTGCAGAGCCTCTCAGATGAAGTGTCAATGGAGACATACAGATACAAGCTTTATTAGAGGAGGGCGGTTAAGGAGCGGGCACCATGCAGGGACCTCCACCCAGAGAGGGCTGCCGCCACTGGGCTTGGCTGAGAGAGAGGGGTTGCAGGGTGGGGTGGATGAGCAGGCAGTTCTGCAGCAGCAGGCTCTCACACATACACACCCTCAGGGTTCAGGCTGGACACCAGCGGGTGCTGCAGGTTGCGTGGATGTCCCAGGAACTGCTTAGCGGTGGGACGTGGGGGGGAATCTGTGGAGAAAGACAAGGCTGTATCAGTAAAACTGGGCTTACAGTTTATTAAATCTATTCAAAGGGTCTGAGGAAAATTCTGTCATTCAGTTGGTCTTGTTTTGATGAGGTGCAGCAGCATAAGCCAGCTTGGAGGCATAGCATTTAAGACCTTATTATGTAGCAAAACTAAACAATGTGAATAATGTGCATAATGTGAATAATGTAACTCTGCATGTTACTCTGCAGGTTCTTTGCCAATGTTCTGTAAAGCTGGCATTTGTAGCAGCATTTTTAGTCAAGGTAAACTACAGCTAAGCTTCAAAACAGCAGTCTGGGCTAGTGTGTACTCAACATGCATGTGTGAGAGACACAGACCCCCCCCCCCAGTTTTAATGTAGTCTGTTAGATTATTTAGACCTAGCAATAACTTAACATTAGAGGAAGGTACTAAGTACAGGTATGAATGGGGTCCAGTGTGTCTTGGAGATGTATCATGATCTAATTACTCAAACTAACACAAACTCATTTGTAGCATGAACGTTAAAGCACTCTGATGCGTCCCAGACAACAATGAAGAGGTTGCATAAGAAATCCATATGATGTAAACATTAACAGCCCTTATATTACACAAACAATGATCTGTGACACATTTATGTTTGATTAAAGAATGCAGCAAGAGACTGACAATTCTCTTGCCATAACAGGTGTAAATGTCAGCAGTTATGAACAAGCCTCAAATATGAATAAATCCTCTTAATAGTTAAAAAAAGGAAAAAAATAAGTAATCACATGCTTTTGTTTGAACTTGATTTATGTTGTTCAGTCCAGTGACAAGTGAAATAGTTTATGAACTTTCAGCAATTAGTCTCATGAAACCCAGTTCTTTCAATGGTCATGTAAACAAACACGAAAACAAAAAATATATTCAAAGCCTAATGTTGTAAAATGGCCAAAAAGGTTGTAATTAAACGTGATAATATTGCTGATACACAAAAACGTGTAAACGATCGTGTTACCTGGATACAACAAGGTTCTTTCTTCTACAGTTTTTCAGTGTTTGCATATTAGATATGATTTTATGGACATAAAATAATATCTTTGTATGCAAAACATGCATGTACAAGTATATGTGTGCAAGACATACCAAGGTCTATGGATTTATTCTGCAGTAACTGCACCAGCTCCATTTGGTCCAGCTGTTGATGGAGGTCCGTGCGGGAGGAGTGGGCTGGCAGCGCCCCGGTCTGCTGGATGAACTGCTGCAGGTTGCACTGCCGGAGCTCCTTATTTAGTTCCTCCAGCTCTTCCTGCTTAGCCTGGAAACACATGTGTTACATGAGCAGGGTGGTGTTAGGACTGAGTCTACAGCCTTGAATATTTTATATAAAGCCCCCACCCAAACTGACATCTGGGCTGAGCCAGATTGTTTCAAGATCCTGGTGGTGTGTCAGTACACGAGAATGCAGGACATGACTAGTTCCTCAAAAAGTGTCCTTTCTTTTTAAATATAATAGTTCATATTTAGTTTGTACACTGTTTTGTAAACATACTGTTTACACTCCACATGTATAGAAATAAAGCTGCAAAACCAGATTGCACTGAATACACTTTTTTTAACGATATGACAAAAAAAAACCCCAGTACATTTAGATATGTACTAATGGTAACCATACAGCAGGTCTGTCAAAGGCCTGTTTCAGGTCAGACTGCTGTTTAAATGAGGCCTTATCCACCAGAAAGGAAATCATTTAGAAATATCAGGCACAGTAACAAAAACAGCCTGGTTAATTCTAATGAAAACAGAGGGGTTAGATAAGAGTCGTGTAAAATGTTGTGGAACATGGAAACCTACAATAAATTTTAAATGTGGACCTTTGGGAAAAAAACAAAATGCAAGAAAACATGAGGAAAGGGGCTCTTCAATATACAGTGTTTCAGTGATGTTCAGTGATCAGCAATTTCAGTTCTGTTCAGTTCTGCACATACAACACACACCACAAGAGGGCAGAACACCCTAACAATTACTTGTACGGCAGAAAATTACAGCTCTATTAACAGTTATCCAGGGAATTGTCCTCTAAGGGCATGTTTTAACACTCACAGTCTATGGTCTATTAGTGAACTGACACAAGCCAATTACTTCAGAGGCAGACAAGTCAAGACTAACAACTGTCCATGTGCCAGACACAATATGACAACGGATGCTCTTTATGAAAACATGATAATTAACATCCTGTACCCTCTCAGGCCTTCTGTATTTGGGGAAGAGCTGCTGATCATACGAACAATCTCTTTTTATCCTGACACAGGAGATTATTAATAGTCCCGAGACTGGTAGTATCTTGAAATATGTAAATGTTCTGCTTCCCATGAGGAACACGGATTCAGCTGGTTATTTTCTACTTCAAATGAACACAATCTGTAATAAAATTACCTGTACTGTAATAAATATAACAATTATTACACATCAATTACATCATTATGTGTATATTGGTGAGGATTAGTCAGGGCCAATGTTATTTGACATTAATATGGTGAACATTTTTGTGTTTTTTCCAAATAAGTTTGTTTTGGTGACATTTAAAAAGACAAGGATATCATATAAATAGAAGATCACAGATATAGATATTCTCTGTCAAGAAAAGAACATTGCATTAACTGTGTTGAAAGAAAAACACTGCATTGTCTGTATGGAAAAAATGCATCCGTTACAAAATTCTTTCCTGGGTCACACCTTAACTGCTCACCTGCAGTAGATTCTCTGCTTTTCCTAGAGCCTTCTCTGTCTCCACAATCTCCACCTCCAGCTCCTCCCCTTGTTTCTGTTGACTCTGTAATTCAGCCTTTACAACACCTATGGAATCGTCTGGCCCCACCTGGCTGGGTGGAGTCTCAGCCTGCAGCTTTTCCCTCTGAATGTCACGCTCCAGCTGCGTAGAGCGGGCGGTGAATTCATGGAGCCTGCGGCCGCACTCGTCCAGCTTAGCGTGCAGTTCACCAAGCCGCCGCCTCATGGTCTTCTCTCTCTCCGTTTCAGCCCTCAGCTCCTCCTCCCAGAGTTCCTCCCTGGCCAGCTCAGCCTGGTTTCTCATCAGCGTTTTCTCCAGGGTGTCCGTCTCCTCCTGTAGTCGTGGTTCTGGACAAAGATGATGTTCCCATGCTTGTGTCTCGTGCTCCAGCACCTCCAGCTGAGCTTCTAGAGCATGCAGTCGCTCCTGCTGCTGGAGAACGTGCCGGAACACCTCCTCTTTGGATGGGCCGGGCAGACAGCTGGTGTGAGGCACTGGAGACGGAGTGGCTCGGGGCTCTGGCGAGTCTCTGTGGCCCAGACTCTTACGGGACTGCTTGGGTTTGGCACGCGGAGAGCTGGAGGGACCCAGGTTGAAGGTGAGGGATTTTTTCGGAGCTCCTCGTTTTAAGGGCTCTGGCTCAGATGGTTTGCGGAGAGGCAGAGAGCGGTCATGCTGATCCTGGCTCTCATTGCTGCTGCTGCTGCTGCTTGGACCAGTGCGGCGCAGGTAGAACTGCACTTCACTTCCATGCTGCCCGAGCTTGGCCAGAGACTCTAGTGGACGTTCAGTGGCCAGAAGCTGCCGCTCTGTGTCCCTCAGTCTCTGGATAAGAACGTAGCGACCCGTCTGGCCTAGAAAAGCAATTGAAGCAATATAAGCACGTGACATTAATAGAACTATTACTATATCACACATTCACATGCATAAAGACAATCTCTCAGGAATAAAATGTGACCATCAGTCATACGTGAAGCACCACGCTTTAAACAGCACAAAATTCTCCCTCTGCATTTAACCCATTATTTAAGTGAAGCAGAGGACAGCCAGGAACACAGCGCCTGGGGTGCAATGTGTGGGCACAGTACCATGCTCAAGAGTAACTCGGAGGTTACACTAGCAGTCCTGAGATTCGAACCCACAACCCTCTGGTCACAGGGCCAACTCCCTAACCACTAGGCCATCAGCAATCTACAATCACCATGTTCAATCAACTCAAGTCAGTTTTATTAGTCTTATTAGCTCAGTTTTACAACAAAATGACAACACTTTCATAAAACAACTGGTATATTCTCAAGTATAATCTCAAATCTATGCAAAAATGTTACATATTCAAGGTGAAGCTAAACTAGGAGAACGTAAAATGGGGCACAGTATTCCAATACAGCACGTACATGATCCAGATACATTCCTGATCTATAGATAGAATGGCCATTTCCTGGACATATAAGCCTATTCCCAGATTAAATTACACTGTTCTGTAAAGACTGTTCACTGAAATTCCTCTGAATTTGCAACCAGGCTTGAAATAAAAGCAGTTGAGTGATGCATGCTGTAAAACAATCTAGTATATGTAACTTGCCTATGGCCTGAGCAAGAGCGATGACTACATCCTGACAGGAGGTCTCCTCGGACAGGCCACACACCACTCGCACCACTCCATCCACCCACACCTTGAGCTCCATCAGCTACGCAGCGGGCCTCGGCTCAACCAGGATCAGAACAGATCAGACCTGCTCAGCACTGCATGACCTGGTGCAAGTTCTGGAAGGAAACACAAAATCCATTACTGGCAAGGAAGACAAAAAACACTGATGTTAAAGCAAAACAACAGAAAAAATGCTTCTGATGGAACAACTTCAGTGGAAACACAGGAGCTTTAAGATTTAGTGTGTAGAGTTGGACCCACTGGTCTGTCGTGGCGATTTAAGGGTTTATTTAATGCAGTCAGTTCTTAGTATTTAGATTTGTATTAACCTATACGTATGCATTATATCAGATCACTGCACTTCTACAGTATGCATACAGAATATCTATTTCTGGTATTACTGTCACTTAAACTAACTGGTGATTACAGAGGCATTTTAGGGCCTTTAGAGGCTTTCTTTGCTGCTTACTAACTCCTGCTGGATCTTCACTGCTTTCTTTGAATAACAAATCCCCGCAGGTTTGCCAGAATTTAGAGTTTGAATAATGATGAACATCTATTCCAGTGGGTAAGCAAATTTTTTAAAGTTATCATTAGCAAGAGGTGCCTCATGGCTCAAAAGCGTACCTCTGTTCCAATTAAATGCACCACTGGCTCTCTTCAAAGGAGTTATGGCAGATTAATCCTTAAGGGAACAGACAAGGAGAGTTGCAGTGAGCAACCGAGTGTGTGTGTGTGTGTGTGTGTATGCCTGTGTCTGTGCGCATGTTTGTGTGTCTATATGCACACATACATGTGCCTCCACTCTGACGCCTCCCAACAGGAACAGACTGTTCCGTTTGAGTTGTGTGTAGCATCAGAGAGCTTGGCACTGCAGCAGGTAGCAAATGAGGCCTCGAGCATGAGATTAATGTGAGTGTGGCTTGATGGATGCTGGCTCTGTGCACTTTTACTGCACTAGTTTACAGCCTTTGTAAGCAAATTGTCTGGCGATGTCAACCGCATTGACTCTGAAAAGCCTCTTCTAATAGGACCAGGCAATACTAGACAGCAAAAGCAATATTCAAGCAGCATCAGCCAATGAAACAAATGACCAGTCTAAGGCTGATGAATAGCCAGAGAATTAGGACAGATTGCATAGGGCTGGAATGATCATTTAGTTAACAATAATACAGAAGTCCCACTGATTTATCAGCTTTAGCAACGTTGAAAACACAGCCAACAACAAATCACCAAGTTTAACTTTTTAAACTTTAACTTTTGCCTAAACATGCTTAATTAGGTAAGTATGTTTAGGCAAAACTGCTGATGGAGTTTATTTCCCTAAAGGTAAGTTATAAAACCCAGATTTTAGCAGGTAAAAACATTTTTAAATATAATAAGTGCACACAAATATCATTAGGGGTATTGGTAGCTGGTCAGTCAACTGGTAGCCTAGGGGTTAGGGTGTTCCCCCTGTGATCAGGAAGTCGTTGGTTTGATTCCCAAGACTGCTAGAGGCACCACTGAGGTACTCTTGAGCAAGATACCGTCCCGGGCGCTTCTCCCTGGGCGCTGTGTTCCTGGCTGCCCGTTGCTTAACTTGGTGAATGGGTTAAATGCAGAGAAAGAGTTTCATGCTGTTCACACGGTGTGCTGTGTGTTAAAGGGTTAAGAGGCCATTTGGCTGATGCTCTTATCCAGAGCGACTTACAATCATTAGTTACAGGGACAGTCCCCATGGAGCAACTGAGGTTTAAGTGTCTTGCTCAAGGACACAATGGTAGAAAGTGGGGGGCTTGGACCTGTGACTTTGGGGTCATTGGGTTCACAGGCAAGTGTTTTAACCAATAAGCTACTGCCACCTTTGCTGTGAAATTTCTTATTGGGTTCCTATGGGGTTTAAATGATCATCACTATTAGAATATGCAATAGTCTACCATGTGCAATATAGTGCAGTGTTCTTGTATGTTTTTTTGGGTTTTTTTTTTTTTAGAACATTACATGATTTTCCCCTACATAAAAGTGGTGTTTGCACATGTAAACTAATTCAAGTCAAAACGATGTAATTGATGAATGTCAGCTTATTTAAAATAGGCAACAGGTTTTCAGTTCTGCTGTTAATTTACTATTTGACTTATAGTAGTCAAACCTTGTTAGTGCCAAAAATACCTTCCAAACCGAGCTTCCTGACCATCACGAATTCGAATGAAATAATTTTTAACTGAAATATGCTGGGCTCTGCACCTTGTGGAACATTATTTATTTGGTTTATGATGAATGAGTTTCTGCTTTATACTGGAGTTAAAAGAAACGTAACAATAGAGAACTGAAAAGTATTAATGACAATTCAACTGAAAATATCAAGTAGAATTATTGGATGTAACTGAATTACTGGAATAAATGTAATAAAAAACGCAATTTCAAAATATAAATCTTAAGTTGTATTGCACATTATTATCTGTCATTGAAATTTTTAGAGCCTTAAATTCTATATCAGTATGAGCCACAAAATGATCAGGATACAGAACAGACTGAAGTAAAATAGACTTCTAAAGGGATCCTCTGAAGACTTGGTTCGTAGTTTGCGGTTATCATATGAGAGGAAAGAATGGGGATGGGAGGTACCAGGGCTCAAAGTTTCAAAAGGAGGTGCCCACTGGAATGCTGTGACTTCATCTCACACTGCAGAAAGTGCAGTCGGTCAGTGTAGCGATAACCAACTTCACAGGACACTCTGTCCAGTCACTGCCTGAGTCATCTCCACAGTCAGGCCATTAACATTCACTCAAATAACAGCCAACGTTCAAAAAATGGGTACAATTTGTGAGACAAAAACAAGTTTCAGGCTGTCATGCAGCTTCTGAGCCTATATGATCAGTAGCAGCTAGTAAAGTGCACTAATGTGCAAGTGGTTTTATCTGATTAAACCGCTTCCAAATTCCTCTCGAACCGCAAGCATTTTTAGTTGCAGTCGGTTGATAAGCTGTCATTAAGGTCTTGAAGAAACAGCCGTGGGCATAAATTAGAAGTCCTAGCAGTTCTAGTAAACATTTTAGACAACTTTCATTCATTTACTACGCTGGAATGACACCAGTGAGTAATACCGGTGGTCTGCCCCTCACATCTTCCAAAGTCTTTCCCCGACCCTCCTCCATGAGCGAGCAGAGGAATGCTACCTTTCAAGCCAGAATGAGGGGGAGAGACTAAAACAAATCTTCTTTTGTCTGCAGAGCTCTGACAGGCTTACACACTAAATCAAGGCCAGGGCCCCAGGGTACATGTCCCTACACAGCCTGAGGGTTACCAAGGCTACCAGCCACCGAAGCCACCGAAACGCGGAGTGGAGCGGAGTCAACAGGTGCTACTGGAGTTCACGTCAACATTTTAGACGTGGGCTAAGACAGCAGTTCTCAGGTTTGATTCTGGAGTGCCACTAGCTTAATATTCTCTTTTACTCTACAATTCAACTCTTGTTGAAGGGGAAATTGAAGGACTATTCCAGTGTTTTTCAACTTAATCACCATTTGCTGCATCTGTAGCACGAGGTCGATTGCCATGGACAGCAAATACTTAGTAGGACTTTCTAACAGAAGCACTTAGATGAGTTTTCAGAGTATGTTCAAATGTTGTCAAATGTACTGCAGTGTTAATCAGTTTTGATTAGTTCGAAGAATTGTTGGAGCACTGAATCATGGGGAGGGTATTTCATAACAGGATTTATCAGTCAGTCGGATAAAAAAACTTCAGAGGTATTTTGACTGGAACTCTCATTTTGGGCCTGTTATGTAGTTTTTATAAAAAAACTGCTTTATGAAACACCTCCAGGTGTGTAGATGTCTGGGGGCAGGTGAGTATTTCACAGAGCAGGACTTTTCCATCAACAAGTCCAAAGATGATGAGGTAAGACGAGGTAAGAAAAACACTGCTTTGTGAGCTACTCCCCATTTACTGAGAAGTGTGTTCAAGTGTGTATCTCAACACAAGATTCATTTTCATTTCAAATAAGGAGCTGCAGCTTGTTCAGTCTTGGAGTTGTCAATTAAAGAGTCATGAATGCAGTTATAATAAAATAAGGTAAACTCTGCTGACTGTCTAGTTCATGTTACCATGCATACGTTTCCTCAAGAGCTGCTGACATACACTGATCTGCTCGGCCTGCAGAAGGGTCCGGGTGGATAGTGAGCTGTCACTTTGATCTTTGGGGTGAGGCTCATCTCCTCCCTCTCGCCTGATCACTGACACATGTTCAGGCCTCAGCCCATAGCGTCAGAAATTCAGGCAGATCCACCCCAGAGTAGCCTAGCCCTCCTCTCCCCTCCCCAG
This sequence comes from Nannopetersius ansorgii, assembly GCA_037974605.1. NCBI lineage: Eukaryota > Metazoa > Chordata > Actinopteri > Characiformes > Alestidae > Nannopetersius > Nannopetersius ansorgii. The sequence continues at coordinate 4,052,489 of JBBPDE010000128.1, forward strand.
CCCTGCCAGAGACTTCTCTAAAGCTATGATTATGTGAATGATCAGGTTCTTCTCTCTCATCAACTCGCTACTCCCATCTTCAGAGAGTTTTGGAGAGACAACCCTGGAGATAAACATGCACATACACAGTAGCAGAGTTTTATTGTAAGGCTGGAAACGTTTGATGGGGTGTGGACCAATCTCCACTTTCCCAGCATTTCTCCACACAGGCTACTGCCACTGAGCAATTATTCTGAAAGAAAATTATGGTGTTTCAGGCGTAGTTACGGTAGAGAGAAATTGTAAGGAAACAAAGCGAGGAACAGTTAAAGACATGGTGTTCGCACATGAAATACGATGAAGTATCATTATAACTTAGGACGTTACAATGCATTGAAATATTGTGACTTTACAATGTAGCAAAAGGGACAACCTACATCAGGCTGTCTATAAACAGGCTACTGTCACAGAGTTTCTGTATTTTTATAGTCTGACTTGATACTATTATATTTATACAACAGCTGCTGATTGTACGAACATATGAAGCACATTATTTACGTTCCACTTTGCTGAAGCAACATTTGCACAGTATGTAGATGTTAAAAATGACCTTTGTACTAAACTGCATACTGGAGAGCAGACAATGTGTCATGGAGAATTTGTTGATCGATGCTGCATGAAAAACATCCAGCACCAATCAACAACCCACTGTTCATGCTCATGTTCATACACACTCCTCCCGCCTCCCTGCTCGTGTAACTGGCAAGATGTGCAACATATAAATGTTGTTATTCAAATGTTGTGGGAATATTAAACTGCGAAAACTGTCATGAATCAAAGCAAACAGTGAGTTGATTGTTACACATCTAAGAGTCACTATTTTGCTGAAATGAGCATAAGAGACCTATTTAGATAATGGAAGAGTTGACTAGTATTAATGACTGTGACAGGTAAGAACAAAACAGCAATACATATCAAAGCATAGTTAGCACGACATGCTAGAAAACTTCAGTAAGGGGGCAAAAACGTTCTTGGTTAGTCTCTTGTTAATGAAATTTTACTTGATATTTGTTTTTCATAATAATGTGATTTGCAGGGTGTAAAAACATAATGATGATACCGTAATTTGTTCTATCTTCACAACAGAACACATTCTCAAAAAACCTTTGCACCTGATCTAATGTGAATAATTATTATGGCCAGAGGCCAAGCATGAAGCGAGCTGGTCTTCACCCAGCCCCAGCTGCTGCTACCGTCAGAGCCAACTGAGGATAATGGCCTTATTTTCTAAGAAACTATTATCAGTGAGACATTACTGACCACAACACCACAACGCCCTATCCTCCTGATGCCCTTAATCTCCAGCATACCTAGAGATAAAGTCCTCATTCCTGCCTGAGGATGCTTAATAGTCTTAAAATAGCCAGAGATTTTATCTAAGAAAGGGCCTTATTTTTAAAACATTCACACACAATAATATGAACAAGACAGGATCAGCAAACACCTTCCCTTGAACCGTTTTCAGAACAGCACTGTGGCTTCATTTCTGACTCACTTGCTGACTAAGGCTTGAGTAAGCCTCCAATGGCAATGTCTCTCTGGCGTAATAGTACAGGCCTTTGGGGTTTTACTACACAAGGACAGTTAAGACTCTATTACTCTTCAGCTCTTTACGATGCCATTTCCAGGCAGGTGATGAGAACCAAAGGACACAGATGACTGACTCCACGGGCAGTGGCTTGTGGGAAAATCAAGAAACAAATGAATCCACCATGCTCATATTCATGCAATATTGATGGAAAGAAAGCAGGAAGAACAATGACACAACATCAATATCTAGTTCCATATGCAAATATTGGTAACATGAATCGATACAGTATACAGATCTGAGAAACCCTGCTGAGATCCATTTGCAGGGTCCATTATTTGTTATTATTGTTGTTTTTGGCATTGTCATCATCATCATCATTATTATTATTATTATTATTCATTTGAAAGGCACCTTTCAAGGCACTCAATGACACCATAGACATGTAAACCAGAGCACAAACTGGGTAATACAGAAGACGAATGAAAATAGATAACAAATAAACAATAATAATAAATATGTCCTCACTTTAATTAAAATTGTCCATATCGGAGCAGAGCAGCTGCCCCAAGCTAATGTTTCAGTATTATTCATCACAAGGAATTCAAGGAAGGTAAACTCCACCAACACACTTAACCTTTTGACAGTAAGTCGATAAGTCAGTTAGAATATTTGCAATTGGTGATGATCCAAAGTCAGTTTTGCGGGCTGTTACGATGTTTGTATCATGAATGTGCATCGTATCATGAAGCTGCTGCTGGTGTCTAGTCCTACATGCAAGTCTGCTGAATCTTTGCAGCTGTAATTTCATGGCACCGAGCAGCTGGGCCCCTATACAACCCACCTCCTGCCATCACCACCCAACAGAGCAGCTGTGCAGCTACAGCATTCAAGTCAACAATGTCTCCTCATGCTTCCTGTGTCTTGATCATTATCAGGCTCTGACAAGCGTGTCCTGAACATGCCCCTAAACCGAATTATGAGTAAGCTCGTTATTACTGCTCACTTATAGTCTCCCGTTGAATGATTACCCACGTTGGAGCTAAATCGGATGCATTTCCTCTGACGCGTTCCATGATTTCCTTTGAGGTCCAGAGCGAATGGGCAGATGCAGCCCAGCACTGCCAGCTACGGCACGTCAACACCATCTTATCTTCCCATAACTGCATGTGAAGGTCCGAGTTAGAGTGCTTTTGTAATCTCACCCGTCACGTGTTCTATGTTGCATTAGACTGAAACTTCAGACTTTCTGTAACAAAACCAGCAGACAAGAAGTTATTTCCATTCATAACCCAAGTGAAAAAACATCGTCCTATAACATCCTGGTGCTCGAAATTGCAGCAACTGCAACCACAAGCTAAATCAAGTCAGTAATGGTGTGTGTCCTTCTTTCGTTATTTTCTTCTGAGCACAGCAGCAGGCCCCATTTGCGCTTTAGAGCCAGACGTGCGTGTGTAATGTTGTTAGTCATGTGATGCAAAAGCATAAGGCTTGTTAATTGGAAGGAGTTTGGTTGGCTGGTTACAAAAAATAAATAAATAAAGAGATTAAAAAAATACTTTGAATGAATAATGCATTTCACACTGCATTCATTTGGCAAATATTTTCAAAACAAACCCCAAACACATGTGATCTTCCAATCAACATATTTCTGCTTCTGTAGAACTGCAAAAACATTAGCTAATGAGGGTGGAGAGGGAAAGAGGGAAAGGCAGAGAGAGAGAGAGAGAGAGAGAGAGAGAGAGAGAGAGCGAGAGAGCGAGAGAGCGAGAGAGCGAGAGAGCGAGAGAGA
>JBBPDE010000128.1:4065206-4075966 GCA_037974605.1 Nannopetersius ansorgii
CACACACACACACACACACACACACACACACACACACACACACACACACACACACACACACACACACACACCCCAATTATTCAGATGGACAAGACAGCTACGAGCATACAAACATCTGGACATCTGCACACACCACTACCTCAGTGCAACACAAGCACATGTGTAGATACACACCCACCCACCCACACAGAGTTTATGGCGACAGACATAATCAATGAAAACTGATCATCAGAAGGAGGATAGGCCTGTTTTTCATTATCCCTTACCTCTCTCTCTCTCTCTCACACACACACACTGCAATCTATCACTGCTGCTTCATCTTCCAGCTTTGCACCTACGCCTGCAGTCGACAGCTGAACAAATTGAATCCAAATAGCAGCATCACTGTCCTATAGCTAGACTAACAAAAACTTGAAGAAAAAGGAACTGACACCTTAATATTCCACTTAGAAGAACCTACACAGCAGCGTAAAGACTAATAATGACAATTATGGCTCACTATCTGTCCATAGTCACATAAAGTAAATCCCCTGAGGAATTACAGTGCGAAGAGCTTTTAACACATTTCAGGCTTTAGATGTGAGTCATGTTCACTGACTTTTCCCCATTAGGCCCAAAACCCTAAAAATAACATAAAAGACAAAAGGAGTGATTCATTTATAAACAAGCTATTCTGGTTCGCATAAGTGCTCAAAATACCAACTTCACAAGCAAAAAATAATTCTACAGCAATATTATATCAAAGAAATCCTTAGTCCCTGTGAAATCACTCGTAGTCGTCCTGGTTTATCCCTCGTTACATTTCACGGCTGCCTGCCAGGCATTCCTGGGGGGGTTGCTCCTTTAACCTTCACCCTCCCCCACGCAAAGATTGCGGACCCCCCACTTACTGGGTGACACTGGGATAAGACAACTGTGGTTTTAGTATTCCTGTGACACTCACAATATAATATTTCATCAATTCACCCTTCGTTTAGAGGTCATGTATTAGCAAACTTGTCTTGTCTTGCAGGCTCCCTTGATTGATTGTCTGTAGAAACAATTCCCAGGTCCCCTGCTCACAAGTTCCCCCTCATCATAACGGGACTGCAATACTTCCCTCTCTTCTACATGGAAATGTTTTTACTTGCACTGGATGATAATATCATATATCATATCATATCGGCCTTAGGGCTTATATAGGGCTGATCATTCAGAGATCTCTTGTATATACACAGTACAATATTTGGCATATATCACATTCTAGAAAAGCAAAACATTTCTTCAGTGCTGGGCTACTCTAATTAAATCTTTCTGATTCAATGCACTGCATCTGTAAGCATACATAAATATAAATCCAACCAATTTCTCTGCAATGATGTAACGATTGTGATATCACAACACAAAAAGTGCCAGCACCAATCAGCAACCCACTCTTGTTACGTAACTACGTGATTATGGTCAACACTATTCTTCGTTTAAATTATGTATTTTAGAATACTGAATTGTGAACCCAGCATTAGATCATTACACTCCTGTTTCTTATCCTGCTAATCCATAAGGATCAAGCCACATCTGTTTCTACATTCTCGAAAGGCATGGATACTGGCATGAGCATCACCACTGAAAAATCATGAATAATGGCATGGAGCTAGGATTCCCACACCAGAGCATCGCTAGTATAAACCGGAAAATCAAACAATAAAGATCATCTTCAAGATACTTTCAGCCCGATCTATTGTAAAGATTAGCCTTTTATAAAGACCACCCTGCTGCTCACCCAAAGGAAACAGTCTGATGAGGGTAAAGGTAAAGCCATTCAGCTCCTAAGGCCCAGTATCTGAGAGAGCTTATCGCGTCTTCTTTTCTTCAATGACCATAAAGTAAACAACCGCAGCCAGAACAGAAGTGCCGTAATTCTTTCCTGGCATCACTGCAATAGATAGTGTTTGCAGAAGAGCACTGTCAATGAACAAATGGCTCTCTCATAGTGTCCTATAGACTATTGAAATGGAAATCTCAGCAATGCAGCGGATGAAGCAGGTGCCAGAAAGGGAGAGCTCTGATGAGCCCTACCTGTTCAAACTTGACCGCAGATTTCACTCTTCAAGAGAAACCTCACACTTTCTCTGGGCTTTAATAATGCTGTACTCATAAGCGTACAGGTGCACATTAAGGACAATCAGCCTCCAAGACTTTGAACTCCTCTACTATATATGCGGCTTAACAGTATACAGACACCGCAGCTTTTCTTTGTGGAAAGCAAGGGTCGACCCAAACAGAGTAACAAAACTAGGTTAATGATCCGAGTTTGAAAAAGGAACTGGTTTGACAGCGTCATTGTTATTTTGATACCTGGTAGGTTTGACTGCTGGCAGTCGAGGCCCTGTCCTCTACCCAGACAGGCAGATAAACCTCAGCTCAGAGTTAAAACTCGTTCTGTTCAAAAATATGGGTTTCTAATAATAGTCCCGGTGTTGAGAAACATGAGCGTGAGATCACAGCTTTCCTGCTTTTGTTGACATCACTTTCGCATTGATGTGAGGAAGGAAGAAAACAAGGTAGTGATTGCTGTTTATACTCCGAGCAGTTAAATATACCTTTGCACTGTCATTATGGTCAGTATGATAACACCGTTCTGTAGCGTCAATTACACTGTGTGCCCTTTTAAAAACAACGTGCACCATTTCAGGCCCATAACAAAACAGGGTTGTGATATTCAGCCTGGCTGAGCTTGTCAACAATGAAAGTTCAACCTTTCTCCCTTGGCATAGGAAGCACACAGCCTTTTTTAAGCATTACAGGAAGTCACTAAATTTCACTGAGAACAAGCTTTCATGCCCTGATTTCCTTTTCAGCTCCACACGCTTGCACCGATTTTTCTGAAGCCAAAAGACATTTACATACTGATACTATTACTAATGCCTTCCTGGGAAGCACAATAAAAAAATGTCTTAATATTCATAATTTATTCCACCCTGAATGTGATGGTAAGCTTGCCAGTAGGCCAACATGTTTCTGAGCATATTTCATGTCCTAGACTAGGTGGTCTCATATAACCAAGCTAGTTTGGCCAAAGTTTCTTAATGAAGTGCTCTGACCACATGCAGACAGCAATTGATCTTGCTGTTTTTAATCACTGGAACACACACAGGATAGCTTTCCTGAAATATAATAACAGAAAGGACGTTTGTACTGAAAAATTCACCACTACAAACGTTTTTCATGAGCTACCTGACACATATGATGCGTGTAGACCCAGGGATCAAGCCTGTAAAGCAGCAACGGAAACAGAATCTAAGTGGCAAATGCACTGTATGTAAAAACTAAATGTATGTATTTTACTCTTTTCATTTTAGAGGTTTTATTCCCTGATTTTTTTAGCAACTGCTGTAAGTCATTTGTGATTGGGGCTTTTAAACATTATTAGTAGCAGGTAACTCAATAAGGCAATATTAAAAATGGAAGCAAATTCAATTATGAAAAAGACACGGGCGAAGACGACGAGGAAGGCTGGAATGCGTCAGTGGCCAGTCACAGTAAGACGCCTTTCATCGTTCTCAGCGGTGCGCTGGCCCAGGTCAAACGGAGGGCACGAGGAGATGAAGAGAAGAGCAAGAGGAGACAGTAAACACCACACGACCAAAGCACTCAGTCTTGTCAACAGCCTCTGTTTCTGCACATCTGCTTCATTTTAAAAATTCATTAGTTACATGAATTCAATTCAACTCAGAAACCAATCGCTGTTACTTATTTTTCACCTGCTCTGTGGGTGACTGTGACTAAAGCACAGGGAGATGTAAATGTAAATGTTTCAGGTCAGATGTAGGAAATACAGAATGGTCCCAGATCTCTGAACAGCTGCAGCCAGAAGTTGCAAAGTGATTACAAAGCTTTTGCTGTGTACTGTAGGCCTCCTGACCAATAATACCTCCAGACAAGTGTTTATGTGGAACTTTTAATTAATCAAGGTATTCATGTAAACCAAGGGTTCACATGTCTAATCCAGGTCCTGGAGAACTTCCACCCTGCAGAGCTTAACTTCAGCAATAATCTAAAACTAATGAAATCTAATGAAAGGCTTTAAGAACATCTGAATATTAAAGCCAAGTGCAGCATTTACTAGAAATAGGTTGTTTGGGCACTCACTAAGCACATCACAAACCTAGTAGACTTGTCCCATTTCAAGAATCTAATTTGCATGTTATCCCACTTTAACAATTCCAAAGAATTTTTATTGTTATCTAATGGCACACAGTGTCACTGATGCAGAGTACCACTGTTTTACCTTTTTATTGTCATTTTTTGGAAGTCATTTTACTGACTTCAACTTTTTTTGTTCATGGTCACTAATGCACTGCCTAATTTTATTAACTTTCTTTTAATAGAAAGTTAAGAGAACAAAAAACTAACTTTTAAGTTGAAACACACTATTTTTATAATGTAAACAAATGCCATGTCGATATGAATAAATTCAAATAGCTTCTCCCACCCCCACTGTGCTCCTCCCACCAGACCAGTGGGAAACACGGCAGGTGTCTCAGAACTGAACTCTCCAGGTTGGTAGGTCTCCAGGAGTATTTCTTACTCAATGTAAATCATTGAAAGCAAACTTTTGGATGATGCAGGAGTATTTTTGCTTCACCAATTCATTTTTGATGTATTATAAGGCATATTACATTCATCATATGTAACATTGTATTCACAGTACCACTATTTTCGCTGCACTACATTGTCTTGTCTTATATCTGTGAAGAGGGTATTCAAGTAAGCATTTCATTGTGCTCTGTACACTCTACCTTGTACATATGACAACAAACCTCAACTTATTTGTTCATAGGTTTTGGACAAATAAGATTTTATTACTGGAATCCAAAGTCTACATGAGAAGAGCAGAGAGTTCTGGGTGGGTTGTGTGTGATTCTTTGTGACAAAAGGCTTTCAGACACAGAAAGTGGGTTATAAAAAAGCCACCCATCAGGTGCATGAAGGTCAGAGGCTATGAGAAACAAAAAGGGTGGAAGCACATCCTTCAAAGCTGAGGCACCTCCACCCCATTTCTGTCATTCCTGTTTCTTCCTCTCTTTCTCTCTCTCTCTACACAAGCTGTCTCTTCAGAGACAGCAGATATCCAGCGGGAACAAAGATGCTTTCAATAGCTTTTGCTTTCATCCTAATCTCCATCAAAGATCTTTGTTGACAGACACACAGTGTTTGTGGAAAGCTAATGTACTGTAGCTTGACCGCTTCCAACTTTTACCTTTCACACAGCACTTAGATGCATTTGTATTGAACACTGGCTGCGTTGTGCAAATAACTGAATATTATGAGTGTTGTTCTTTGGCTTGGACAATGAATGCATGCTGGGAGTAGCGGAGTGGTGGAGAAAAAGTAATAAAGAGGAACGTTAATCTAAACGATGGCTGGTGGGTGGTGTCTTGAAAAAGACAGCCCTCAGGGGCCACGGGGCCTCTGGCACGCCACCAGCAGGAAACTCAGGATTGCTCCATCAGCCAAGGATGACATCATGTCAATTAACTTTCTTTATTCAAGATCACTGAGAGACTGCTTAGGTTATAATCAAAATCGACACTTTTTGACCGATATGGTGCTCGTCTCCAACAAGTGTCCCACACTTGGTCTTCATCTGCAACGTTTGAGCCACCAACAAGTTAGCCTCAAGAACTTATCATGTCTGTTACAACTACCTCTCCTCAACCGAAGTCACATCTCCGCCTTTACTCTTTTGTTATTATTTTCTTCAGCATGTACTGTGGGTGTAATCCACAGTGTTAAGAATGCTCATCATATCAGATAGTTGATTTGTAGATTTAGACGGAAACCCTGGGAAAAAGATGCTTTCTTTGTTCTCAGCTTTCATGAAGGGCACCTGTGGTCTACTGAGTCAGAAGTTTAGAGCCAATTAAGAAAGTTCTAAGTGCACTAAACAAACGGCGAGTTTGGCAACCTCCCCAATTGGATTAATCAAGCTAATTACCCGGCATCGAGACTACCCGGCATTCTTGATCAGTTGAGAACTGTGGATTAAATGCAGCCATTCATGCAAGCAGGACAAGGTAAGAGGGGATTTTATTTATCCAAAAACAGTCCTGTCTTCTTAACTGAAGCCGTTCTGCTGTGATGGAATGACCACCACTGTAGTGCATATGCTGTGAATGCCATTGATACTTGGCCTCACATACTGCACTCCGTCATCTTGTCAACAGGTGTCTTACAACTAAACGGAATGCGTTCCACACATTCTTCTTAAATTTTACTCTTTGGCTGACAAATGGTATATGTTTGCAGACGCAAAAAAAAAATATGATAAAAGAAAACAAGCTCATGCAAGTGAACAGAGAACAGAAAAACATTCAAGGCAGTACCAAACTATGATGTTACTATACTGTGTTAATTATTAAAGGAATAATAGTGAACTAATACAAGAAAACGTTAAGAAATGCACTAAGAAATGCAGCAAAGTGTGCGACAAGACATTCTGTTCTTAAACATTAGTTATTTGTAGTCACCTATTTCTAGCTCAGTCGTGCACATCTGTGAAAAATATTTCCACTCAATTTGTTTCCGTGGTAACAGAGAAATAAACTTTTCATTACTTACAGCAACCAAGGACATTTCGAAGATCAAGGCAAGAAATATAAGCAACACACCCATAAAAACACACTTCACACCCATTCACGACCATTATGGGACGAGTAAACTACACAGCAACCCCACTCTCGGCCCACATAAAAAATCCACTCACCCCAGTGAACTTTGTAGGATTCAAATACACTTTTGCAATGAGGTGAATCAGCTGAGACTAGCAGTGATCACCTTGTGCAGAGTCCTGTCTGCCCAAAAACGCCACTGAGAAACACAAATAAGAGGCGGAGGGGGGGAAGTGAAGTGGTGCCGCCATGCTCTGTTGCCCGGGGAGACCGATGCGCTTTCAAAGAAATCAGCCAATGACAAACACTGCCAATTGTGTTGAGACAAAAAAATCACATGACAGCAGGGCTGCTGTGCAGTGCGTGCAAAAAAAGAGGAGGGGGAAGGAATGAAGGCCTGGGAGGGTTACAAAAGAAGCCCAACTGAAGCAGCCCACCATGCCGAGCCCCTAACTTCATTGTCTTCTTTATGTCTGTTCAGGGGCCCTTCCACCACTTTGGTCATCCGTGTTAACCTAACCTCAACCTATTACTCTGACCTGGAGCACCGCATTATATAACCAGGCTTGTCCATTCTTAATGTGCACCAAAATTTACATCACAAGTGGATTACCGTTTACAGTTTTGGAGCTAAATAAAAAAAAATTGCCTGATGCAGAAAACAGAAACAGTAAAAGAGCTCACAGAATGTGTTTTCATTTTCATCCCAGATGTAACCACACACACACACACACACACACACACACAAAAAAGAAGGTAAAAGCATGTTGAGAAGACGATCAGATAGGGCCCTCATTCATTTCAGGGCAAAGCATCATCATGATTTTATTACGACATGACTCACCCTGTAAAACTCTGTCAGGGCATTTACCCACCTATCTGGCACAATGGAGAGAAGCGAGCTTATTTGCATTCATTTAAAACAGGTGACCATGTGGGTTTAAGTCAGAAATGTAAATGAAGGTAGAAGAAAGAGCGCCTGATTTTATTAAAGCAGCTCCACTGAAATGCTACGGTGTATAAAGGGACTACAAGGACCATGAGAACAGATCGCTGAACTGAGAGGGGACATATGACGTCATGTAAAGTTGGAAGCATGCATCAGAAATAAGACGCTAAAGGAACGCAGGAAGGGCTCGCTCTGCTGGACTGATGCCAAGTTCAGTCAAGCAGTGAAGTGTGAGAAACTGCGAGGGGGATGTCCGTGAATATGTACGTACTATCTCCAGCTGGTACATAAGCCTTTTTGTTCTTCCACCAAGCAGCTGGACAAATGAGGCAATGTGAAGGGTTTCGGAGGAGGAGGCAGAGACTGACACCGTTTGATATGAGCCTGTTTCTCTGCCTTCAAATTAGATTAGCTGGAGCAAGCGTAAAAAGTTTGCATTCAAAATATTACACAGTACAGTGCAAACGTCACCTAGGAAAATTCATTCTCAGTGTGTGATGGTATGTCTTTCTGCTAGCAAAGTTAGAATAAATGCAAACAAACAAGAAAGCAGTAAGAAGTATCTATTGTTTTGCTTTTGTAAAAAAGTAGTTGATATCGTGCGAGCTGGTGAGGAGAACACAGGTTCGGTTCCAGATTTCTGCTCGGTTCCTCCAGCCATTGTTTGCATTTGTGAAACTCCATCAGCAGCTCCTGATTTAATTTAATGAAGGACTGATTGAGTCAAACCAGATTTCTGATGGAAACTGAAGTAATACTGTGCTTCCACAAGAACACACTGATATACTGTAAACAATAGTACTATTTACTTGATAAATGTATTTTATTTATTATTTTTAATTATTTAATATTATATGAATGGAGAAAAGAAACAGTCAATGCTTATCTAAGCTGTTTTAAATACTATTTTCACAGGTTCCAAACACTATTACTATATGAACACTTTGACATGAACACTACTGTGACATAATGATATAAACGTAGAAACGTCTTGAAATCTTCTTTAAATGGCCATGTAACATGACAAACACCCACCAGACTGAAAACATCTCACAAGACGTCTGTTTGAGTAAGAGATCCAAAACCTGAACACTAAGCTACTATACTGTAAATGGCAATGCCTCAGGCAGCGACACACTGCAGCCATAAATGTGTACTCTCAATGCATCACCATCAGAAAAAGATTATGGAAACCTGAAGACAAGCTGTCAGCTGTTTACAGTGAGGCGCTGTTACATCAATCACCCTCCAACATATCAGACTAATGACAAGCAGCCAAAGACAGGTGCACTACATTCCCTAAAGGACACCAAACATTACAGGCACCGTAAGTCAAACTGACCGCTGCTCATCACTCACTCCCGGACTTCTAATCAACGTGACACCAAATGCTTGTTTGTATGCAGTTCGGGCTACATAACACAGGTAAGTGCATCGAACGCTCACCCACTCTGCAAGTTCAATAATCTATTCCTCCTGAAACAACACCTCGCAGTGCTCCTGCATATGGACAGAATATCAGTATTGCACTGCTACATATTGCAACTGCAATTAGTTTTATAACTTTAAGGCCCCACATCATTGCTTGAAGAATGTAAATATTGCTCTTTTTTCTAGCTATAGTTAATATTCAAATATTATAATATTCAAATAATTGGACAAAAGTATTGGGACCCCTGAGCATTACACCAAGAGGGGATTTAATGGCATTGCTTTCAATAACATAAGACTTCAATATGGAGTTGCTCCCCCTTTGCAGCAATAACAGCTTCCATGCTCTTGGAAGGCTTTCCACAAGATTTCAGAGTTTCTGTGAGGAATTTGTGTCCATTCCCTCTGTAGAGCATTTATGCGGTCAGGCTCTGATGCTGGACGAGAAGGTACACAATCTCTGTTCCATTTCATGCCAAAGGTGTTGAAGGGGGTTGAGGTCAGGTTGGCAGCAGCCTAGTTGCCTACGAACCCAAAGACAACAAGGTTGGAGGTTTCCCCCACTTCCTACCCTTGTACCCTTTATGCAAGACACTTAACCCTCTGTTGCTCCAGGAGGACTGTTCCTGTAACTAATGATTGCAAGTCACTCTGGATAAGGGCATCTGCCAAATGTCTTAAATGTCTCTCTATGGGTCAGTCAAGCTCTTCCACAACGAACTCATCCAACCATGACTTTATGGAGTTTGCTTTGTGCACTGGTGCACAGTCATGTTGTCTTTCCCCAGTGTCCACAAAACTGCAAGCATGGAGTTGTCCAAAATGTCTTGCTATGCTGTAGCATTATGATTGCATTTCATTGGAAGTTAGGGACCTAGCCCAAACCCTGAAAAACAATAATTTTGTCCATGTAGTATATCACAGCCCTGTAAACAGTCTTTGTTAAGCTTGCTGAAGTAATGTGCTGTTTTTACTGAACCCACCACAGCACACGGATAAGGACTGTCTGTAGGTATCTAGGCAACGGCGGATGTTATACTTTTACAAGAAGAACATCTCTGAGTCTCTGACATCTCTTTAAGTCCCTAACTTAGATGTAAGCAACTACTGTTGGTTGTAGGGACATTAAGTAAGGTTAAGTTACAAGTTAGGTATTCGTCAGGTGCACTGCTCTGCACCTGTCCCGACTGAATCCACTTCGGGACCAAGGAACACAGTGCAGGACCCAAGAGAAAAAACACGGCTGATACAAATGATTAAACGGCTGATACAAATGATTTTTTTCCCCCAATAAAACTTCACCAGACCTGCTAAAGCCCCATTTCATCTGCTTTGAGCAATAGGAGATCTGGACATGCTCACCACAGCTCGGCTCCAATGATACTAGCTAGCAAAAGCAGCGATATAACTCATGTTAGTCGACACTAATGTATTTTAAATTGTATTTGATTATATTTTTAGTTCAGAACAGAGAACCACTTGCGACTTATCAGCTGTCGCGGTTTACGTTCATAAAGTAAGATTAAATAAACATCAGAGGTAAACTTACCAGCTCGACCGAGCGGTGCTCCGGGAGACGCACTGCCACTTTTGTGTGTGTGTGTGTGTGTGTGTGTGTGTGTGTGAGAGAATGAGTGGTAGAGAGAGAGAGAGAGAGAGAGAGAGAGAGAGAATGTGTGAGTGTGAGTTTTGAGTGAGCGTGTTATTTGTGTTTGTGTGTGTGTGTGTAC
>JBBPDE010000128.1:4091570-4103954 GCA_037974605.1 Nannopetersius ansorgii
TGTGTGTGTGTGTGTGTGTGTGTGTGTGTGTGTGTGTGTGTGTGTGTGTGTGTGTGTGTGTGTGTGTGTGTGATCATTATGCATTGTTATTGTACCAATACTTGAGCTTGCCAAGTACTAGTGTTATTGCGCCATGGCTACACAGCTTGGCACAATACAGTAGAAAGGCATTTTGCCTTGACAATAGGACATTTTGATCAGTAGCCAGGCTTCTGCTGATAATGGATTATGATTTTTTTTTTTATTGAAGTTTTCCTTTACTCTAATGTGTCCTTTGTGACCAATTGTAGATTGTGTTTAACTGTGTATTAATTAGGGTCTATGCCTCGGTGTAACTGGATGTGTATGCATTAATCGAATGCTGGCATACAGACAGTTTGGGGTGCAGACTGGCTCTGCTGAGCTCAAATGAATTTCATAATAAAAGTGGCATGATTTATGCTCCTGGCAGCCGGTTTTAATGACCTACTCCTTAACATAGGAGCCCAAGATCAGGAGAGGGAATGAAAGGTGCATCTGGTTGGTATAAACCAAAGCTGGGATATTGACCCTTGCAGGCAGCTGAGAATTCCATCATAGCAGAAGGTTTGACCTGTATAACAGAAACACAGTGTACAAGAAGCCCTTTCTAAATGTATTTACAAAATATTGTGCAGAACATATACTTCACCATAGTAACTTTGACTTGTACATGTTCCTTCAACACCTTTGTCTGTAAATCTCTTGCTTTAAAGCTGTATTTCATTTTGGAATCCCGCAGGGCTGAGCAGCTAAAGAGGAGCAGAGAGAATGACTGAGTACAAGCTGGTGGTGGTGGGCGCTGGAGGCGTGGGCAAGAGCGCTCTCACCATCCAACTCATCCAGAACCACTTTGTGGATGAATATGACCCTACTATAGAGGTAAAGAGAGTATGTGTTTGTGGGGGGTGGGGGGAGTATATGCCATACAGATCATGTATTGCATGTCAGTAGAAGTCTTTGTTAACACAAGTTCTGGTATTAAACTCAGTACAGTACTGTGCAAATGTCTTATAAATGTTTCGATCAGCAGTGAGTGTTTTTTTATATTAATGTGACTAGATATGCTAAATATAACAAAATTAATCAATACAAAGACATACAGTAAATAGGGAATTTGTGTACAGTATATCATTGTATACCTTTTGGAAGTTCAGTAGTACTTGTATTAGTGCTGGGTGGTATACCGGTTCATACCAAAAAACGTTTTTTATTATTGTTATGATATGAATTTTCTTATACCGCAGTACAAGTTTAAATAGCCTAAAGAACGTGTGGAAAGTGGAGGAGCTGGAAACTGTTTCAAGGGGACCTTTTTCACTGCTGCACCGCTAGGGAAAGGGAACAGTTCAGGAGCACTGAAGCTCCGTGTGAGAGTCATGTCACATAAACAACGAGTGAAGTATAGAACATAAAGTATCGCTTTAGGGCTGCGGTTTTGTGCATGTAATTTCTCAAAAGTACTTTCATATACAGTTATATTAATATACCCACCATGTAGCTTGAGGTCGTCTGATTCTGACGATATATGTTTGATTCTGTACATTGATGGGATCAAACAGGACAAACTAAGGGCTATTAATCCCAAAAGTACGTTTTTATCTCAGCATTGCGAAGAAAATTCCGTGATAAAAATATTTGGTCAGCTCTAACTTCATTAAATTAATTCAGTTGCTGCTGATGGAATTTCTCAGAAAAAAGTGTCAGGCGGAACCGAGGATGAATCTGGAACCGAACCTGGGTTCTCCTCGCCAGTTCCCAAAATATCAGCTACTAATATACAAACAATTTTCTTTTGCTGCTGTCTTGTTTGCTTGTATTTATTCTAATGTGTAACTTTGCCGGCCTGGCACACACACACAGAAAAATGGCTTTAAGCAATTTGCAAAGACTTTTGCACAGCACTTTCAGTTCAGTAAATGAAGCTTTATTAGAACAAAAGCATAGAGTGCAGTATTGCCAAAATGGTTGTATTAATTGGAACGGTGATATAAGATATAAAAGATAGAATCAGGGGTTGTACAGCTCTAGTACTCTAATGAGTACCTATATGAATTAACTGGTACGCACCAAAATAAAATTTTTTCTCTGTGTCTCAGCCTGGGTCAGGGGGGTGCTTATGGTTGGGGGTGTGTTTGTGCACAGAGGTCTGTGTCTCGGCGTGGTTCCGGGGGGTGGGGTGCCTGTGTTTGTGTCTGGGTCCATGTCTTGGCGTGGTTCCAATAGGTTAATCGCGCAGTATGAAGTCAGAAATTTGCGCTGTGAAGACTGAAAACTGGAGCGCATTTAGCGTACGACTTATGTCAATCCCTGGATATAATTCTGTTATCTGGGACCAGCAGTTAAAAAGCTGATGACAAATCACTGGCCCTGGTGACTGTGTTAATGATTTATTGTGAGAGCATGTGTTCAAATTACTAGATGTTGTGTGGTCTGGTTTTCAGGCTAGGGTTCACCAATACAAGTCTAATAGTCAGTCAGATTTCAAGATTTTCAGGTTATTTGAACATTGAAATGGAAGTTTTTAATATTTCACTTCAGACTTTTAAAGGTGTTATGGAATTTTCCCAATTCAAGAGAAGTGACATGGGTTTTAACTGTCACTCCAGCATGATGTCATGATGTCACTTCAGCCTTGGTTTCTGATCAGAGATCAGTGGAATTTTCCTTGCGTATGTGCTTACAGAAGATACTCTGGAAATGAACTCCTCCTTCCAAATGGGTTTCGGGCCTGTTTTCACACCTGTCTCGTCTGTATCTATTTTAATATAGCTATGTCTCCAAACTGATGATAAACTACATTTTGCAGACACCCATGTCTTAAATGGTAGTACCCAATGTTCCTATAGCGTTGCAGTAAACAACCCCGTTTCACATCAGGATGGAAGGACACTTTGTGACAAACACTGACAAACAGAGAATACATCAATACATCATACTGATTATACTGATTATATGAGGAGGAGAAAACACTACAAACTATAGGATAAACCACTGCAAACAGATTAAGTACTTTAATGGGCCAAATTAAAAATACATTTCCCCCACAAAAGGCTGGAGCAACAAAATGAGCAAATGAGCTAGAATGAATATTCCCTTGCCTTGATTAGCCACCCTCACTCCCTTTCTGTGTTTGTCTGTCTCTCTGTCACTCTCTCTCTCTCTCTTTCTCTCTGTGTCTGTCTGTCTTTCTATGTATCTATCTGTATCTGTCTCTCTCTCTATATATCTCTCGTGCTGTCTCTCCATGTATCGTGTATCTCTCTGTATGTGTCTCTGGATTTATGTATCTCTCTCTCTCTCTCTCTCTATGTCTCAGTGTCTCTGTCTGTCTGTCTCTCTCTCTCTCTCTCTATGTCTCAGTGTCTCTGTCTCTCTCTCTCTCTCTCTCTCTATGTCTCAGTGTCTCTCTCTCTCTCTCCTCTCTCTCTCTCTCTCTCCTCTCTCTCTCTCTTCTCTCTCTCTCTCTCCTCTCTCTCTCTCTCTCTCTCTGTCTCTCTCTCTCTGTCTGTCTGTCTGTCTGTCTGTCTGTCTCTCTCGGTCTCTCCTGACTGCATGCTGCATACTGTCACATGAAACCCAGAGGTATCTATACAGCTTAGGTCACTGATTTCTCTCAGCTCGCAGAAAAACAGGGAGTGGTGTGTGTGTGTGCGCGCGCGCGTGTTCAGTTGTGCATGTTCACATGTCCGCATGTCCGTGTCCTTCTGCCCTCTCTTTCTCCTTTCCCACCACGCCTGCCTCTGGACAAACAATGTCCTTTTCATAGCTGCTCTCGCTGTGCTAACATTCAAGACCAGTGGCCTGCATGTTTCTGCGCAATGCGCCCTGCTGTCAAATGCGACACCACTACAGTGATGACACTTTATTTGTTCTCTTTTCCAATTCACTTTTTCCTAAATTTTTGTTTATATATTACAAGTAATTTAACACGAATATTTAGCGATGTCCTGAGAACATGGTCTGATGTCAAAATTCAACTGTTATATACTTCATCTTGATGTGACTGGTTTTGACCGGATTTGATTGGTCAGCAGTGAGAATTGTAGTGGGAAGTTGACCTTAAATGTCGGGGCATGGAATAGCGTATCTTAGTGGTAGATTGTCATGAGGTTGACTGCTCTGGCTTTAGGACCTTTCTGTGTGTTTTTTTTTTCAGGACTCATACAGGAAACAGGTAGTGATTGATGGAGAGACCTGCCTGCTGGACATCCTGGACACGGCAGGTCAGGAGGAGTACAGTGCCATGAGGGACCAGTACATGAGGACTGGAGAGGGCTTCCTCTGTGTCTTTGCCATCAATAACACTAAGTCGTTTGAGGACATTCATCAGTACAGGTCCGATTCTCATTCTTGAATTATGTGTTCAATTAAGGAATTGAGTGCGTTCCAGAATAAAGGAACAAACTTCAGACATCAGGCATGTGTTGCCTGTTTGACTGATTTTGGTGTAAATGGGAAAATGGTGTGAAGGTGATTGCTTTTCAATTTAGGACCTTAAAAGGAGAAATTGATATTACCTCAAAGCCATGGGAATGAAGACTCATGCAGTATTTCAGTTTTTCTAAACAAAATCTTAGACATATTTATAAAGTAATAGCTTAACTTTATAAAGTAACCCCCACCCCTTTTACCCTCACTGTTGATCTGTCTGAGTGCTGCTGCTCTGTTGTGTTCTATGTTGCACCTGTGTTCCAGGAGGATGATATTTTGTCTCACTGTGTACTGTGTATATGGCTGAGATGACAATTAAGCTTTACTTACTTTCTTACTTACCAAGACCTTGATTGCCAAACAAAAACATAGCTTTAAAGACAAAATATGGCCCTGAGTTTTCTCCTCTATTGTCAAACAGACACTATTTTAGCAAAAGTTTTGGGACATACAGTTTTTAGGGCTAGGCCCCTTACTTCCAGTGATGCTTCAGCATACCAAGACATTTTAGATAAGGCCATGCTATCAACTTTGTGGACACACAACCATGAGTTCAGTGTGGAAGAATTTGACTGGCTTACACAGAGTCCTGACTTCAACCCCATCTAACACCTTTGGGATGAACTGGAACGGAGATTGTGTCCCAGGCTTTCTCGTCCAACGTCAGTGTCTGACCTCATAAATACACAAATTTTCACAGAATCTCCGAAATCTTGTCAGAAGCCTTCCATGAAGAGTGGAAGATGTTATAGCTCCAAAGGGGGACCAACTCCATATTAAAGTCTATGTATTTGAATGCAATGTATTTGTTGTGATGGTCAGGTGTCCCAATACTTTTGTCCATATGATATATGACCAGGTTCTGTAGCAACTGCTGTAGCTCAAAGAAGTATAGCATCAGAGCGGAGGATTACAGTAAGCTGCCAATGAAATCAATCTAAACTCAATTAGAGGGAGGGTTGTGGGGTGGAAAGAAGATAGCGAGCACTCAAGGACATAAAAGCAGAACTGGAAAATGGGATAAACCAATTATACTATGGTTATTTATGGGCAGTGCACTCTAGATAGTGGAGTTTGTTTTGCTTTGAGTACAATAATTGATGTTTTAGCATTTATTAATCATTTATGCCACACAATAGACAGAGCTTTATAAAGGCATCTGTTGAATGTATTTTAAACCGTATATCTTAATCTAGATTTATTCAGTGTTCTACCGTCTTCCAGTTATTTGCCACTTAAGCCTTTTTCATCATTTTGACTCGGTATTAGAATTAGAAGTCACAGTTGTCACCAGTGATGAGAAAAGCGGGCTGTAATGTCAAAGTAATTGTTCTCTCATATGTAGCTCCTAGAAACAATTTGAGAAATGCAGTCAAACGTGCTGATTCTGTCACTTCAATGTGTGACCAGTTTGTTTATAAGTGGATACTGATATACTGTGATTTGAATTGCATGAGTAGTTGTGTATGTACATTTATGTTGTTTTTTTATGAAAAGAAGAAACACTACATAATGGCCATGCTTTTGTCAGATGTTTACATGAACAAAAATGAGTGTAATTTGGATGTAAATTTGATTAATTGTGTATTACAGGAATATATATATATATATACACACAGCTCATGATTCCTGTCAGTCTAATACACACATGCAGCCACTTGGACATACTTACACACTGCAGTGGCATCATCTTACTTAAATGCCCCTTGCACAGACTGCAGCCAGGGACAACTGGCAGAGTCCTGGACAGCACACAGGAAGGTGACTGTGTTCACCTCTGGCCCTGTGGCTAACTAAAAGCCTGCAGGACGGGACGGGAGCTGCTGTCAGCTTAAATGCTGCTGGGCAAAAGTTTCTCATGAACTTAAGATTCAAGATTTATTTGGCACTTACATACTTACACAACATGTAGTGAAATGCCTGATCTGACTGAAGTTATCAAATCATTTAAATTAAAGAGAAATGTGAATATTCTAAGGTAATAAAAATATACAGAAAAGCCCAGCTAATGTCAGCACATTAGAAACATAATAGAAGCGTGATATATGCTTTCTCTTTCTTTGTGCGTCTGAATCTCTTCGTCTTCACAGGGAACAGATCAAACGGGTAAAGGATTCAGACGATGTGCCGATGGTGCTTGTGGGTAATAAATGTGACCTTCCAGCTCGCACAGTGGACACGCGGCAAGCGCATGAGTTAGCGCGCAGCTATGGCATCCCGTACATAGAAACGTCAGCCAAGACCAGACAAGTGAGTGGCAAAAACACATTACAAGCTTTCACACTTGCAGCACATCAACCAGTCGCTCTTATGCATAGAAATACAGGCAGACTAAGTTTCATGCATAGGATGATGAAATATAAGTGCATTGTATAACAGTTAATGATGACTCATTGATAGACTGAAGGTCGCAGAGGAAGAGCGTTATCACCACTTTCATCATCCACTCAGGCTACAGTTTGACCCAACTTTTTGAAAAAAGCCTGCATGAAAGCAAAGTGCAGAAGCTGTAGGAGACTATGCAAATTGATATGTAGTTGCATAACACATTTACAGTCGCAAGCATCTGAAACCTCTCCAGTCAGATTATACATTTGTAATGAAAAATGAAATATGACATTTTTCTTCAGTTTTGGTGATCAGTTTTTATTTATTCGCCTAATTTAACATATTAGAGGGAAACATAAAACATAAAATGTGCCACACTCTGTTCTATGCTTTATGTGGAATTGAGCTAGTAAACAGTAAATGTGCATTAAAATGTGATTACTAGCATGCCTTGATAAATCTGTAGGAGGCCAAAACTGTGAAGATGACTGATGACTGTATCTATGACTGATGGGGCTTTCACACCAAATTTGTTTGGTGCACCTCAGTCAACTTAATTATAATCTGCCTGTTTTGACGTTTGGCTCTTTACTCTTTGACTCAAGCATCAAGACTCTTGACAATGCAGTTTTTACTTTTTGGCCAGGGATCAGTGACTGGATTGGTTAAATACAAATGGACAAATCATTCATAAGCAGAGATTAAGAAAGGTTTTATTTACGGTGTTTTTTTGTTGCTTTGATTGTGGTACAGTAGGTGAGTCCTTTTATCCCACCCAAACATGCTGCTCTGTATTTGCTGCAGTGTGAAACAATTTGAACCAAACTGAAGGGTACAATGTAACAGAAACAGCCAGAAAGAGCACAAAACGGTGAAGAGAGAAGGTCCAGGCTGGCATGTGAAAGTTGTAAAAGCAGAAGTGTAACTTGCCAAACAGAATGTAAACCTTCAGGCCAATCCTTAACTCATGTCTTCCTGAGCTCAATCATAGTATTCCATGCTGTTAATGTAATGCCAAGTGTGTGTGGAGGTTTGTGAGGTTTTCTAGGCATACATGATTGAACTGTAACTTCAGCTTAAAATGTAAACTCGCAATGTTCCGTTTCCATTAAACATCTCCAACACGACTTCCTGATATCGGAAACTGAGTGATGTGAAAGAGAGCAGACTCTCTCCCGCAGATTCCTATCAGATCACATGGACTTGCAACTCTATTACAGCCATGTTTGAAGGGTTAGAGGCTGTGCTCAGTGGCTCTGCTGATGGATCTGCTGGCCTGTGGAGGTTAATGTGTGTATGACTCTACTCTGTTCTCCCATGTGAGTTCATTTGTACATATTGTGCTTTACAGGGTGTGGAGGATGCCTTCTACACACTAGTGCGAGAGATCAGACAGCACAAAATGAGGAAACTCAATCCTCCAGATGAAAGCGGACAAGATTGCATGAGCTGTCGCTGTGTTGTGTCGTGATTTAAGGTGCTTAACACATTTCCACACACACACACACACACACACACACACACACACACACACACACACACACACACACACACACGCACATCCATACAAGCAAGCTATTACTTCAGAATAGCCCTCTTAAAGGAATAATCCAGCAATTTTCAATTTCTGTGTTCCTTATATTTATCATACATTCATCCACCCTGAGAATTTGCTTATTTCCATGTTATTTGCTTCTGTGTCACAGATTTAGATCCAGATAATGGTGAAACCCTAGAGCATTTTGAAGTGCTGAATCCAATGCCATAATTGCCAGATGGGTAAAAGAAGGGCAGAACTTATACATTTTGATTTTTACTACTTAATGGGAAAAAATATATACAGTAATATGCGGATCACTAGTCACGGATTCAGTCACAAGCAGATTTTTTTTTTTTTTTGGAGAAATTCCCACAATAACGTGGAAACTGCAAATGTCCTCTGCCTTTTTTGCTTTTTGGGACAATAAGTATTTTTTTCTGGATCCGATACACCTCACAGCCGTCTCCCAATACTTTTGTCCGGCGACCTTCCGAGTTGCATATCTCGGCGGGGAAAGCCGTCATTTGTATTTGTAGCCCGAGTAGATCAGGTTTTATTCTCCGACAAAGGCTCACCTCGCCGCATTTTTTGACACCAGTATAACTCTGGTGCTCTTGGAACATAACCCCAGCGAAAAGCGTTTAAAGTGTTTGTACAATCCTTGTTTATATTTGCAAAATACACACTTCAACTACAAAATGGACATTTTGTTTTGAGAACTTATGTGTTAACAAGCCAAATGTGCTGAGTGCGAACTTTACGACAATAGACTGAGCAATATTACAGCTTATACCAGACTGAAGGATAGTTGTAACTGTCACTAGAAAAGTGATGATTAATATAAACATAATTAATTTAACTATACTGTGTTAATATTACTATTAATAATACAGTGTTGAACCAGACAAGCCTTAAACACATGAGTACACACAGCAAAATAGATTTGTTTACAAAAAAAAAGGCAGGGATTAGCTTAGACGGAAAACTTGGTTTAAACTAACCTTGCCGTTTGGAGACTGTACTTTAGACTGTCTGGCTCGCGCTATGAGTTGTTTATATACTTCAAAAGAGTACTAAGTTATAGCCACTAGAAGAGGGATTAAAATATGTCTGAATTCTAAGATTTGTGAACAGCACTGTATTTAAAAAAAAAAAACATAAAGCTGCATGAAGTTATTTTCATGGAAAATAATCCTAATAGAAAATCTTGGGTAATATTGTCCTAACTGCTGTGAAAATATTAGGTCCTATTGCAATACTAGACAGTGAACAAGAGCACAGTATTAGTACAAAAGAAATCTGTGTTACATTCACATTTTACCACCTGTTCACTTATGTCCCCAACTTCATGCTACTGGTTCATACTTAAGTTCTGTTTCCTGGCAGATGAGGAGGAGAAACTGATAAGATAAGAATAATCATAACTAATGTGAAGCGCTGTTATTCTCTGCAACCCTGTTGTCTGAATGTACCTTGCAGTTTGATTGCCTGAATAGCAAATGTTATTTACTGCCTTCCTTACTGCAAATGAAGGAAGTGTGAAACAGCACAAGTGGAAGATAGAAATCACAGGAAGCCGTGATATCTGGGGTCGTCTATGCCGCACACACGTGCTACTGAGTGCTGAGCAGATGCACGTGCTTTAGACAATCGGCTGCTTTTCCAGAATTTTACAGAGTTCAGGAATGTATGCTTTGACTGTGAAGCAGAATCATTATAATAAAATTTTAACATTTGAACAAAGACTTTTGAAGCAGTTTTGTGTATAAATGTGTACAAAAATAGTATTGCAATATTGGAGATATTTCAGAAAGTCATGGGTTCGTTCCCCAGTACTGCTAGTGGCACCACTGAGGCACCCTTGAGCAAGGTACCGTCCCCACACACTGCTCCCCGGGCGCTGTGTTCCAGGCTGCCCCCTGCTTCACTTGGTGAATGGGTTAAACGCAGAGGAAGAATTTCATGCTGTTCACTGTGTGTGCTGTGGTGTGTTCACGTATGACAGAAGGTGGTCACTTTCACTTTAGAACACACTATTGTTTTCTCTGCATTTAAGACCTTTCCCTCTCTCTTTTCCTCTTCAGGCGACCTTACAGAGTTGAGACGTGGACCTGTGGCTCCACATGGCAGAATGGACCACATTAGGAGGAATACAGAACGAAATCACAGCTGGAAAACAAAAGGCAAACAAAGGCACTGCACTGACTGCAAAACATTTTGGCAGAGGAAGATGCCTCGCTGTGACTACAGTGACCCCTTCTGGCCGTCCACATCTGCTCGACAAAACACCACTAATGACTCGTGTTGGTTTTCCTTTTCTCTAACTCCAGTGTGCTAATACTGGGCAGCTCCTCGGATTTCATCTAATTTATTATACTCATAAGTCTCAACACTGGCTTTTATGTGGACATCAGACCTCTCATGACCTAGATCACAAAAAACACTCAGATACTAAGGACTGGACACTAGTGACCTCATCCCAGCCACCGCACCCTCCATCGCAGTGTGAGGGGGAAAACATACAGGTCTCCGAATGAGAGTGCTGCCGACTGCTGAGAGAAAGGGAAGACGCTCCACATGGGAGCTACTGTTCTCTCGACAGCTAACCGTATTTGTTTTGCTTATCATGCCATTATTTTAATATGTAACTTTTGTGAATTGGGGGGGTTCGTGGCGATAACTGGGTTCTGTGCTCTGCTCCAGCACTAGGTAGTACGCTGTATCTGTGGCCGTTTATGTGTATGCATTTTACAAGAAACTGACTGTGGAAGAGCTGGAACAGACAAGCCGATTTTTTCAATTGTTCTTAAAATTGGATTCCAATAAAATTTGTTTTAATGACCTCACAGACGTTTTTGCTCTAATGCAATGTCCGATTCTTGTGTTTAGATATTTGCACCAAAATATGCATCTCAACAATGATGTATCTCTAAATTCTTTAGTACAGTGCAAACATACTAAAGTGTTTTGAAGAAAATGCTGCAGCCAATCCACTCTTCTGAACTCAATTCAAGTAGTGCTGACAAAAAAAGAGTAGGTTCAGTTTATATTCTATTTTAATAAAAACTATGAATGCTTTAGTCCAGTGGTCCCCAGCCCTAATTTGGTCACGGACCGGTTTAATATCAGAAACTATTTTCACGGCCCGGTCTTTAAGGAGTGGCAGATAAATATACGTATACGAATTTATACAAATAAATGATACACATAAAAATAGGGATATTTTAAAAATATAATAATGGGGTATCTTTAAAATACAATAATAAACATAAATCCAATGTGTACTCGAAGCTTTATTTACCGCATTTTCATAACAACGAGCCGACAACAACACCGGTAAGATCCGGGTAAGATTTTTTTTTCTGTGCAGCCCACGGACCAGTACCACATGAGCCAGGGGTTGGGGACCACTGCTTTAGTTTGCCTACCCCACATACCTACCTTGTATCACCCCAGCACAACACTGAGTGAAATCTATGTCTAGTTTTGCTGGAAGTGAATTTGAGACGTTACAGTTTAGATACAGTTTACAGTTTACAATTTCGTGTTACATGAATGTAATAAAACACAGAGGTTAATTTTCAGGACCTTGTTCTGCTCAATCATTGAAAAATGACCAGAATTACAGTTGTGTAGTGAAGAGTGAGGATCTCTGAGTAGCACCTTCTACTGTTCCTTTTCCTTTTTTAAAGCTCCAGTTTGGCCACAACTATTAAAATCATGTCTACTGTGTTTCTGATACAATCTCCCTCACTGCATAGCAGCAGGCAAAACAAAGTGTTGGCAATAACATGTTTGTTATTCTTCATTCCTGCTCATTGAACTTGGGTTACAGGAAGAGACACAAGTAAAAACAGGTTGGGGGAAATGTGCATTAGACTGCAGGTGTAATAATCTCTATATAGGCCAACCAGGAAGAGGTGCACAATAGTTTCATCAGAACTAGTGAAAGAATAACCAACAAGAAAACAGGACAGACAGACTGTTTATGGCTGTGTGTGTGTGTGTGTGTGTGTGTGTGTGTGTGTGTGTGTGTGTGTGTGTGTGTGTGTGTGTGTGTGTGT
>JBBPDE010000128.1:4116589-4126725 GCA_037974605.1 Nannopetersius ansorgii
TCAATGGGGTTTAAGTCTAGATACTTCTGATACCAGTCTAGATACCAGCTTTCCATCTTGTTCTTTTTTCTAAGGTACTTCTGGCCTAGCTTGGACTTACGTTTCGGGTCACTATCTTGTTTGGACTTACGTTTCGGGTCACTATCCCATTGTTTGAAGCTTGAAACATTGGGATGTTCTAAAACTTATGACCAGTAGTGTATATAGATCAGAAACAACTCGGAGCATCATCAAATTAGGGAGGTGGTGGTCTAGTGGGTAGGATACTTGCCTCTGGACCAGGAGACCATGGGTTTGAATCCTATCTTCAGCAAACCACCACTGGGTTTCTGAACAAGATTTCCCTTAACTTCAAGTTGCTCCAGGGAAACTGTCCCCTGTAGTTAGGGAATGGAAGTCACGTTGGATAAAAGCATCAACTAAATGTCGTAAATAGTTCCTTGCTTGGTTAAATGATTCTTCTTTTTAATTGAAAACATCTGCTTTTCTGGTAATGATGCTTTAGTGAACCTTGGGTCTATATCGCACTGAAAAGGTTTTCTTACTGCTATGAGTCAATTAAACCTTACTGACTACTTGATAGAACCCTTTTTATTCTAGAAAGCGGAGAGTTTGTTCAAATGTCCTTAGTGTCCTCCACACTGCTTTGTAGAAATGACCCTAGAATGGTG
The DNA here is from genome assembly GCA_037974605.1 of Nannopetersius ansorgii. NCBI lineage: Eukaryota > Metazoa > Chordata > Actinopteri > Characiformes > Alestidae > Nannopetersius > Nannopetersius ansorgii. Next base: position 4,117,261 of record JBBPDE010000128.1, read on the forward strand.
TTCACCTGTAGGATCATTAGAGATGTGTGAGTCAAGGTATTTGAAAGAGCTTTTATCTATAGCTGCACTATTTAGAGAAGTGGGAACAATGTTTCCACTGGATGCACTGCAGCCTTGTCAGCTGTTTTGTCATTATTATGACCATTAATGTGAACACAACAGTGCAGCATAGGCATATAGTGTTTGTCATCATTTTTTTTCTGTTCATATATTTTTCCACTGATATTTGGTCCACAATTTCATATGCTTGGTATCCACATTAAACTTGACGTGCTTGTAGCTAAAATGACTGATAAATAAAAGACGTGTGTCCCTTCGTGCTAGCGCCCCCTGAAATGAGGTAGGCATTAAGTACTTTTGGGCAATAGCTTGACATCTGTTTCACCCAAAATTTCTATGAAATTTTTACAGAAAGTTGAATTGTGCTGAAATGAATGACCTTAAAAAAAGTTAAATTACAGAGTAGCGCCACCTAGTAAATAGTGCAAAATTTAGCGCTTCGGCAGCCGATTTCTTGTGCCGTAAAGACTCAAACTTCACAAAATTTGACACTCTGCATCACTAGTACTTTCTTTGGAAGCATACCAAGTTTCATTAAATTTCCTCAATGAATGACAGTCTTAATTAAATGTTGTAGGCTCATTCATGTAGATGCTATTTACCCACTTTCAAATAAATCAGCCATTCGATGTCACAACATCAAGTTACAATAAGTTTTCCTCTGTTCATCTGACATAGTTTAATCGTTCAGTCATTTTGTCTTTACATGCTTACATAACATCCACAAATTCCAAATGGTCCTCTTTAATGTGGTTTCCAGTCAAACCATAATACGTGATTACAGTTATGCCTTTGGTTCAGTACAGTTCAAACATAGGCAAGAAACAAAGAAAGACACATTTCCACTTTAATGCTACAGTTATCTTATTCTAACTGTTAGTGCTGAGATAACGCCATTGCAAATGAACATTGTTTGGCTGGTCTAGATTACTCTAAACATGAATTTCGGAATTTTTTTCCTTTTTTCCTTTTTTTACAGTAATGGAAGCTTGTAAGGACATATATTTAATTTTGCATGTAGCATTTCTAGAATGTTTCCATCAGTAAAGAGTCCTGGCATAGACTGGTCACTGTTTACCATCTGACACAAACCCAGGGGTAGGACTGCAATGACTTGAGTGATGCTTTCTCTCACAAAATTGGTTCCACCCATTGAAAATCAAAACGCAATTGGCTGATTCTCCCCTTTTCATTTTCTAATTATATCTGTAGTTAAGTTGACACTTGAGGAATGAATATCTTAACCTGAATGAAAAACGCTTGACTATCTGGACCGAAGGGAGTTCTCACTGCCTACCGAGATTCCAAAATTCCTAATTCAATTAAATTCCTAAAATTTGTTGGGAATTTTAGGAATTTAACCCAACTGCATCCACTCATAACTCAAAAATGAAATAAGAGTAGTACTTGTCACATTTAAAAACAAACACAATTATTTGGTTATATACAAAAAATGTACATACAATTGTTAGTTAATGTACTACCAAAATTCATTAGACCTTCTCCACTCTGCTGCAGGTAAAAACACTAATGCAGTGATCCAGAGTTGAGAATGATGGTAAAAGTAAAAATAATAAACAGTCCATGACACACTGTTATCTAAATGGACAAATGTGCTGAGAAGTCGAGCTTTAATTGGACTGCAGCTACTGTTTTAGCTATGGAGTGTACTTTTGTCCTGCTTGCATGATGCTTAATAAATGAGGTAGAACCTTCAGTTGCTTCTTCAGAAGACCTGAAGCCCTTTTGCAAAACTATATAAGTAAACTTCAGACTCATTTTCTGACGGACGGCATATGGGCTGGAAGAAAGCTGTAGAAATCTGAATTGAATTGTAGCTGAAAGTGAGGTCTGCTGCCAGAAAAATGCTGCTTTTATAGCATGACAGAAATAACAACTGCTTCACAAGTCATTCCCATCAACACAGTGGGCAGTCATTTATAGTGTGAATAGACATTTATAGTCAAGGAAATGCTTGAGAGGCCCAAAAAATGAAAAGGAAATTCTGGTGCCCAAATAGCCATTTCAGCAAATGAGATACTCTCACTGGAGCAACTGATGCACACCATCGCTTCCACCATCAGAAACCAATGAGTGAACCTGTTCTCAGTACCACAGTGAAGCCCTTTGCCTGCGTCAGAGACACCAAGGTTTGTTTTGAGACAAACAATTGCAGAGTCGTGTGACGCTTTCTGTGAATTTGTAAGGCTCTCGGTGAATAATTATGTCTGTTTGCTTAATGTAATTGCAGTGATTATGTCCTGATGAATCCTCAATGCTGCAATTCACATTAGCACAGGCTGCAATTATTTAGACCCAGCAAACCTAATTATCCACACCACTGCCAAATTCTCCATTTGATGACCAACATTTAGCATCTTACATAGCACTTACTCAGCTTATAATCAGCACAGATGGAATAAAACTTGTTTTTATCTGCTCTTTTCTCTTTTCGCCCCCGGTGTCTTGTTAATGGTCCCCTTTCCTCTACCCTGCCATCTCTTAACTGCTGCTCCTTCGGGTGAACTGCTTAATCACCATTAATAAAAAGCATTGTCATTTAAATCGAATTCCACGATTGTTCACTTTACAGCCTTGTTAGGTAGCATTCCTACTAAGTGTTTAAGCTGCTGCTTAATTAATAAATTCCACTTATAATTTGCTTCTCTGGTGGGTCGGATGGAACGGCAGCATTTTAGTTAAGTGAACCACAAACACACAAACGCAGAGTACTATAAAGTTGAGGCATATGGGAAATAGGATTTTAATATTATAAGACACAGCAGTTCAAATAAATATGACAACACATTTAAAAACATCTTTTATTCTTCCCCCCTCAGCAAATAAATAGAAATGCTGGACTAAAATGTGCATTTGGGTTTGTGTTAGCTTATTTTCACTGGATGAATCAAAGAAACACATAATCTTTTGTGTTTTTCTGCAGTTAAGCATCAGTCTGAAAGCATTTGGAAAAAAAAGATAAAAGATGCTTTTTGTTGTGACTCACCAGTTGCACAAATTGCCTTCTATTCCTGAAGAGTAGTGATTTAGTTTACTGGTCTAAAATGCATGAAAGGGTGGCCTTGTGTTTTATAGAAACCTGCCCAATTCATTTTTTGGACAGATTCCACTCTCCTCCTCTCCAGTTTAGTGTGTATTAGCCCATGTGTGTTCTTTAACCTCTCATTTCTGTAGGTGTAACCCAGCACAGACAGACCAAGTATGCATGAAGCAGGGAGGCTCGCATGCTTAACAACTTATAAAATATAATTAAACTGTGGTTGAACTTTCTTGATAATGTAGGCAATGTGATAGGCAGGTAATGAAGAACCGGCTTGCATCTTCACTCCTTTTCTACAGTGTATATACCAAGAGCGTTCAGATACAGATTCAGTTTGTGCCCAGTAGAGGATGTGTTAACTTAAAAACTAAGGTGTGTAATTTACCTGGCAGTCTTAATATTTTTGCACACGAACTTTGCAAGTTTGCAAGTTTGCAATGAGTCAAATGTCAAGGCAGATTCATGAAGCTCTTTCTTATTGTTATAAATCTTATCCATCATGTCTATTTCTTATATATCGTCACATATTTTGAGTTGTTTTCTGCTGACTGCAGTCACACTACATCACTTTTGGGAACATATTCTCCCTTCACGCACCCAACTTTCAGTTTATATGATGTATGGAGCCACACTGAACTGATGAGGGCTTGCATCATTTTCTGCCTGAGCAGCTTTATATGAAATTTACTTTTTGCTGACTGAACCTTCATCTCAGGCAGAGAAACTGACTTGCTCTTTTTGTCCAGCAGGCAGTGCTAGTGCTCTACCTTTCTGCCTCTGTTTTCCCCACTGGTTAAATTGCGAAGGGACCAGCATGCTTTGCCACAAGGCACAATCAGGCTGGAACAAAGCCAGTGAATGTTTTGTGGTCGACAGAATCAATCGCTCACTCTGTGCACGCTGTAAAAGCATATCAGATTACCAGATGACATGTTTGTGTACCCTTGGGCTGTCCCTTCACAATACACACTCACACACATAAACACACATCCACAGACACACACTCAGACAGACATTTTTCTTGTCTCCATGCACATAACACACACAAATCCACTTAGGTTTGACCCCAGTGAAAGTAATAAAGTAGCACATGCTGAAACTGATATGCCGTATTAACCTGCCTCTGTTCTGTGATGTAATATACAGTAGTCTAAAGGGACCAGTTTCTCATCACTTTTTCACTCTGGGATAATCCGAGATTGACACAGTCTACTGTATCAGTGAATATGTGCATCACTCTCTGGGCTCATCGCCTATGACTTTACATGCACATATTGTATTGATAACCTTATACTATAAATGTTCATTAGTACAAAAGGTCTTAGGCTGCCAAGAAAATTGCTGAATGATATTTATCTTGGAACATTAGTAGAGTAAAACGTACATTTAAAAGAAATGTGATTAATGTCTTGGTTAGAAGAGCAGTTCAAATGACTTCTGACTTCTTGGTTCACTCATTGTATGGTCATTTTATGGACATTTATGTAAAATGGTTCATCGGGCCAGACCACTTTCTTCCATTGGTCTGTTGTCCAGTTCTGAAGTATGGAGAGGGTCAGTATGGGCTCTCTGACCGACCTGTGGCGATCCAGCTCCATTCGCTGCGAGCTGCGATGCAAAATGTACTCTGACATCATGGCCAGTATCAGTGGGATCAGACCAGATGGGCTAGCCTTCACAATCTGGCCCCTGTCAAAGTCTCTCAGACCTTTACACCCATTTTTCCTGCACATCAACTTTCCACACATGCAACTGGCATCTGCACATATAGAAAGTGCTATCAAATATAAAGGTACTGCTGGTTTTAAACTATAGGATTGGTGCAGGTATCTATTTCAAACTACTGTTAGAAACTGTTCCACCTGTCGATCTCACACCAAAGAGTGGTCCTTTCTTTCTTCCCACCACTTCTCTCCTTCTACATGTGACATTAATATCAGCTTTTCATTCACATGGATCCATGAATGCCTGATACACTTCGTGTAAGACTTTTTATTTATTCTACTTCTTTTGATTACTGTCCATTGTGAAATGTTCACGATGAACCGACCAGCTGCTCCAGATTAATTTAGGGATATTGCTTGGATAATTAGGTTTATGTTAAGTTGGCAAAACCCATATTAAAAGCTTAAAATAAACAAAAATAGGTCAACAACTCTCACAACTCAACAATGGCTCAGAATCACAACTTCAGGACTTTGCAAGACTGTCCTAACAGAAGGTTTATGTTCTAAATTTAATCAGAGTGAGGATAGGAAACAGGTGCAGATGGTGATGTGAAGGAGGTCAAACTCTGCTTCAGCAACTCTTTTCAGCAACATTCTGCTTGGAGTAAGCTTATGAATGCTTAATATTGTACTGCAGACTAAATGTGTATTGGTTATTACTGGTTAGAAATAAATTGCGTAAATTGGTGTTAAGTTCCCATCTATGTCAAGCATCCCATTTTCATTTCATGTTTAGCAGTTCAGTGGCAGCCTCTCTCTCTCCCGCCTTCTCGTCCATCTCTCTCTCTTCATCTCGCCCAGTTCGTTCAGAGTGTGTTCCAAACCCTGGCATGCTGGTGTGCCAGCAAGGATGAGGGATATTGGTGACAGAGAGTGAGAGTTCTTCTCCAGCTCCTAAACGCTTACAGATGGAGCGTAATGGGCTCCTCTGTTTAACACTGACGTTCTCATTAATCAGCTTCTTTGGCCAGGCGGCTAAAACTCATATCTGCGCCCAACTTTGGCTACAACGTGCCTTTTTCATAGGGCCAGCATCTCTCCTGTTGGATAAGCTTGACTTTTAGCTGAAGTTATCTGGCTAACTGAGACTTCTAATATGTGAAACTTCTCAGGGCTGTGGACTGCTGCTCAGCGTTAGAAGGATGATTTCAGAATCTGATAGCAGCCTTCCTGCTGCATCAAAGGTCAAAGGTTTTGAGTTAGTTTGAGTCAATAGATGGTTCTTTTAGGACATGCCTTTTGATTTGATTTCCAAGGTCCTCAGAGAGGGATTCTTTAGGAGACGCATGCTTTCTCTGAGTGGTGGGGGTGGAGGTAGCTCAGTGGGTAGAATACTTGCCTCCAGACCAAGAAGTCACAGGTTTGAATCCTGCCTTCAGCACCACCACTGGGTCCTTGAGCAAGACCCTTAACCCCAAGTTGCACCAGGGAGACTGTCCCCTGTAGTTAGAGAATGGAAGTCGCTTTGGATAAAAGCGTCTGATAAATGCCGTAAATGTAAATGTGGTGCCATGAAGAGTAAAGCTCAAGCATAAGAAACACCTCTTCTATGTAGCACTCAGAAGGAACCCTTCGACATGTGACAATAGTACTTTTGGTAGGTTCTTTTAAACAATGTTTTCCAGCCATGTGTCTGGAGGCCCATTTAATATTCTCCTTGCTCCCAACACAACTGATTAACTGACTAAGCAGGTCATTAACAACCCCTTACTGAGTTGTTGTGGGTGTGTTAAAGCGGGCAAAGTGCTAAAACGTGCAGGGCAGTGGGCCTCAGGGACCAGGGTTTTCCATCATAGAGAAGAACCATTTAACCAGACAAAGAGCCGTTTAAGCATTTAAATGGATCTGTAAGCGTTTACGGTTATTTGCCTTTACTACAGAACCCTCGAGGAACCTTTTTTTAAGGGTGTACTAAGGTTGCGATGATAGTCCAGTGATCTATGAAAAATGAACACAAACACAGGTTGAAGGAGAGCGGTGGTACAGTCTTCTTCGTTACGCTTCATCATGCCCTGGTGGTACTTTGTGAAAGTTCCAGGTTATTTAGAAGGTGAATTCAGCCCAGTTTGTTCTGCACATCTCCACACTATAAATTCTAATCTTGTCCTTTAAAAGAGCTGTTTTTAACTCCTGGCACAAACCAGGTCAACTAAGAATAAACTAAGAATCAAACAAAAGTTTGAGGTGTTCCTCTGTTTCTCCAGTGTAGCACTTTCGCACTCATGCAGATGTTAGTTCTTTTAACCAGGAACAAATCTTGCCCTCACATCTTGCACACACACAATCGCACACGCGCAAACATGCACTTTTAAACTGTTTTTCTGCGATAAGCAGAGGTGATGTGTTAGCCAGTGTGTTGGCTGCCTCATTACTGGCCCTCTCAGATCTACGGGCCTCGTCTCCCTCTCCGTCCTTCTATCTGCTGTGTGTATCTCCATGCCATTAGCATAGATCTCTATAATAATCCCGACCTGCCGGCTTCTGCACACAAACGGTGGGGAAATTGCCAATCAGACACACGGCGGATGGTGTTTGCTTGGCTTATTTGGCCAGGCTTGTCTGTGTGTAAACAGTAAACAACGTGGCCGCTCACTTCGCCTCCTGATTAATCTCGCTGCGGTGGGAGTGCAAGGGGGCCGACAGGTTTTCATCATTACACACAACAGGTACAGATGTTTCTGGAGACATCAAAGTGCACCAGCTAGAGATTCTGATCGAGGAATTCTGCGTCTTGTCTGGAGATCCTGTCGCAGGAATTAGGTGCCATATCATCATCTGGCCAAGTCTGTATAAAAATGAACTCTAGCAAGACTACAGACAGTTTAGACCTCTTTAGTGCTGTGTAATACTTCTGTGATTTACATTAAATGCAAATAACATCCATACCCAGAAGTCATTCCTGTCATAGTAATTGTGTCGTATCCTGTCCAAATTTTCCTTGTTTACTACATGATTCCCATTAGAATGCTGTTGAATTTACTGTGCTGTTACTGTAGTTTTCACGAGTAAGATGAGTAAAAAGTACAATTCCCATACTAAATGACATCAGTACTAGTTTTACCAGAAAGGTCACTGAGTACCAGAGGTGGGTACACTTTTGGTTCTCTGTATTCTGTCCATTAGATTTGATGGAAAGATTTTGAATGGTAATACATTTACATCAACTCAAATACATGCCTGAGAGAAATACTCTCAGTTCTTCTAAATATAGCCATTTATGATGAATAACTAATATCCCTTTTTGTTGCTTTAGTTGGATCAGCACCTGGACTGCCTTGCTGTTGCGCACACATCACAACCTTGAGTTTCAGCATTTATTTACACTTTTTATGCCTACTTCTAATTGAGTCATTATTTCACTGAAGTAGCAACACTATGACTTTAGAACAGATTAAAACTACTCTGTCCACCTCCACTAGTAACTATATATAGAGTGCTGCAGCTGGGGAAAACATCAGAGTGGAGCTCTCACTTCTCTACATTTGAATTTTGTCAGTTTTGTGTGTGAGTATCAAGGTTTCTAACTTTTGTTTGTGATGCCGTGGTTTTCTGAAACTGGTTTTCAGACAGGGAGTTTTAGGTTCCCCATGCCTATTTTCTTCTGTTAGAGCTCCAGTGGAGGTGTATAACACTGGATTGTGCATATACTGTAAAACACAAGCATCAGAATCATCTCTTCACATCCATTTCACCCGAACTGAGTTGATGGTGTCCCTCAACCCACTGCAGTTAATTTTGGAAACACAGGCTGAAGGACACCTTCTTCAATATGCATTTCTGTAGAAGGAAAGAAAAAGTTCTGGAATTGAAAAAAGTAACACTACAATCAAAAAAGGGAGCTATTCTCAGAGTACAGTATAGTTTTCATTCCAGCTTTTCATTCTCTCTTTTCAGAAATACACGTACTTTGTTCAGGAGTGCCAACCCTTCTATTTACACCTGCATGTAAGTGGAGCTTATTTGGGAGGTGAACGTGGCCTAGTTTATCTTACCCATATGATATCTCACATTACACTGCATGTATCAGACTGTACTATACACACTCTGGCCTTGCCAAAGTGACAATTACATTCATCCACCCTTTGTCCTCGAAAACAGGGAGTTTAAGCTCACTGTCTCTTTACAGAAAATCTGCTCCACAATTCTCACTGTGTTTAAGATGCAACACCTATAATGATAATAACTGTGTTAAATGGAAGTGCTCTTTGAGTGCCATATGCAGTGCTGTTCAGTATTCAGATGGTGCATATCGTGCTGCTTGCCTATGTGTGTACACACACACAAACACACACACACACACACAAACACACACACACACACACACACACACACGCACACATGAAAACTCACATGCACTTTCTCACACAAACAGATACAGATAGGTGCTCTCAAATCTCTTGCAGCGCAGCGACTACCCAGGACTGAGTGCTGTCAGACTCAGAGAAGCATGTCATCATGGAAGTCCCCTGATAGGTCTGCTTCTCTTCTAACACACACAGGTCTGAAATGAGTAACTTGTGAAATCATTTTCTCTCTTTCGCTCTCCCTCTCTCTCTCTCTCTCTCTCTCTCTCTCTCTCTCTCCCTCTCTCTCTCTCTCTCTCTCTCTCTCTCTCTC
>JBBPDE010000128.1:4130939-4154126 GCA_037974605.1 Nannopetersius ansorgii
CTCTCTCTCTCTCTCTCTCTCTCTCTCTCACACACACACACACACACACACACACACACACACACACACACACACCTGCACACCACTGAGGAAGTGTACAAACCTCAGAAACGAAGGCATGGAAACACATTTATTTAAAAGTACTTGCATTCACTCTTAACCAATTAAAACAAGGATGCAACAAACACCTCTGTGTATATAAGTAAAGTAAGTAAATAAGTAAGTAAAATTTATTTATATACCTTTCTCAGACAAGAGTCAAGAAGCACTGTAAAACAGCAGATGGCCTGCTGGTTAGGGTGTTCACCTTGTGATCAGGAGGTTGTGGTTTTGAATCCCAAGACAGCTAGTGGCACCACTGAGGTACTCTTGAGCAAGGTACTGTCTGCACACGTTGCTCCCCGGCGCTGTCTTCCTGGCTGCCCACCGTTTCACTTGGTGAATGGGTTGAGTGCAGAGAAGAATGTCGTGCTGCTCACACTGTGTGCTGTTGTGAGCTCACGTATGACAGAATGGCCACTTCACACAAGTGTGTGTTAAAGCAGGAAAAAAGCACTAAAATTTGCAGGGCCTCCAGGACTCACTTAACACAGTACTGGGGCAATGCAATTAACAGGCCCTCTATTGGGAATGTACAGGAGCGGATTACATTTAACACCAAGTTCTTAGGTTTATTTTACGCTAGGGATGGTGCCCCCCCTTTATCTAGTTGGACAGGTCCTCTCTAAGTAGCTGGCTCTGTGCTCACTGTTTCAGACTTTACATTACTCTTTAGAACGGCAGTTAAAGAAAATCAATATGCTTTAAGGAAAAAGTCAATAGGAAGGTGAATATTTTTTTCAGAGTTTTTTCCCATCCCTAGGAAAGCCGATGTCCACAGCACTGCACCACCAACTCGTGGTTTGCGGCAAAGAATGGAGCTCGCCGATTGGCTCATTTGCACGTCGATCTTACTCAGGCGGCTGCGGAGCTCCCGCCCACTCCTGCACCGGTGCTACCTTTCTTTTTTATTTCCCACCCGTATTCAAGAAAACTCCCGCCCACAGCTGTGCTGGGATTGGCTGCGATATAGAGGTGGGAGGAGCCTAAACCCATCATCACTAAAGATCTCGCGTCAGTAAAAATACCATAAGTAAAGGGGAATATGGGAATTAAAAAATATCAGAAAGATGCAGCACTGCAGTGGGACGACTTTAGTTCATACAGGTCAGGACATGAAGATTGTTAGGTTGTTCTTTTTTAGGATCATTTTGGTGATATAAGAATAAAGTCAATATGAACCAAATGTAGGAGATTAAAATGGAACTGATTCATTTTGAGTTTCATCTCTGACGAAGGTTTGCATTTTAAGCACTTTCGTACGAAAGCAAATGACAACTCCTGGTGTGAAATCCTTTCAAGTTGCTTCTTAAACTTTACAAAAATGGATTGCTAAAAACAACCAACAAATAATAAGTAAAAGTAAATACCTCGGTAAATAATTAAAACAACAATACAATAATAAATTAAATAGGCATATAAACCCTAGTAGTAACCGATCATTTTTTAAAATACAAAATACAAAAATGAAATAATAATAAAAGTGAAATAAACTAATAAAATTTAAATTGGAAGTACCCGGTTCATTATTTAATATAAATAAAAAATAAGCAGTTACTACCTTGGGTTGCCGACCAATCGTATTAGAACAATAATGATAAATACAAAAAATTAATAAATCCAAAATGGGAGGTAAACCAAATTTAAAAAAATCAGTTACTTCTCTGGATTACCAACCAAGCGCATAACAAAATGCTAATAAATCAAAACTGGCAGATAAACCCAGGTGGTAACCAAGTATTTTTAATTTAAAAATAACCAGTTATTACCTAGGACTACCAGCCAATCGCAACTTAGTGGGCGTGGGTTGTCTGAGAACGGGTGGGAAAAAAACAAACCGCCCCACGCCGACCGCGGGCAGGCAAGTCCACTCGGGCTCGAGCGCAGCTCCACGATGCGCCTCGGACCATAACAACTCCTACTCACCTGCTCCAGAGGAGAGAGGGGACCAGCCGCGGACCTCTGGTGCGCTTTTTCTTTTCCAGGAGGAGAGAAAGACAGTGAGAGAGCAGGAGAGGGAGAGGAGAGACCCAGAGCGAAACAGAGGAGGAGGGATTGTGGAATAGACAGAACTGTCCTCTCCGTGTTAAGAGGATTTTGCGCTGCTCCGCTCCTGACGACGCTCCTCGCCTGCAGACGGCCGGCCGTCACGATGTCCTCGATTGGGAAGGAGAACAGTGCCGCGCTGCACGCCAGTTACGTGGGACCGTACCGCCTGGAGAAGACCCTCGGGAAAGGGCAGACAGGTTTGTCCCACCTTTCTTCATCTCCTGCAGCCCCTGACCCCCTCCTATGACTTGCTGTTTCCCTGGACCAAAGCTCTCCCTGGCAGGTCCCTCCTTTTGCTGTCCTGCGAAGGGTCTGGAGATGCTCCCCTGTGTCTCCTTCAGCTTTTTAAACTTCCACATAAATACAGAAACTTTCTCTCATTTCCACTCCCCAGTTTTTCTGTCCCCTTGGAATAAATGTCACTTCGTGATTTGTGCAGAATATAATGAACCACCTTAGTTGCATAGAAATGACCCTCTCTCCATCCCCTTATTGCCATGCAAGGGCATAGGCTGCATGCTGCTGTGCCCCAATAAGTGATTACAGCAAGACTAGTTGAGATGATTTGGAATGGCAGCCACATTATATGTTCTCATATGTGCTTAAAATGAGACTGTACTGGTAAGTCTTCAACTTTAAGGTGTTGATGGATAGAGACCAAGCAGCAAGCTGTGAGGGCAGAAGGTGATGCAGCCCTGGGAGCATTTGTTCACGGGCCCCTGCGTTCGGGAGAAGACGTGGTGCTCTTTGCAGATACTTGCTCCATCTGTCCTCTCAAGTGCTTACAGTAGGCGTTAGTGTGGCCAGGCCGGCCGACCGAGCTGCTGTGGGTGAGAGAGAGAGAGAGAGAGAGAGAGAGAGAGAGAGAGAGAGAGAGAGGGCACACTCTGCTATCTGCAAAGCCTTTGCTGGAGATGCTGGGGAGTGCTTGACGCAAGTATTACTGATTACTCACTTTGCAATAAAGCTCTCTAGGCTGCATCATTACAGGCAGAATGCAGCATTCTGTTGGGCAGATTTCTTCTCTCTTTGTTAAACTCCAGTGCTGAAAGACAGGATTTTCCTAGTAAGGTTAGGCTCTTTAATTTCAGCTCGAAAAGCTTCAGCCTGCCTGATCCTGCTCATCCTGCCACCCCTCACACTGAATCAGGGGGTCAGAGCAGAGAAAACACTGAACTCTGCGGAGCTTCAGGTTCTTCAGATTTGACGTAGAAGAAGCTTGACTTCTTGATGCTTCTGCACTGACTGTATTGTATTTACGACTTGTTTGGCACTCACTCATCCATACCATAAATACACGGCTGTCATTTCTATACAACATGTGTCACACACTGTGCGTGGTGCACTGTGGATCACAGGTAAACCCCTACGGGCATCAGAAACGGCAGCAGAAAACGGTGTGTTTTGCTTGAGGTTGCTGAAAGGTTGAGATTAGTGTGTGAGGGTTGATCTGTGGGTTCTGGTTTTCTTGACTGGCTCTGGGTCTCTGGGTCCTGGTTTTCTTGACTGGTCCTGGTCTCTGCTGTTGTTATTTTTAGAGTGGAGCGGAAGGTCTGGGCTGATCTGCCAGTACTGTGCAATGCCACCATCATTATGTGATTAGAATCCCCCTGCCACACACACACACACACACACACACACACACACACACACACACACACACACACACACACACACACACACACACACTGGCCATGTCCGTAATCTTCCATGCTAAAGTCCCGATGGCACGCTTTCTCTCACGTGGATCAGGAGCCGGCAGCACCATGTGTGCTGGTTGGGACTGCCAGTAATAGGAGTCACTCCACAGTGAAATTATACTGTATCCAGACCTCCATATGGAACCCCAGATGTTTGGAATTGAGACGAGGGGCGAACATGCTGGACAAAGCCAGAAACACAGAAAGTGAACACTTAGCGTGCTTAGTTATAAACAGAGGCTCCACTCAAGGTTAAAAAAGTGGGAGACATATTGAATTGACATATTTCTGACCAAAGCAGTGGCTGTGATTCAAGTAGCGGTCATTTTATTTTTAATTATGTCTCCCATATAAAAACGTTCAGTCTTTCAGTTCTAGTATCACATGTGTGAAACAGTGTGAGTCTTTCTCTCTTTTTTAAATAATCATTTCAACTAGAAAATGGGAAAATGTTGGTCAGGTTTAACGTGCCTGTTGTGAAAGCCGGGGTTCAACTACAGCCATAATAATGGTAAAATCATAACATTTGCATGATCCACTAACTGCCAGTTGTGGAGCCGAATGGTCCCAGTATATTGCTGACATCTTTATTCAAACCAGGCCGAGTTTTGTATTTTGGTTTGAAGGTGTTTATTCCTGTTTATCCACAGAGGGAAGATCTGCTTTCCCTCAACACATTTAGTGTTCCTCAGTGGAAGTGAATTGGCAGTGGTTGTGTTAGTCATTGAAAATAGGCTTCTTCCTACACGGCTTTTCACTCTTTTTCTGTCTCTACTCCGTGGTCCTTGGAGGAAGGGATTATGGAGTCTTGCATGGCTCGTTCCTACTTGTTGGAGAAGCGCTACCATCATTTCGAGGTGGTTGTGCGTCAGCGTAGAAGCTAGGCCTGTCAAAATGATTACGTAATTGATTCTCTGACCGCAGCTGGTTGAGATGATCACAACTATTTAAACTAATTGTCCATATTTTCCTCAGTTGTTGTAGCACAGTCATATTGGAACAAGTGAAATGGATGCATTTTTATCAGTTGCCTTCAGATGAATGAATGGAAAATAAAAGCAGATAACAAATGTCATGGTTTTTACAAAAGCAACAACAATTCAGACTCGGAGCACATTTTGAGGGATTATTTGCTTGGTTGTGTGTTAGTTAGTCTTTTTTTTTTTAAGAGAAAGTGAGAGAAAGTGAAAAATGTAGATGTTGACCCCTGAATCTTTGGAGACCATATGTGTAAGTAGAACAGGGCAGTGGGACTTGACTTAAAACTTATAGCGTATGATTAAAAGTATATAAATAAGAATATAATTAAAATGACACTACAGTTCAAATTTGTGCTCTTTCAAATGACAGTCTCAGTGTAAAAACGATTGAGTCTGGGTTTCGTCACTTCAACTTCGTGTAAGCTGCAAAGTAAACACAGCGATGAAGCAAAGTAGCTAATCAGGCGATTTAGCTGCTTTAGGCTTGTGCTTTAATAGTTCATCACAATAAAAAAAAAAATCAGTTAATCACAATTATTTAGACGACAGTAATCATCAGTTTAAATTCTGGTCATGACAGGCCCAGCGGAGGGTGCAGGAGGCTTCCTCAAGAGCAATTAACCCCAGAGGACTCTCTGATTTACATTATAACCTTGAATGGTACATTCATTCCAGTAGTCGCTGACGAAGCAACAGTGTGTTCATGGTGATTTGGAAAAATCACAAGTGGTTTTAAGCCGCGGCTGGGAAATTACGAAACTATATCCAGTGCCTGCAGCCTTTGGCTTATCTGATACTACTGACCAGTGTGTGAGATTTTCTACCTCTATATCTCAAGCTCCAGCACTTTGACTACCTGACCTTGAAGCACAGCCCACAAACAGTGAATTAGTATTTTGAAGGCAGAAACCAAGGGATGCCAAATAGCAAGTCATAGCAAGTTCTTGTCCTGGATTCTGCTGCTTGTCTGAAAGATCAAATTATCCACCCAAACAAAACATGTTTACAGGCTCAGTTCTGTGTACTGTAGCTAGATTTAATGATCAGGTTTACGTAAGGTGGCCCAGAGGTATGTTTGGTGTAAGGTTACTATGTTTTCTTTGTAGTCTGCCATTAATGTGCTGCGGACGCACAGGCTAACCTTGCATGACTGTCATTGAGCTAATGCTTCCCAGCATCTTTTATTTAGGCCTTGGTTTTGTGTTGGATTGTCTTGGATTACGTTATGTTTATGTTTCTATGGTTTAGTTTGTTTTGTGTGTTCTAAGATATTTGGTGCCGTCAAAAGTTTGTCTTTCCGAATCCGAAAAGGTTTTCATTCGACTGTGAAACCTGAAAAGCTCTGGTGTGGGTGTCTGCTCGCCGAGGTAGCTGTAATTTGACTGTGAGTAATAGCTGCCGATCAGTGAGTCAAATCAATAAAAAACTCTTACAGCTGTTGTGGCAGTAGAGATCCATACCATTTCATTTTGGATTGGATGATGATAAATGAGCAGGGGAGGAAATCGGTGCACTCTGGCAGTTAGAACGGATCATGTGAGCTGATTCGGAATCCGATGCCCAAGCAAGTCCAGTTTTGGAGCCAAGGTCCATCCAAGCAGAAGAAAACCACAGTCCTTGTTATGCGCTCCGATATTCATTTGCAAGGCGATCAACAAATGCAGATCATTTATATTCCTCACATAGCGGCGGCCTGTGCCGTTCCTAATTATCAGGTGACACGAGCTGATCTTGGCGTCACTGCTGGAGAAAGCTGCGATTAATAATGACATCTGCACCCCAGGCTAGGCGGGCAGAGTGACCCCGTGCTACTGTGTGCTTGCTAACTTGCTGTGTTGTGCTGGTTTTACAGGAGGGACAGGCTTCAGCCCGGCCTCAGCTGCTCCACTTAGGCTCTGGGGTGAAGCTGAAATGACATGAAATGCTGACTTTGATGCCTTGAATGAATCCTAAGTGGTGGAGTTTGCATATGTTCGGGTGTGAGGGCAGTGGCCAATTTTAGCTGGAACTAGACGGATGACCTCTCTTCTGCTGCGTGCTGCAGGCAGAAGCCGAGGGCCTAAACGAAAGACTGCACAATAAAGCTTTAATCTAACTCGATATTTTGAACCAAATTTGAATGTGGCTCCAGAACATGTGTAAACCTGGCTTAACTCGCCTCACGGCTGCGCTGCTAGAATACAGTATCTTTCATAATATTGTGTTCATTCAAATGTTGGCTGGACTACGTGTCCTGTTTTTTCGTTGCTCTTGCATTTTCCCCTCACTCTCTCTTGTGTCCTATCTGCACTTATGTAGGCCTGTGTTGTTTTTGCTCCATGATCCTGCAGGAATGTTGTTATATTTCACTCTGTACTGTCTCTATGTCTGAGATGATGATAAATCTACTCGACTTGACTTAAATCCAAACCTGTCTGTGACCTGACAATATTCTGTCCGAACCTGTCTACGGTCTGACAGCATGTTGTCTAAGCTTGACCGGAGTCTGATAGAATTCTGTCTGAACCTGAGTGTAGCCCACAAAATGCAAAATAAGGTCCTATTGGGTTCTGAGAACTATTTCAAGCTCTACTGCAGAGTGAGTGCCGCACCTGACTGGAGCACTGAGAGCGGTGCTGGGTGAATGCACTGCTGTACCGAGGCAGTGCAGGGAGTCTGTTGCTGTGTCATGCCTGAGCTCTATGTCTTACTTTAGAGATTAGTGATTAGTGAGGATTGTAGTGGTGGTGGGTGGGGGTTGGGTGGTTTATGTGCAGAGATGAAGGATGGGATGATTCCTGCTTTGTTCGTTTGTCCTTTAAAGGTCATGTCAGCTCATGCAGATACAAAGAAGAAAAAGGTTACTGACCAGTCACTATCACTATAGTCACCAGGTACTGTGGAAGAATATGAATGTGAATATTCCAAAATATGAAAATGATATGCATTGACATAAAGCTGTTCTGTTCTGTAAAAAGATAGAAACACAGTTGCTTGGTACTGTTTCTGATTGATAATTGCATGTTAAGGGCAATGCATTCTGCTCTAGAGAGGCTGGGTAATGAATTTGTTATTGGTTTGGTGGAATTCGACTGATTTTAAGGTCAGTTTTATATGTTTCCCCATAATAACAGCGGAGCTGGTCACAGATTGGTGTGAAATGGCAGCGTATCCCCAGTGTTCGGTTGGTGAGAGTTTGGACAGGTCCTGTTGGATTCTGTTTAGGGTGTAATGCACCGTGTCAGCAGCTCATGTTGTGGGCATCTTTTTTCTGACACTGGGAAAACTGGAGGAATTGTTGCAGCACGACAGGGCTGCCATGGTCAATTTTCTCTCAATTTTGAACACCATCACACATTTTGTGTCCTTACCCAGCCATGCAGGCTGCCGTGTATCCACAGCACGTTGCTGGTTGTCCTCTCCATCTGTGTGTGTGCATTCAAATAGATCTCGTAGAATGAGTTTGGTTAGTAACACTGACTAAAAGCGACTGTTTGTGTGTGTGTGTGTGTGTGTGTGTGTGTGTGTCTATATGTGTAAGCAGAGAAAAAAACACTGACCTTCCCTGTGACTTTACTAAAGGTGAGATGAGAGTGCGTGTCACTGAAACAGTGTGTGGATGGACTTTGGAGGTCTAGTAAGTTTTACTCACACAGACAACTTTCTCACCTACACACACACACACACACACACACACACACACACACACACACACTCACTTCTTGGTCTCTTTTTTTTAGTTGCGTTGTAACAGCTTGTACTCAGGGATTATTCTTGCCCTGGTTGGCTCCACTTTGTTGTGCTTATGAATAAATACATTTTCCTCATAAATAAATACTTTTGTGGGAAAAGCTTCTGTGTCAACAATTTTAGCTGTAGCTCTCTGACCTGTGGGGAGAAGAGGATTACCTCATGATCAGAGATTTCAGGGGTACACACAGGGGGGGCAATATAATCATAACTCTGTATTGTGGATATCATAACTACTTAAAGATCACTGCACATTTCATTTTGACCAGAGTATAGTTTTTTCACTGAAACATCAGTCTCTTTGTTTTTGTGTGTTCTATGTGTTTAATGCAGTGCAAGTTGTGAACCACTGAATAAAAGTAATCGTATGCGTAGTTCTTAACGGTTTTGAAATGAAGGTGGTTCTTTGGTTGTATGTTGCATGTCATGAGATAAATACTGTGGCGTATATTGTGAACATTTTGCCCACACCTGGTTACGTATGACTCAGGCATGAATTCCATTGGTACACAAGCCACTTACGGACAAGAGTGTGTTTGCTGCAGCTGGAGGGGAGGTGTGGTATAGGTCAGTGTAAATGGCCTGATATGACATTTCTGTGTCATGGGGATGCTCTCCACACCAGGGCTAATGTACTGACTAATGCACTGTGAACATTTAGAGCACTGAGAGACCAGCCATGAGAGGAGCACTGATGGATGCCTTGGCCCATAATAGCTGAGTTTGATCCATACTCAATATATGGGGTGGCGGTAGCTCAGTGGGTAGGATACTTGCCTCCAGACCAAGAGGTCATGGGTTCGAATCCTACCTTCAGCAAACCACCACTGGGTCCCTGAGCAAGACCCTTAACCCCAAGTTGCTCCAGGAAGACTGTCCCCTGTAGTTAGAGAATGAAAGTCGCTTTGGATAAATGCCAATACTGTTGAATGATACAACAAAAAAGGGATATTTTGTTAACTGTGGCTGGCATCTTTCTGACAGGGTGAATGTGTGATGCATTTTTTTTTCTCTTGCTTTGTCATTTGACACTAGTCCCACCTTAACACAGTTTATGATGTACTCGACCCATTGCCATGCATACCAAGTATGAAAAAGCTGAAGTTTGGGAGAGAAACAAAACTCCATTTTCTGTTTTCTACTCAATTCTATCTCTCTTCGAGACCATCTGTTGATTCTTCCTGGTATCTTTACAATACGAAGAGGGTCTGGTCATACTGAGCAGGACTTTAACACATGCTCTTTGATTTCCTCATCATGCTTTAGATATGAATTTGCTCTTCAAAGATAAAGTGATTTCACCTAAATACACAAACCAGCGGAACTGCCGTCAGTGAGGCCAGGTCCTTCATAATCAAGCTGGGATGCAAAATCCACCTTGAGGTCTGAGCAAAACATTTAGCATTGCAACAACAATGCTATATATTGTGATTAGCTGCAACACACTAAACTGATGAATCAACAGTGAAACCTGGTTTGATTGGCTTGAATTGTTGTTGGGATACACAAAGACCATAATTGTTTAAAATGCCTACAGAAGCACTCCTCAGGAACTGTGATTAATCAAACATATTCACGGCACAAAAATATATATAAATAATGAAATGAAATCACAATATGATTAGTTGCAGGTCTCATTTGCATATTTGGGTCCTCTGTGTATGCAGTGGTTCGAAAGCCAGCTTTGTGATGGTCATTAACTAACAGCACTATTCATCTGTACTGCAAACGGGGAAAAGCAGTGGATTTACAGTAAAACTTTGTCTTGTAAACAATTCTAGATCCTCCATGATTTTTTTTTTTGCGCATCACTGTTTCCCTGTTTATCCACCAACACTCTACTAAACTCAGTCAGCACTCCTTACTACTGTTTCTTTAAAACAGTTGTGTTGTGATGTTCTGTACAAAATATGCCGATCGGCCTCAACATTAAAAGACAGGTGAAATGAATAACAGTGATTATCTCATTACAATGCCATCTGTCAGTGGGTGGGATGTATTAGGCGGCAAGTGAAGAGTCTGGTCTTGAAGCTGATGTGATGTAAGCAGGAAAAATGTTTAAGAGTACAGATCTGAGTGACTTTGACAAGGCCCAGAATAAAAAAAACACTGGGTGAGACTGTCTCCAAAACGGTGTTCCTGGATGCAGTGGTCACTACCCACCAAAAAGGGTCTGAGGAAGGACAATGGTGAACCAGTTCCAGGGCCAGGGGTACCCAAGACTCACTGATGTGCACAGGGAGTAAAGGCTGACCCCCCTGATCTGATCCTATATATGAGATGGCTATTAGACGTATAAGAGCCATTGGAAGAATGTGACCTAATCTGATGAAGCGTATATTTATGTTCTTTTTTTTTTCATATGAATAGCTAGGTTCATGTGCATCACTGGTGAAGAGATGGCACCAGCATGACCTATAGGAAAAAGGGAAGCTGGCATACGCAGTGTGATGCTCTGAGCAATGTTCCGGCGTCTGGACATTACTTTCACATGTAGTGCCTACATAAACAGGAAATTTTGACTTTGTCAGTTAGCAAAGTATCAGTGTTTTCATATCTGTGTTTGCCTACTACAAATAGCAAATAAATGGATGTGTCAATCAGATTCTGTTTTTGATTGCGAGAGAGCACAGTGGGAGGATTTAAAATATGCAACAGGAAACTTTAAAATATGCATTCCCACGAATTGCCTGCTAATCATTTTAAATTTATTGAAAAATATATTGCAGCTCATACATTTTTTATTAATGAAGTAATTGTGAGAGGCCTTAAAACATCCTGATAGGATGTCTCATTGCATGTTAATGACATGACTGAAATCCATTTATATGCTGTTATGGCGTATGGCAGGTTCTGACTTGTAGCTACACACTGAATAATCTTTTATTCATGGTCCAACCACTACTTGATTACTCCTAGAAAGCAGATGTATACACTTTGCCTGTAACAGCCATGGTCTGCTCAGCCCCAGAACGCTTCAAAAACAGGAGGCTAGTGAGATCCAACAAGGATGACCTCTTTTTGCTTTTAGCCCAAAATAACTCCTCTTGACTCCGTTTGGAGGGTGTGGAGGTGGAGGGGCTCCAGTGTGTGGATAATTGCATTCTTATTTGCAGTTTTCTGAACTTTGGAAAGAGGTCATAGCTTTTGGGTCATGATTGGAAAAAGGATGAGGTCAGTGAGAATGATGTTATGCGGACAGATGGAGCGAGAGATGGAGGGAGAGACGGTGGGAGTTTGTGTAAGGACATCACAGCAGCAGGTCTCAGGGTCACTAACTCCATTATCATTTGAGTCATGCTAGCATAGCCGCTAGTCTCTCTGTCTCTCTCTTTCTCTCTCTCTCTTTTGTTCACACACACACACACACGCATACACACGCACACACACACACACGCACACCTGTTCAGGCGCAAAGACAATTTTCATTCAAAGGAATAGATGCTCAATGTATATCTCTACAGATTTCCCACAGATTTGACTCAATTTCATCGTATTTGCTGTGAGTAAAAAATGAATGGATATGAAAGTTACAATATGAAGGTTATTATGTTTGTGGTATTTCGGAATGGAAACCCCTGTTATTTCAGAGTGTGTGTACAGAGTGTTTTTGTGTGTGTAGATAATTGCAGACTTGGAATGCTAGCGCAATGCTAAGCGTTGCCAGGGCTGAAGAAGAAAGAACACTAAACCCATTTGTTGATGATCATTATCCATCTCTAATGTGTGCCTTGGGTTTCCATGGCAACCCTCAAGCACCTTCATGTGATACGTGGATGTAATTTACTGTGTATGTGTGCTTTCATGGTTTAGGGTTTGCGCGTCTTCAGCCATTCCAGCCTGAAGAGGCCGGCATGCGAAGGCCTCGGCCCGCTTGTAATACTGGGTGTCACCCTTAACTGGCTGGAATGGAGCGATTCACTAAGGTTTTTAATAATTTCATGCACGGTGATTAGATCTCACTGGCTCCTAATGGGATTTGCCCAGCTGAGCAAGCGGACTTCTCCTTCACAATAACAACCATTCAATTAACACCTCTCTCTCTCTTTCTCTCTCTCTCTCTCTCTCTCTCTCTCTCTCTCTTTATCTCTCTCTCTTCCTCCACCCACCTCCTCCCTCTTCCCTCCTCCAGCTTCCTCAGGGCCAGATTTGGCCAGTGCTGCATTAAAGCATCAACACTGCCATGTGCTGTTTTTACTGTGTACATATGTGTATGTGCTTATGTGTGTAAATTAGTGTAATATATTATTATTGTGTAGATAATGGTCAGCCCCAAGCCCTGACGGTGTTGCAGCTGCATTTTTACGAGAACATGATTACTCACACATATTGACCATATACACTGGGACTCACTTATGCTGATCCTGTTAAAACTTTTCAAGTTGCATATTATCAAAATAGCAATTGTAGTAACGGTTTTTAACTAGAACGTACATGCTCTTCACAAATCGAAAAATAATGTGGATTAAAGCCTCTTACATTCAGCTTCATTTCTTTACTAACAAGCCAGTGAAAGTCTTGCGATGGCGCATTAGAGTGAATCTGGGCACCGTCTAAGAGCTTCTTATTTCATGCTCGACAGAACGGTCTTTCTTAGTGCTGGAGATATACTAAACATCTGTAAGAGGATTTCCTTTAGCTTATGAAGCAAGCTGTCTGTTAAAT
This sequence comes from Nannopetersius ansorgii, assembly GCA_037974605.1. NCBI lineage: Eukaryota > Metazoa > Chordata > Actinopteri > Characiformes > Alestidae > Nannopetersius > Nannopetersius ansorgii. The sequence continues at coordinate 4,144,162 of JBBPDE010000128.1, forward strand.
GTTCAGGCTCTACCACTGCTGTTTGTTGGTATATCAGTGCACTGCGCTCTCCAGGGCGGTTCGAAATGTTAGCTACTGCTGCAGACCGTTTTAGGTTAAATCACTGCAGTTTCTTCAAGCAGAACAGTAGCAAAATCTCTATCCTTTTTCTGTTTGGAGGGTAATGGTTGAAAAATGTAAATCGTTATCACTGATCTGGCTCACTGTCTCGTCAGAGCATCTCTGGTGAGCCGTCTTTCATGAAAACCCAAGCATCTAGGTGCAGTAGTGCAGTCGGAGAGGCTTTTTCCACACACAGTGACATGATGCTCAAATTTCTGAAGGTGCTTAAGAATACTAGGGATTGAAAACTGTGGAATGAAGACATCCTTAACACATTTCAACAAGAATCAAACTCTTGACCTCAGCTGAGAACTGTAAAAGACCTCCAAATGTATCTTCAGACCCTGTTATCTGTGTAACAGAAAAATAAACAAGATGCCAGTTTGATGCAGATTTGAAATGCATAAAGAAGTGTATGCTTGGTTTAGTGTGTAGGAATTGGCTGGTTTTATTTCTTCAGCATGTGGCCTTATCTAAATGTTTGAAAATTGGGATCATGCACATCAGAATATATTTTCACACTACATCACCTCTCCTTTTGAAAAAAATCTGTGTGTGTGGCCGTGGAGTCTTTTATATTTTCTAAAATACCTTTTTCTCATGTCTGCTGGCTGCTGTGTCTCATTCGAGTATGGCCTCTTGTGTTATAACCACACTAATGAGGGCACCAGCTCCCACTTCTATCCTTTTCTTTCTAGAGGTGAGTTTCGGGTTCACTCTTTCTTTCTGGACTCAGATCAGAGATGGACCCGACTCATCAGAGTGCCGAGCACACAGAATAGAGTTTAATCACTCGTGGCCCAGAAAGCCTGGTAAATTGCCTGCTCTCTTGAAGCTCTCCTGATTGGTGCTGCATGTAGAGTTCTCCTGCTGTGATCTCGCAACATGACTCTTGGAAAGACGAGCTGAAGACTCCAGCTTTTCCCAGATAGTCGGGATAAATCAGACCAGGCCTTTTAATTAATTCCACTGTCCGTCTTGTCCATAGTTTAGACATTGCGTTTCCCAAGATCACACAGAAATATGTGGGGTGAACAGTCCTACAGCGACACGGCTACAAAATTATGCCTGATCTGCCAGAGGGCTGAACTTTAGAGAATGCCATTATACTGCAGACTTCCCGCTCCTCTGCTGTTACACACACACACCACTGTTTAAAACACTGGAATTCACTGCTCAGATGTTTATCACTGATTACATCATCAGCATTTTGTAGGTCATCTAGTCTTGAAGACACCCTCTCACTGCTTTTTCAGACTTTCCTTAAGTTTTTTAAAAAGATCTGAAGAAACTGCTTTCCACTAATTCTTCGCTGCTGTTCACACCATCCATAGTAATGTCATAGTAAACTTCCTGTAATGTCTCAGGGGGTCTTCAGTCAGGTCTGAACTTAATAAACCTAACAGAACTTAAAGTCTTGCCTTTACTTCTTTATGTGAGCAGACACATCCAGAACAGTTGCCAAACATCTACCTATACCATGGATGCCTGTGAGCAATTCCTTTCAACTGCTGGTGTATAAAACCAGGCTGTTGCAGGGGCATAAAAGGATTCTATTATGATGCAAGCTATATCTTTGTGGAAACTGCAAATAAGAAGAAATGTTAGAAATGGCTGGAATAGTGAACAGACTTGTAGATGATTCTATAATAACTGAGTTTTTACAGATATAATTTATCATTTAACTATTGGGAGTAAAACATCTAAAAAACATTTTGGCGTTTTTTCTGTATAGGTTACTAATAAATAAAATGACCGAAATAAAATGACAAAACTTCGGTTGTATGTGTTACTGGTACTCATTTGTGCATTCATGATTCAGCCAGTGGTCTTGTTGACATATTGAGGTCTTTACTTCCTGAAAAAGATGGATGATTGTCCATGCTCTGGGCCTTCTGTATTGAAGCCACGACCTTCCTGGTTCTCCAAAGCCAAGTGGTTTTTGGCTTTTTTAAATCTCTGGGAAGACCTGCAGCTCTTTCAGTCTCTATGCCTCTATGCCTCCTAAATAGACTCTGTGGGTTGGATTTTTGGCCTCTGGCTCTGACCTGCTGCTCTCTGCATAGAAGCTGAGTGTTTATCAGCGCCCAGGTCACACACGCTGCTATCAGTTTGTAAGTGCTGTACCTGCTTAATGCCTCATTTTTGAGCAGCTGCTGAGTTCCCTCGATGAATAACACACTTCAGTTTCACAAATGGGCTCGGGGTTGTTTTTCTACGCAGCAGCATTTATTACTTGGGCCATAAGCAACCAAACATTGTTTTTTCTGTTCTTAGTGCAAATTTGCAGAGCAGAGATACTTGGGGATTTCCGTTCTTTGTTCTGGGTCCAAATGTTTTTTTTCCTCTCATGTAAGTTAAGAGACAAAGTAAAATGGAAGCAAAAATCTTCCTTCTGCTTGAAATAAAATGAACGCTCTGAGAAATGCAATGTAATTCTGTCTGTGAGATATGGATTTCTGCATTCTCCCAGTGGCCAGAAGAACGCCGTCTGAGAGCAGATCTATACCTGAAGGGGATGGAGACACTCAACCTGTGTCTCCACCCATTCATTAGTTTCCTCCAAGGACTGATGAGATTTATGGCCCCTGGCTGAGGGACTGGATCCACAGGCCCACTCTTTGACGGCTGCATGCTGCTCGATTATCACCTTGACCCACATGCTTTTCCCCTGAGAGCATTCGTGCACGTCCACACTGCCGACCTCATGGCTTTTCTACATGAACATCCCTCACTGCTTAAAGCTTATTTTGGTCGCACCATACACTATGGGCTGTTTCTGGACATGGATAAAGCCTAGTCTTGGGCTGAACTGCAATGCCAGCACTGGATACCCTTTAGAAATGTAGTCTAGGTTGATGTTTAGGAAATATGTAAATGCTCATAAATGTTAACCTACTGCCTAGTGAAACTTAGTTCATTATAATGAGTATGAGGATTAGGTTTGGATTAGGTTATGGGCTAAGGTTCAGGTCAGGTCTAGCATTTCAGGTTACTGGTCTAGATTTATTTGGTTGTTCAGACTTTTAAAATAGCTGTGGTATAATTACTGTGCCAGTTGTGGTAATGTGCTGGTAGCCGAGTTATGGCTGCATTGATTAGTTGATCAGGAGGTGTGATAAGGAGCTGGTGGGTGTATTGGGGTCTCTCTCTCTCTCTCTCTCTCTCTCTCTCTCTCTCACTCTCACTCCCTCTGCCCCCCCCCCGTTCTTCTGTTCTCAGTTCTGTAGCTGGAAGGTTAATACCTGGGCTTTGCCTATGACCTGGCTGTAGCCTTTCTTCTTTACACTGAAGGCTAGCAGAGCTGAGCAGACTTTACAGCTCCATCTGATCTTTCCTTCCTATGAGCACCCGGTATCGCCTCTGCTGACCAATTGGACGAGGATGCTCTAAGGGTCTTGGTCAGTCTTTGAGGTGTTAATAAAATCCAGCAGCTGAACTATTGCATCAGCTACTGAACACATTTCCATACTTTGTTTTAATACCATTGAATACATACAAAATACTGTTTTGCCATTATACTCCTGCACTTTGAGATATCTGTATATATTAAAACACTGATGAACCCCTGATATAAAAACGGCATGCTAGATAAAGCAACACTCATGAAGAACACATGAGATTAATCAGGATGAACACTGTAAAATATTTTGTGATTATTTAGGGGGCGTGCTGACATATTGCAGCCTTTGAATTTAGTGCTGCAGAAATTAATATTTTTATAATGATTAGCAAATGGGCTGGTTTTGTGTACATGGATTAAGCCTTGCCTTGGACTAAACCATTGTTTCAGTGGTGTTTCACCATCAAACATTCCACACACAGCTTTTATAATTCATTTAGAAACAGGAACGCTCAGGAACAGGTGCAGCCTAAGGTCACGCTTGGTGCCGTGCAACTAATGGGATGTAAACTGGAGTGATTGTGCTCCATTCAGTACATTTGGGATAACCTGAAGTGGTCTATGTGATCCAGAACTAATTCAGCTTCACTGTTGCTCTTTTGGCAATCAAACCCTTACAGCAATGTTCCAAAATCTAGAACCCTTCCAGAAGAGTAGCTGTTACTGCAGGTATCTGATAAAACACTTGATTGCAGTAGAAACACAACATGAGTCGTCTACAAACGTTTGGCAGATATCATCCAAGTGCTTAGTGTTTAATTGTTAACAGCTATGTGTTGTGGAAGCAATAGCAGTAGAACCATGGAAATGTTGTTTCTCTTGATGGTAAATGTCAGAGGAAACCCACTGTAATGAGTGAGTGTGTTTGCCTGTGGTGGGAGTGTGTGTGTTTGTCTGTGTACTTCGTACATGTGCACAGGGATTAATGGGTCTGCATTAATACGAATCAGTAGAATAGCTACAGGGTGTGTTATTAAAGAGAGTGTGCGTACCCGACCACAACCTGTATGCATCAGAGCCTAGAGCTAAAACACATTACCTTGACACACACACACACGCAGTACAGCTGCACAGCTAATTGTGGATTAATCGAAATGGTGATGTTGGCCTTAGCAGAAGTTAAGTGTGAAAGCCTGTGATTAATGCAGTTCATTTTGTGGCATGCCTACAGCAACAGAGCCGAGCACTGGCAGTTATAAACAGCACCACTCATCAACGCCATTCAGGAATTCTGCGCTGACCAATCAGAAGGAGGCCTGTGAAATGGTCCATGAGCACGTTCTTGTTGGAACAGTTAATAATTATAATCACACATAAAATAGTCATTGCTGAACATAAATACGTTATAGTTGAATAGTTATTATGCACTTTAGACGATAAAATGGCCACATCTCAGCGGTTTCTGTCCAGTCAGTCAATTCTTCGGGCTGAGGCTGCGTGTTTGGCTTTAAATAGAAAGAGGCTCTGCCATGTACAGAAAGCTTGAGGTATGTTCTACCTACCTAGCCTTTCGTTTCTATGGAGACTGCTGTGACAACGTGCATGTTTGTGTGATCCAATCATGGCTTTAGAAAAACACACTTCCACCTCATTGCTGACGGCATCCAAACCTTTGCCTTTTTTTCTGTTTTTTAATCCGAGGCTGCTGGGCTATCGGTTCAAAGGGCTGATGAAACATTGTGAGAGCCCCAGATTTGAGAATGTTTTGGAGATATACAGAATTATGCTCATGACTTTATGTGCCAGAGTTGTCTGCTCTCAGTAGCGCCTTAATATTAATATGCACATACTGTAGGTCAGAGGACCGAGTCTCTCCCAGGGTGTGAGTTTTATTAATGGTGCCTCCTCATGTTTGCTATGTTAATTACATCAAAAAAAGTTTGCCTTTACCTGCTCATACTGTGGGTATTGTCAGTACTCCCAGAACACTGATAAACTAACTGTTCTTTCTAGATGGGGTTTGAACTCAAACGGGGTCTGAGAGGAGGTGGTTCTTCCACACATTGTGTTATTTGTTGTGTATCATGGAAGTGTAGTGACATATTTTTTCCTGTACAACATTTGAATGTAACTGTTGATCCTAATGGATAAGATAAATGAACTGAATGTAGTTGAGGCTCCCCTGATGTATTTAAGCATTGTTGCACCTCTCATTATGTATTTTACCATGTCTGTTGTTTTAAGGTGTTCTTTACACAGCACAGTACTGTTTAGATAGATTTTTTAGATTCAACTTTATTGTCATTACACATGTACAAGTACAAGGCAACGAAATGCAGTTTAGGTCTAACCAGAAGTGCAAAAAGCAGCAAGTGCAGGATAAAGGTTATAAGTTATGGGTTATAAGTTGTGAGTATAAATTTGCAGAAACTGGAGAGATACTGAGCCTCGCGATGTGTACGCGCCGCCATCTTGGTCGCCATTTATGTAGTTGTCCTCCTGAGAACCGAAGAAAAAAGTGTCTTACAATTTCTTTTGTGTGATTTCCTCTATTTGGGCCTAAAAAACGCCTACAATTTCTTTGAATATATTTTTCAAATGCAGAGGATGCAGAGGAACAGCTTGCATTTGGTGCTCCTCATGTATGTTTTGCCTGCAGTACATATTCCCAGCATGCAACCCCCTCACAGGACCATCACTGGAAAGCCCAGGATGTCCTCTACAGAATACTGTAGGGCTAGATGGAGTCTCTCCAGATACTTAAGGAAGATGCAGGTGAACAAAATGTCCACTATAAAGGACATAAATGAATGGGCCGGGTTTCAGGAGGTTATACATGTACAAAATGTGCACTAAATTATATAATTCACTGTGTATAATAATCATCATGTATGCGCCTAGGACTGGAACCCCTGCCCTGCCTCAGACCGGAGCGGAGGCTTGTGTGTGTGAGACACTGCTCCAGGCTTTGTCTGGCTGTGCTGATAGGCTGCTGAGATCTAAACTGCGTATTTCCACTCTGCCTTTGATCTGGCACCCTCTCTGATCACTCTCTTATTCCGAATCAGGCGCGGATGGGGAAAGAGGGAGAAAGGCAGGGGGGAGAAGAACAAAAACATAGGATGACTACTTACTCTCTAACTTAAGTGTGGCTTGTCCTCTCTTACTCTCTGTTTCTGTTTTCTCTCAGGGCTTTGTTTAAATGTTTGCGTTCGCTCCACAGGTATCGCCAGCCTTCAGCACCATGCATCCCAAACACAACTGAGAGAGCACAGAGGAGAGAGAGAGAGAGGATGAGTGAGAAAAATGGAGAAAGGATGAGTGAGAGAGATAGAGACAGACAGAAAGAGCAAGACTCCGATAAAACAGGAGAGAAACACATAGACAGAAAGAGGCAAATAGGGAAAGGCAGAAATACGTCAATAAAGAAAGAGAGATTAAGATAGGGACAAAAGAGGAGTGGAAATGAGAGAGAGAAAGACAGAGGGAAAGAGAGAGGGAGAATGAATAAAGAGTAAAGAGGACATAATGTGACTGTACAGTTGCAGAAAGAGTTTGGGGGGGGGGGGATTAAACCCTGCTGCTGGTAACACAGTGTTTGGGCTGCTAGTTACGTAACCAGACAAACCTTTTTTTCATCCCAGAATCCACCCACTCTCTTTCTGTACATTCATTCAAACGTATGCACACATTCCCTCATAAATCCCTCATTGTATGATTGTCTTTTGTTGATTACAGTATAGTCTATTACTGAATTAAGAGACGTATTGAATCTTATGCGTTTTTGATACCTTTCTTTTTAAAGTTTACCTTTGGATGCATCTAGAAACATTTACTCTTCTACTCTTCTTCTATTCCTTTCCTACTGCGTGGAAGAGTCGAGAGGAGGAAGAGAGCAGGAGGAATGTAGAGGACGGGGAGTAATGAGGGGAAATGAAGCAGCTGATCTGTTTAAATGTTATCAAATCAAAGCTTATTGCAGCATGCGCTTGAAAGCTCGCCCCTAATACTCCTGGCAGCCAACTGCAGTTACGGCTATTGGGACAGCTGGTAAGATGGCGTCACCAAATCAGTTTCCAGGTCACGGAGGAGAGGAGGAGGATCAATAGGAAAAGCAGTAACTTCTGCATTTCTGGATGCGGCCTATGGCCCTGTCTCACTCATTTTTAACCCGCCTTCGCCACCTGGCACTCACCCCTCAGATGGGCATCACACCTACGTTAACACCTGCATGCAGTACTATGCAAAAGTCTTGAACCACTGCTTATTTTTTTATATTTTGCTTTCAAAAAGCCAGACTGTCTTGTATATTTAATGTGATCTTGAGGAACAGTTCTCCAGACTTCCTGAAGGACTTTCAAAAAGACTAATTTCCAGTCCAGTCTCTGAATCTGACCAGTTTGAGGAGAACGTTCTTTGTTTGTGAAGCTACACAGTGACCTACGTATAAGTCATTCAAGCACAACAAGGCAAGCTTAAGCCTGAACCAGTGAAGAAACACATGCAGATGATTCCAGATAATGGGGCGGTGATAAGTATACTGGTGGTGCTGAATTCTGAGTGGTTGGAGCTCCTTTATCTAGACTCCTTGTATGTTTAGGCACTTAGCAGCCTGTCACAGTAAAACATTTCTTCCCATTTCTCTCATCTACTCAGTATGCCAAAGATAAGACAGTTTGATAGGCATAAGATAGTCTCTTTGCACCAAGAAGGTTTCAAAGCAAAATATAATGAAATGATGGTTTGCTGTGTGTTTTGAGCTTTGTTTTGGGACCATGGTGTATTGCCTGTTTTGTTATTGTTAGCTGTCGCTTCTGGCTTGTTTTCCAACTAATTTATTCATTTATGTGAGCAATGTATCCTACAACTACAAAAAAAAACTACAACTACAAAAAAATTAATATTGTCTGATTCACATACTGTCCTGACAGTAAATGAGCAGTTTAAGAACAGGCCATTTTCACATATGCACTCTTGCTGGCTGATTAGTACTGCACTGCAATGAACATATGCATGCAGACTGCTGTCCGAGTCCCAGCGCCTCACTGAGAGCCAGCCCGGTCAAGGTGATGGGCCGACAGGTTTTATGCCAAGAGCCAGTGTTCAGCATGAAATCTTTCATCATTTACTCTGGAGGAAAAGTGTCTATTCATGTTCCAACTCAACCCCTAAAAAACACTACAAATAAAAAAGAAATGGTTAATCTCTCTCTCTCTCCTGCTGTCTCCTACACTTTCATTTTTTATTTACTCTCTAAATCTTTCATTTCTTTCTTTCTGTCTGTGCCCAGTGATTTCTATCTCTCTTACTCAGTCTTTCATCCACTGTCTCTCTCTCTTGTCCTGCACCTCATTCTTTCTGTATGTTTCTCTTTCTTTGAGTCTGTTTACACTTTGTGTTAACACGAGTTTCAGACCTGGGCTGGTTATACTTTCCTGCATAAAAGAAAATCTCACATGTGTTTCTGTTTTACTTCTGTGCCCTTTCCCCCCTTATCTTACGAATTACAACAAGATTGGTTTGGATACATTCATACAGTCCAAGACAGCACTTGGCAAGACTCCCATAATGTCTCTTGCGTTCACTCTCTCTCGGCTGATCAGCATGAATGTGTTTTTAATGTGACTATGTTGAAGATTAAAATAGCAGTTAGCTATGTATATGTACATTTTTACACATGGTCATTGTTTGCAAGGTCAGTGGAACTGGAGTATATACCTTTCAGGTGATGACGTTACTACATATTTTGAGCCTCTCTTTCACACTCTTTCCCTCTCGCGCGCTTTCCTGCTCTCCTCGCTCTATCACTGGCCCTCTCTCTAACACTCTTTCTCTCACTCATACACCCCCCCCCTCACACTTTCCCTTACTCTTTCTCCCTCATCTCCTCTCCTCCTCTACCTCTCTCACTCACTACCCCCACTCGCCCTGTATCACTCTCCCACCCCCTCTGTCGACAGTGTTCTCAGCTCATTTAGCCTGTACTAGATGGTTCAAAATACTCAGGGTATGCTGTGACTGCTGCTGAAGATGACATTCTCTGCTACTCTGTGTGTGTCTGTGTGTGCGTCTGTGTGCGTCTGTGTGCGTCTGTGTGCGCCTGTGTGCGTCTGTGTGCGTCTGTGTGTGTGTGCGTCTGTGTGTTGTGCAGTAAGAGAAGCAGACCTCATTTACCCGACTACTATTCTTAGTTCATCTCTTATTTATGCTTGCACGTCTGCACATGCATCCATATTCACATCGTGGGACTGATACACTGCTCTCGAGGGGAAACAGGGCGATGGGCACATGAGAGAAAGCGGGTGTGCGCGAGTGTGTGTACGCATGAGTGTGTGTGTGTTTGAGGGGATAGGGTTTGGAGGAGGGAGACACACCTTCAGGCGACAGTGTGATGGGGGGCAGGTTGACATGTTTCTGATAAGACTGTAGATAATTAAAAGACCACATACGCAAACACACACACACACACACACACACACACACACACACACACACACACACACACACACACACACACACA
>JBBPDE010000128.1:4157836-4172774 GCA_037974605.1 Nannopetersius ansorgii
CTCTGGTGGCCTGATGCCGTCAACTGTAAATAAAACAATATAGAAAACAGTGAAACTATGTTTCTGTTGGATATAACTGCTTGATTGTTAATGTGGTTTAAGACTCCGTATGACTGTAAGCTTTTAAAATAATGTACCAATACAGGCAGCCACTTCCAACAACACCAGGAGTGGTATTTTTAAAAGCCATAAATTAGAGTACTGAGACTTAAACCACATCCACAAGCCTTTGCTGCCTTAAAGAAGATCTGAATGTGGTTACAGCAGGTTGGGGGAAGTTTTGGCATTGTAGTTTTATAGACATTGGACTTTTCAGGTAAGTGTTGGTTGCAATTGTTAGCATCATCAACCTCAAGTCCAAAGCAAAAATGTGGACCCCAAGTGTGTCTTTGACTAGTTAGCTACGTCTGAGAAAGTGTGTGTGGAATCGTTTTCTTTACATTTAGGAGAAGGATACTGCAAATATCCACTGAGATGCTGCACTTTATTTTAGTACGGCCCGAAGAAGGCTCCAAGTCGACACTTTTCATCAATAATGCATTTTATCACTGCTGCTAAAGTAGTGACACCGCAGAGAAGCCTGCTGGATATTCCGAAGATGTGCAATAGCAGCTACAAGACACCCTGAATTAAATTTTCAATAAATGCAATCTACTGGCAATTCACGGTAATATCAACAACGGCCCCAAACCTTGTTAAAGTGGACGCCATAGTCTGTGGGTGTATCGGCAGCAAGATTCTAGGTTTCATGTAGGACTAAGAAGATGAGCAATTCTGAAAATCAATAAATCAGGACAAAATTTCACACATATATTTATATATCAGCCCTACATTACAGCCAGCATACACACACACGCGCGCAGATACTCATGCATCGTCCACACACCCCACACTTGTTGCAGTTTCAGCTTTGAGTCAGTGATAAACTTTTTTAGCAGCTGTCTTTTTTTTTCGTCTGTGTCAGTGTGAAAAGACCTGATGATGTCGGAACATCAAGATCACGTTACAGGAGTATATTTAAAGTGCTGTTTGTGATGTGCACCATTGCATAATCTTCTATAGCTGGAAATCCATATCACGAATTGAAGAGCAGGATGTTTTCCTTTCTAAAAGGAAAAATAAATCATCCTGTGGTCAGTATTGATTGATTATAGATACACTGATAAGTGATTACAGGCATTAGTTTAATATTGCGTTAAATGTGGCGTGTACACCGTTCACTTATTCTGTTCATTAAATGCATTTTATGAAATACAGAGGACGAACTGGCCAGTCATGCCCGGAATTAATGGACTGGGATGAAATGACTTCTTGGCTGTGTATATGTGCATGTACCATTGTCTCCAGTTGCACTCAATCATGTGTTAAGAAGCATGTTTCTCTGGAGAGTGAAAGGATGAAGAGAAGCACTTGTAAAAGCGTACATGCAAACAGTGTTAGTATTTGCTACCTAGTGGACAAGAAACAACACTTGGTGGTTTCCTCTAACCCTGTTATAGCACCAAGTTCTAAATGGCATAGTGTTCAGGTGTCGAGTGAACAGCCAACTAAACAAATAACAGATCAGGACAGATTTAGTTGTGTACGTGAGGAACAAAGACTGGTGAATACAGTGAATACAGGATGAGTGATGGTAGGGGGAAAATTGAGAGGGGATGGGGTGGGGGTTGCTAATGTGAAGGATGCGGGTGTGAGGGGCCTCCCTTGGCAACAGGGAGGTGTGATCTGAATGTGTGTGTGTGTGTGTGTGTGTGTGGGTGTGTGTGTGATTGGCAGGCAGGTGGTTGCTGAGGGGTGGTCTCCGGGGTCAGTTCACACACCACGGCTGGCTGCCTCCACCCTAGAATGATGGGGGTGTTTATTTGAAGTTGGAAATTAGAGGGTTCATAGTGAGTAGTTTTGGCAGTCTCTGTGTGTGGGTTAATGATGGAAGAAGGAATAAAGCTGTAAGCTATGCGAGGCTTATTCCCTGTTTACATTTGACTTAGTCCTATTTCCTTTGCATTAGCCTGCTCATGTGTGTGTGAGAGGTGGGAAAACAGGGTAAAGCTGAGAAGGTTTTTCTCAATTCTTTTCCCTGCGCTTCCTCCAGCAGATTTCACTGCTGCATTAGAGTCTCTAGAACAGCTTGAAGGTGGGCGATTAGACAGAGACATATTCATGACTCGTAACATGATTCTTGATACAAATGTATCATTATGTTTGCTTTGTCTGAGAGTAAATACAATAGAACAGACAAACAGTAGACCCCCAACTAGAAATCTGTAGGGAAGTATTTTACCACTTAACACTTTTAAAATGAATTAAAAATGGTAATTTGTCACATTAGTGATGGTATTGTGATATTGCTCAACAGAGCAATGACCAAATTTTGTGAAACCTCGTTTATTCACTCAATTGCTCCTTCTATTGCCATGTAGTGTATCTGTATTTCTTTATTTTTCTGGTGACTCTCTCTCTCTCTCTCTCTCTCTCTCTCTCTCTCTCTCTCTCTCTCTCTTTGTGGATGCTTTTAAAGCAGGGAACACATACTGATGTTTAAAACCAAGCCCAGTTGCTGAATGAATGGAAAGGGCCTCCTTTAAGTCATGGATGAATCAAGGGTTAAGTGCTGTTGTAACTGTTCTGCTGAGTTCCTGGAACAGCCAGCTAATGTTGGAGAACTTCCAGGGAGGATACGGTGTGTTGGTTTGGAACTTCATGGCACCATATATTGGTTCAAATAGCAGTTCGTGAGAAATTACAGTCCCCAGTCCCCAGGACAGGATTACTGTGTTAGCAGGAGATTTTAATTGGAGTCTTAAGTGCCTTTTAGAACAGGGGAGCTAAAAGTTGGTCCTGGAGGGCTGGTGTCCAGCACATTTTGGTGAATCCCCTGCTCAGACACACTTGGTTTGACTCATCTGTTTAATTGCCAGGTTTAGTGAGTCTGTTTAAGTAGGGGAGCTACCAAACTGTACTGTTACCCATCGTCCCGGACCAGATTCAAGCTCTGTGTTCTGAGACAATAATCCTGACTCTGGGTCAGTTTCTCAAAGCCACATGCAATTTCTCAAACAATGATGTACCTGTATGGGTTGGGCACCCATGTTTTGTATGGAAACTAAGGGGAAACTGCTCCCTTGGTGAGTAGATCAACTTGGATCTATAGTTAATAATTATGGCATAATTGGTGTATAGAAGGAAACTTTTCCTGGGGTCAAACATGTCCAAACATGACTGTAGCTCAGCTTGACAGTTGGTGGCCTAATGGGTAGGATACTTGTCTCTAGACCAAGAGGTCATGGGTTCGAATCCTACCTTCAGCAGACCACCACTGTGGATCCTGAGCAAGACCCTTAACCCCAAGTCGCTCCAGGGAGACTGCCCCCTGTAGTTAGGGAATGAAAGTAGCTTTGGATAAAGCGTCTGCTAAATGCCTTACATTTATGTACAGTAATAGAGGCATGTTTTCCCCACAATCTGCTCAGCATAATGTTCCTCTTGGAAACCAGTTATAGACAATTATTTCGGTTATATTGGCACTTTATATAACCGAAGTTGAGGAATACAACTCTACCACTTTTTGCACACATTCACCCTTCTTCTGGGAGGTGTAAAGAGAGAGAAAGTCTTAGTTTAAGCCTGAGACTATCCTGCATCTAGAGCTAAAGTACAGACTAGAGCAAGAGATCCAGAACTACAGTAACCAAACAGATGGACTAAGGACTGCTGGAGAAGTTGAGTAGGACTAGCTACTGCTTAAAGACCTACTAGTACACTCTTAATGAAGATCCTTCGTTATTTTGAGGTAATGTTTGGTAAGGAATGGTAGAGTGAATCTCTGGAAAGGTCCAAAGACAAAAGTGGACTCCAGCAATGGTCTTTCAGCCTCCATGATGTGGCACCAAGTGACCGTACTTGTGACTGACTGGACTGTACTGTTTGTTTAATACACTTGGTTAAGAAATGCTTTATTGATTATTATTATGAACACCACTGGCACTCTCCTGTGATTCTGTACCTGCCACCGATTGTGGGAGGTCAAGGGTTAATTCCAGTTTCTGCCAGAATATAAACCGTGTTTGCAGATTGCTTATATAAGAGGGCAGTTCCTCCTGGATTAGTGGTTGTCTCAGGTGTCTCAGAATGTTTTAAAATGAACATCTGTTTCAAATGTGTATTTTCCGGTACTGAATGCATGGAAAATGTTCAAAGTTCCAAGAAAGGGTTACACTCACTCGGGTTTGGATGGGCTTTTATTTTCTAACTCTGTTTTTGTCAAGCCCTCCAGTGTTGCATGACTGCCACAGGCTTTACAAATGCAGGGATAACAAAAGTTGGACTCCTGATTCAGTTAGATATGGGAGAGCAGTGGACTGACAACGATATAACAAAGTAGATTGGCTCCCATTCAGTAGGAATAAGGAATGTAATCAATTCCCTAAAAGCTTCCTTCCATTTTAATGGCTTTTGAGACTCAAGTGTTGGCTGGTGAAATTGTGAAGCTGTGTTTCTTCACTTGTTTCTGAATCTGAAAACAGTGAGTAGCAGCTTCTCTCCTTTAGGGACTGCCTATCTTGTCGTTCTCAGTGGAGGGGTGGGCCTTGTACCACCGCTGTATATAAAATCTGATTTTTACGTCTACTAAAAGGGAGCTGTAACTCCAAGTGTGGGACTTATCTCTCAGTCCCTGAGGACTCATGGCCTTCATAGAGGCTCTCGAGCAAGAGTCGTCTGCCTGAGCTCTCCAAAGACCTCCAGTGGAGGATCTTACACTGTGTGATACCCACCAGCACTTTAGTAGCAAAATTTAACCCAGTTGTATTGCCACTTTGCATATTTTGGCATAGTCCTGACTCTGGTTCAAGATTTCTCTGGTTCCCCTCTTTGAGTGCCTAGGTCAGGTGCTCTCTCCCTCTTTCTTTCTCTTGCTCTCCCTCTCTCTCTCTCTCTCTCTCTTTCTCTCTCTCTCTCTGCTGGTTATTTATTGCTTCTCCCTTCCCCCCATTTCTATTCCGGTGAGGATGGCAGCCACCCAAACAATGGTCGTTTTCTTCAGATCACTCAAACTCACTGCTGCTGTGGCATTTCCAGCCTTCAGAATGAAATGATGAAACATTGAAAATAGGCTAGTAGAAGTGAAACGAATACACTGACGGGGACGAGATTCACTTCCCTCCCTGCTCCTGCTTTTTCTGTTTGGTGTGAAAGCTGTAGGTAAAGATAGCTCCTCATTACTGCACATGCTGCATACATCACCTCCTACTCAATGAGGCCTGTCTTCCTTTGTGCCGGACCACTTTTATATGGTAGTAATGTGTGTTCCCATGGGGAATGGCATTTATCAAGCCTATTGTTTTTGTTTATTAGAAATCTCCTGAGGGCATTCACTCGCCCTTATAATTATTTTTTAACATTTATCTACATTTTGAGGCTGTTGTAACTTCATGCTTCTGTTATGGTGACAATATTTTAAAAGAAATAAGTTTCATTACATCTTAAATATGGGTCATTTCTATTGGTCCCTTCATCATGAAGTATTCACAGAAGGAGAAGAACAGTTGCAGTTTTCAATAATTCTGAAAAATATGTATAAAAAATTGAGGTGTGGTGGCCTTTTTTTATTACAGGAATGATTTTCACTTACATTTTCATTCTTTTATACTACAGCAAAAAGGGTAAAAAAAAAAGGTGAATTTGGGAGACGGTGTGTCCTTGAACAGGCTTTTCTATTTACAGTGGTTTTGCCATTTGCTGTCGATCTCTCTTGAGTACCCCACCTCTCCCACCCCGATACATCACTGTCCATGCGTCCCCTCCCGTTCTGTGCGTTTTTGGGGGTTTTACTGTGTGAGGCAGCAGGGGTGTGTGTGCAGAAAAAGAGGGCACTAAAAATGGCTGGCACTTTTACGGGTGGCTGTAGATCACAGATGAGCAGAGCGATGAGGTTTTATACATCCTGCCATCTTGCGCAGTGCTGAGTGAGGGGCGAGAGGAGCGATGGACCCGCTGATCTGAAGGACAGAGAGAGAGAGAGGGGATGAGTGGGCTGACTGATCACTCGTTCTGCTGGACAGATCTGGCCAAATCTAGAATTACTGCAGATGTACTGTTCAGAAAGGATGTACTGTGGGGCCCAACTGAAAAAAATTGATATTGTGGTTAACTGTTCTTATTATTTGACTGATAAAATCAGTGGGACTGCTACCCATATCTGTGACATATATGTGTTTTCAGTTTGAGTTTAAAATTTAAGTGTCCGTTATTTTTAAGTACCTTGTTTCATATGCATGCTGTTTCAGACTTTCTGAGTTCCTGCTGGTTTGTATTCAGTTCAGCAGATGATAATTGATTCACATCTGAACAATTTGACAACATCAGTCAAAAAAGCAAAAAATGTTGATAGAAAGGCCCCTGTGATGATTTGTACGTGTGTTAGTACCTTGGGTTAGGAGAGATGAGTTATATTCAGAGATGTGTGTATCTGTCTGTCTCTCTCCCTTTCTTTTCCCTATGTGGGCTTTATTGATTCAGTCTTGGCTACTGTGCACACGGCAAAAGGAACCAGCCTTTGAAGTCTGATGTTTGTTGCATGTTGTGCTGCTCTGGTTGCATGCTTTCTGGGTTAACAGGCACACAGTTTGCTGGAGAGTGTAGAGTGTAGCAATTCATTTCCCTGAGTGAAGTCCACGCCTGGAAATAAATAAAGAACAGTATCATAACCTGCTCTTTTTCTTAGGCGTTAATAGATTGCTTCGAAAGCAGAGTATAATAATGGAGTATAATGAAACTTGCATGTTTTTAACCCCTAATGACTCTTTTGTCTTCGTTCTTCTTTTACATCATTGAATTTATTCAATTTCATCTACCTTTTGTGCATATCACAACCAAGTGATCCCGGAATTATTAAAATGATCTCAGTATTGCATCTTTGCTAAATATCATATAGCAGTTCTTTCCAGTAGCACCATCTGATTGGATTATGTGTGTGTTACCTACAAATAACAGCCCAGTGTTTTCCCCAGTAATCATCATCCCTCTGAGCATCAGTAACAGCAGTAACAACCTTTACTGATATTTAATCATAGTACATACAAAATCAATCAATGCATGTTTGTGCAGAAAGTTTTTGATGCTGAAATGCTGAAACGCTCTTTGACAAACGGTGCTGCTGCTGGTATTCATACGGTGTTAATTCATTCGAACGTAACTGGCATATTCAAATAGTTTATGGGAGACTGGATCAGTGGTGGTGGTGGGGTCGGGGGGACTTTCAGCCATGAGACATTTGTACCAACCCCATTATATTTACCTGAATCTCAGGAAACCATTTAGCTTAATTCTCAAAAAACGTGTTAATATTAATATAACCTGAACCTTTTCACGTCTTTTGCTGTGCTGTCTTTATTTTTGCACCAATTTTAGGACAGTATTATCAATAAGCATTCTGATCTATATTGACATCAATAAACTGTACCAGAATCATTATCCATAGTAAAATCCTAGAAATACCTGTCCCCGGTCGTTGCCCTTAAACAAGCCTTCTGGTTGGCAGCTGTGACCGTGGAGCAACTGAAACAAACTTACTTGTTACTGAGTTACTGAGAAATGAACAGACTGCAACCACCAAACAAGATGAGCTGTGAAACCTTTACAGTCTGGCTGAAATCTGGGGAATTCTTTGTTGAAACAAAGCGGCCGGCAGATTAATTGGGCAGGTTCTGAAAAAATGAGCTGAACCTGTTGTTGCCGTAATGTCTACAATGCAAAAGGCATGTCTGATAATAAAGCATCTTTGATAGAGTGTTCATGGCTTTGTTGCTTCACTTTTGTCTTCATTATGCAGAACTGTTACATCGCAATAAAACACTTAAGGTTGTGTGTTTAATATCATTGCTGTGATGATCTACACACGCCGTTGATGAGACACAGCTGTGATGATAACACACTTTTCATGTTCTATTGTTTAAATTGTTTCTTAGTAAATCATGATCAGCATTGCTGGATGGAGAATGGCTTTACTGATCAGAAGCTGAAATGGGCAGGAGGCTGTGTTTTTGGGTTGCTGTGTATTAAACCAGCATTAACTCAGTGTGTCAGGAGGCTTCTGGAGGCCTTTGAGGTTACAGAAGATCTCTGTTTCTGTCTTATTCTGGCTAAATGTGTGAAAGCTTCGGGCTCTGAGTGAGATAGACAGACAAACACACACACATACACACATCTTTGGGGTCCCTTGCTCTAGTTCTGGGTAAACGCTTATGAAATATGATGAAATTTTTGCCTACCTCTGCAGTGGAAATAGTAAACTTATTTGTTGCCAATCTATGAGATCTTTCTGAATAACTGTCATCTCAATCATCAGTAAATATATCTTCTGGACGAGAGAATTGAACTGTATTCTTAAATCAAATCCAGTGCAGAGGGCCCTGTCAGGCCTAACTTCATTCTGCGTCTGTTTTTTTTACCCTGATGTGTACAGGTATTTGTCATAATATGCCAGCCATGAGTCTCAGCGATTCCCACGCATCGTTACGTGCTCACGCAGGTGTGCGCGGCTCTCTTGTTCATGCCTTGATGAATGAATAAACAAGAGGCACTGCGCGATTCACCCACAAGAGCCTGTCCACTTTCATTTCTGTCGTTTGACAAATATGAGCAATAATGAATGAATTCGTATTCAAATCTCGCCAGCTCTTAGGGGCAACTTGTGTTTCTAGCACTTCGCGCTCGGCTGTTTCAGGGTGGCCGGACGTAAATAGCAGTGTGGAAACCACCCATGAATGCAGTCGGCTGTGAACAGCAGAAATAAATAAATAAAGAAATAAATAACGACAAGAAGAAAACCGCTTGCCTTGTGAGATTTTTTTTTCAGGGTTTCGCCCGTTTGGACCCCCAAACTCTTATCATCTCCGCCCAGATGTTCCAGAAGACGTCAGCAGCGGCGTCGCTCCATCATTTCACCGCTCTGGATCCATCCTCCTCCTCCTCCTCCTCTTCTGCCCAATAATGCATCTCTTCCATGTAGAGTCTCTGACACTCAATAGCGCACTGGCAAAAAAAGAGCAGATTTGTCACAGCCTGGACACCCTGAGTGAAGAGTTCTGTCTCTTAAAAAAAAGTTATCCTCCTTTCGCCACTACTAAGCACATACATTCATTCTTTCTTTTTGTAACTTTTTGGAGGGCATGTTTCAGTATGTTACATGCTGTGTTCTGTTCTGTTTGCACCATTTTGTCTCTACACATCACTGGGTCCCACTCTTTTTTGGACAGTGCAGGAAAAGAAGTGTGTCCTGTAAGAGATGTGGTGTTTACATCCGCATTTGCACACTTCATTCATTTGCTGCCAGCATTTTAAGCTGTTGTGTAGATGTACCACTCTGTCAACTCACACACAGCTTTTAAGTTATACAGTAATCAAGAGCATTCCAAGAGTGATATAGCATATAGTTATCAACCACGTTGTTGTGTTTTGGTAAAAAAAAAATCTTAAAAATGCCTATTTTTATTGTGTAAACCCTAAATATGGCCCTAAATATGCTCCCAGGACACTTTGATGTCATTTAAAACTCAGTTTAATGCACTACCCTTAAGGAAAATGTAATGGTAAACCCGTATTCTAAATAAAATTCCCAGCTGAGATGCATATCGGGAGGTCACGGGACAAAAGTATTGGGACACCGCAGCGAGGTGAATGGGTCCCCTGGTGTGAAAACATCCAGAAAAAATATATTTATTGCCACAAAAAAGCAAAAAAGGCAGAGGATATTTGCAGTTTCCGAGTTGTGGGGATTTCCGCGTAAAACTATTAGTTCGGTTCTCAAAAAAAATCTTGATCCATGTAAAACTGAGGAATTACTACACTGTGTGAGTGTACTATATGAGTGCATTCATTAACTGCAGTATGTGAATGTAAAGTGAAAAGTGAAAGTGACCATTTGTCATACGTGAACACAGCGCAGCATTTAACCCATTCACCAAGTGAAGCAGGGGGCAGCTACGAACACAGCACCCGGGGAGCAGTGTGTGGGGACAGTACCTTGCTCAGGTTACCTCAGCGGTGCCTAGAGGTCTTGGGAATCGAACCCGGACTTTCTGGTCGCAGGGCGAATGCCCTAACCCCTAGGCTACCAGCTGCCCACTGCAGTATTTCAGAATCAGAATCAGAATCAGAAAAACTTTATTTATCCCAGAGGAAATTGTTAACATCACGACTGCACACTCAGACAAGACATAATACAGAATAAAAAAAAAATACCTGAATATATAATAAATATACTCAGACTAGAAATATATTAATAAAGGGGATAGTACAGCTTACCCGTAATAAAAGTATGCTAAGAGGAGAATATAGTAAGGCTAAAAAAAAAATAAAATGAAATAAAATAAAAAATGTGAACACTCTGTACAGTAAGTAGAATAAAAACAGTTACGTCGAAGTACTTTTATCAGAAAAATGAATTGCGAGATTACAAATTACAAACCTGCAGTTATCAAGAGAGAAGAGGCATTTGGAATCGAAAAGTGTTGCACATAGGGACAGGTATTGCACATCAAGATATATTGCACATGTTATGATAAGTATATTGCATCAGAAAAAATGAAAATTGAATTATGAGATTACAACTTACAAATTAGTTTTCAATGTGGTACAGTGGTTGGGGACCTCTGTGGTATCTGAATGTAATAAATAGTACATAAATATATTGTAGTATGTGAATACACTATATAAATCCACTGCAGTATTTAATGTAGCACATATGAATGTACCATAGTATACAGACATAGTATGTGAATGTACTAAATGAATGTACCATTGTACATTGATATATTGTAGTATGTAAAAGTATACTATATTAATGTACACATTGTGTATATATATATACATAGTTCATAGATGTGCAGATTTGCTGTATGAATGTACTATGCTATACATGAAGGGTGTGTAAATGTACCATGTGATTGTGCTATGCTCTCTACTAGTAAATCCTTTAAACATCCACTGTCTTACAGCAGATGTTGCACATATTGTGGCAGGGTTATATAATATACTGTATGCTTGTATTGTTTTTCAAATCTCATGATCCCACTAGTTACGCATAGTTTTGGTGAACTATCAGCATAGTTCACCAAAAAACAGCTTTGTAATTTCTTCAGAGGATGGAGTTTCTTTGATCACTGCTGAGGAGAGTTCTAAAAACAGTACCGCTGCGGTTCTTCATTTCTGTGAGGTGTACTTGGGACTGGGGGCCAGAGCACTGCACGAATAGTAGGAGAAGAAGAAAGGGCAAACAATGTACTTTGAAGTTAATGAATGGAGAAGAGCAGTGTTCCAGCGAGAGTGAGGGAAATCAGTAGAGGAAGGAGGGAGCCTTACCCTGGCTGACTCACGGGCCAATCATTCCAAGTTTCTTATTAACCATGAAAATCAGCATTTATATTCCCACAATGGAGTTGAAGACCTTCAGGATTCATTGATCTTAAAGAGCAGTGCTCTCTCTCTTGCTCTTGTTCTTTCTTGCCCCATCAGGAATAGAAACAGTTCGTCTGGGCCTTTAACCATTTGTAGATCGTCTGACAGCTCTCTCTGACAGCAACATGGCTTTGCAGTATTGGGCCCTGAAACTTCCGACCCATTCAAAGAAACTGAAATGGTATCTTTACCACTGCGCTGGCTTAGCCCTTCACTGCTGGAGTTTTCTTGAAATTGAGGCTGAAACCTCTAGTTTTGCAGAAAGCACTCTTTTGAGTTTGAGGAGTTTGAGGACAGGAGTCCCCGGAAGCAGGTGTCTTTGAGGCAGGTGGGTCACCTTAGAGTGGAAGCGAGTAGGTTTTTTGAGTGTTTTGTTGTGATTACTACAATGTTGCTCTGAGGCTGATTATTTATCTAATATTTTTCCTCACCAGTATTTCATGTAATGGGACCCTTTGACTGACATGCAAACAAACCAGTCACACGCTGTCATTTTATTTATCATGCAGTGCTGGATGAATATGAAAATGATGCTACAACAAAGACACAAGTGCGTGAAACAATGCTGTATAGCACTTGCTCTGTGACCACTGGGATATTTTATTAATTTCACAAAAAAAAGTGTTTATTTTTTCCCTCAACAACAATTGCATCTGCAAAAGGCTCGCCACTGTGCTGAGCTGGCATCGGCCTGCTAGTGGTGACTCGCTAGCGTCTAGCTTGATCAGCCATATGTCCTTAATGAGGCAGTGCAGAGAATTGTTTTGTATCAAGAAGTTAATAAGCATTATACATGGCTAATATTCTGTTAAAGCATTGCCACTCTTCCCAGCGAATCACTTTTTGTCACGTCAGATCATTAATTAGTCATGATCTGTTTTCCATTTCATACAAAGCCGAGTGTTAACTGCACAGAACAGGAAAGAGGGAAAAAAAAAAACCCACTTTCATCAGCGTGAATTTATTTCACTCCATTACCGTTTCCGCATTTTTCCATCTGTTTCCAGAAGCCCCTTGCGCTGTCGGCTATAACTGTGCTAATTTGAGCAGGCTGGAGCGTGAACGGGAGCTTCGCATCGGACCGACTCGTCCCTGGATGAGTAAGGGTTACACGCCGGGCAGTTCAGAGCCTCGCTGTCACCGTGGAGAGCCTCGCTGTCACCGTGGAGAGCCTCGCACCCCGGCTTGGCAGGGACCATTTAGAATGCAACACTGGAAATTACGCAGGCCTAATCGGTCACGCAGAGAGCAGTAATACAAATTTGATTAAACAGTGGATCACTAGGGTTGTGTCTGCGTTATCAGAGGTCATCAACATTGTGTGTCTGCTCCCAGAGCCAATCTGACGTTTTAAACAAAGCCAGGCGAACTGTTCAAACAAACTTTTATTTCACTTGTATGCTGAATTCTGGGTGAAGCTGTTTCTTTCTCTACTCCACATGTACATAGTTTTTTTTTTTTTTTAAACAGTGCCTTATGCAGGCTACAGGTATGGAGGAGATGCTAACTCATGCTAAAATGGCTCTTGGGAGAATAGCTAGTCTCCTGGGTGACACTTTGGAACATTGGCTGAATATAAAAATATGGTTTTCCTTGTGAGTGTGGGCTTTGTGTGAAGCAAGGCACCTTGATGACTTGACGTCTTGTGTCTTTTCTTGGCTGAAACTGCCTCCTAGAGTGTTTGAGTATTGCAGAATTTTGCACTGTCCTGAATATTTCTGCACCAAAATAGGCCCTACCTACTGAACTGCATGGGGTTGCTTTTTTGATGGCTATTATAAGCCTGTATGCAATATTAAAATACATCATCTCAAGTAATATTCGTGCACAAATCTCAGCGGTGATGTTACTCATGATAAATCCCAACAGCGAGTGTTCTGTCGATTTTATGAGACACTTATACACCGTAAAGAAAATCTTTAATATTGGCATTGATCTATTAGTCCATACTTTCACATTACTGAACCATGACACTGTCACAATTAGAGCCATAACAATTACTTCAGTACTAACAAAAATAATCTATTCTTGATTATATGGTATATTTCTGTGCAGTTGTATGATACACAAAGAATCTGCAGGTCATTACACAGATGTGTTTAGCAGTTTGAACGTTGTCCACAAGAGGGAGCATGCTTTTAGAGCTCATAGTTTCTTTGAAGATCATTAAAAGTAACTAAAGCCACACATGATGTCACAAATGCATATATGGTTGTAGATAAAAATGTTGGATATCAAGTCTTTTTTATGGAATGTGATTAATAGCGATGGCAATAGTTCCAATTCCATGTTTAGCTCAGCGTTTTTATCATTTATGAGATAAACCTGAGTGGGGTTTTGGGTCAGCTTGTCAGAAATCATTTTCTGTCCAGCTGATTACTGAATTGAATTCTGTTTAGTTCTGGCTAACTCCACTTAGTTTAGTGGTTCTGAAAAGTGCAATCGAAATTTGACGCAGACTTTTCAGAACCTGACGAAACAAGCTGCAGTTGAAATATTGTTTTGTCGTGTGATGTCTCCATTTTCTGATTCTGAATGTGCTAAAGTGGAAAATTATTGTTACCTGCAAAATAAAACATGCTCTTATTTAGCAACTGGTGCTCTGATGAATAATACTGACAATTAAAAAATCCATTAGGGACATGACCATTACAATTATATCTGTTTTTACAAAATCAGCCCCGGCTGAGAGTGTCTCAAACACATTGTGCTCTTGGAACTAACTGTTGTATAAAATTAAATGCAAGGATCCATGCAAGGATAGTACCACTAATGCGGTATAATAAAGGCTGTGAGACATTTTTGTTCTGTTGGATGGTTTCTGACTGCTTTCGCTGCTTATAAAAACATCTATGCTAATTTCCACTGTGGTAATTTAACAAGAAAGATAAGTGATATTTGTTGGCTCCAGCAGTGAGGAGTTTGGATGGGAGATGGTTGGTTTATAATTGTGTATCCCTCCCTTGGTTTGCTCTCTGGCCAAAACCTCATTTTCTCATAATTCACTGGCTGGTCTCAGTGGGTGCAGGTGTGAGATTAGTTCATGGAGCTTTTGTGTGGCTTCTTGCAGGCAGCATACGGGAAAAGTGTTAGAGAAAACACACCTAAGACATTGCTTTCACTGATCTTTTGGCTTTGCTCTCATCCTTCCCAACCCTGTGGCCTTCCCATTCTCTTTTGTTCCACAGGCAGCAGATAAGATCAGTTGGAGTAATTGCATTACATCGGTCATAAGTGTCTTGGGACATAACTCAATGGAATTCATTTGATTCCAATCCATAAGATTAGTAATGCCAGTGTGACATTTCTTGGTGGTTTCTTTCACATTCCTGTCAGACAGGGTGGCCAGCTGTCACATGGACCTGAACACACACACATGTACACACTCACATTCTGGCTTCCCTGTGAAGGCTGTGTGTGTGTGTGTGTGTGTGTGTGTGTGTGTGTGTGTGTGTGTGTGTGTGTGTGTGTGTGTGTGTGTGTG